>CM054060.1:432908901-433292072 GCA_028641055.1 Alopecurus myosuroides | reverse complement strand
GGTGCCATACCA
This sequence comes from Alopecurus myosuroides, assembly GCA_028641055.1. Taxonomy (NCBI): domain Eukaryota; kingdom Viridiplantae; phylum Streptophyta; class Magnoliopsida; order Poales; family Poaceae; genus Alopecurus; species Alopecurus myosuroides. The sequence goes on along the minus strand of CM054060.1, from coordinate 433,292,060 downwards.
TGTTATTATATGTGTGTTGTGGTCTTTGGATGGCAAAGATTGCACTCCGGGGTGTGACCCGCTTCACCGACGTCCGTTTCTCCCTCGTGAGTTTACATGCGCTTATAGGGTGAAACTCCCTTATCGGACGAAACGTCGGGAATCTTCCGAAGAGTTGGGTTCTACCAACTTGTTTTATGTTCCTATGGGCTACCCTAACACAAACAAGCAGCTGGTTCCACAATGCTACCCCCTTTCGACGCCGTTACCGCGTGTATCCGTATAAGTCCGGTATTTCTCCTACGGGTCTAGGTTTTCACCGGAGGGGGGCTACGGAGCGTCCGGAACCTTTCACAAGCTAGAGGGTGCCATACCATGTTATTATATGTGTGTTGTGGTCTTTGGATGGCAAAGATTGCACTCCGGGGTGTGACCCGCTTCACCGACGTCCGTTTCTCCCTCGTGAGTTTACATGCGCTTATAGGGTGAAACTCCCTTATCGGACGAAACGTCGGGAATCTTCCGAAGAGTTGGGTTCTACCAACTTGTTTTATGTTCCTATGGGCTACCCTAACACAAAAAAGCAGCTGGTTCCACAATGCTACCCCCTTTCGACGCCGTTACCGCGTGTATCCGTATAAGTCCGGTATTTCTCCTGCGGGTCTAGGTTTTCACCGGAGGGGGGCTACGGAGCGTCCGGAACCTTTCACAAGCTAGAGGGTGCCATACCATGTTATTATATGTGTGTTGTGGTCTTTGGATGGCAAAGATTGCACTCCGGGGTGTGACCCGCTTCACCGACGTCCGTTTCTCCCTCGTGAGTTTACATGCGCTTATAGGGTGAAACTCCCTTATCGGACGAAACGTCGGGAATCTTCCGAAGAGTTGGGTTCTACCAACTTGTTTTATGTTCCTATGGGCTACCCTAACACAAACAAGCAGCTGGTTCCACAATGCTACCCCCTTTCGACGCCGTTACCGCGTGTATCCGTATAAGTCCGGTATTTCTCCTGCGGGTCTAGGTTTTCACCGGAGGGGGGCTACGGAGCGTCCGGAACCTTTCACAAGCTAGAGGGTGCCATACCATGTTATTATATGTGTGTTGTGGTCTTTGGATGGCAAAGATTGCACTCCGGGGTGTGACCCGCTTCACCGACGTCCGTTTCTCCCTCGTGAGTTTACATGCGCTTATAGGGTGAAACTCCCTTATCGGACGAAACGTCGGGAATCTTCCGAAGAGTTGGGTTCTACCAACTTGTTTTATGTTCCTATGGGCTACCCTAACACAAACAAGCAGCTGGTTCCACAATGCTACCCCCTTCGACGCCGTTACCGCGTGTATCCGTATAAGTCCGGTATTTCTCCTGCGGGTCTAGGTTTTCACCGGAGGGGGGCTACGGAGCGTCCGGAACCTTTCACAAGCTAGAGGGTGCCATACCATGTTATTATATGTGTGTTGTGGTCTTTGGATGGCAAAGATTGCACTCCGGGGTGTGACCCGCTTCACCGACGTCCGTTTCTCCCTCGTGAGTTTACATGCGCTTATAGGGTGAAACTCCCTTATCGGACGAAACGTCGGGAATCTTCCGAAGAGTTGGGTTCTACCAACTTGTTTTATGTTCCTATGGGCTACCCTAACACAAACAAGCAGCTGGTTCCACAATGCTACCCCCTTTCGACGCCGTTACCGCGTGTATCCGTATAAGTCCGGTATTTCTCCAGCGGGTCTAGGTTTTCACCGGAGGGGGGCTACGGAGCGTCCGGAACCTTTCACAAGCTATAGGGTGCCATACCATGTTATTATATGTGTGTTGTGGTCTTTGGATGGCAAATATTGCACTCCGGGGTGTGACCCGCTTCACCGACGTCCGTTTCTCCCTCGTGAGTTTACATGCGCTTATAGGGTGAAACTCCCTTATCGGACGAAACGTCGGGAATCTTCCGAAGAGTTGGGTTCTACCAACTTGTTTTATGTTCCTATGGGCTACCCTAACACAAACAAGCAGCTGGTTCCACAATGCTACCCCCTTTCGACGCCGTTACCGCGTGTATCCGTATAAGTCCGGTATTTCTCCTGCGGGTCTAGGTTTTCACCGGAGGGGGGCTACGGAGCGTCCGGAACCTTTCACAAGCTAGAGGGTGCCATACCATGTTATTATATGTGTGTTGTGGTCTTTGGATGGAAAAGATTGCACTCCGGGGTGTGACCCGCTTCACCGACGTCCGTTTCTCCCTCGTGAGTTTACATGCGCTTATAGGGTGAAACTCCCTTATCGGACGAAACGTCGGGAATCTTCCGAAGAGTTGGGTTCTACCAACTTGTTTTATGTTCCTATGGGATACCCTAACACAAAAAAGCAGCTGGTTCCACAATGCTACCCCCTTTCGACGCCGTTACCGCGTGTATCCGTATAAGTCCGGTATTTCTCTTGCGGGTCTAGGTTTTCACCGGAGGGGGGCTACGGAGCGTCCGGAACCTTTCACAAGCTAGAGGGTGCCATACCATGTTATTATATGTGTGTTGTGGTCTTTGGATGGCAAAGATTGCACTCCGGGGTGTGACCCGCTTCACCGACGTCCGTTTCTCCATCGTGAGTTTACATGCGCTTATAGGGTGAAACTCCCTTATCGGACGAAACGTCGGGAATCTTCCGAAGAGTTGGGTTCTAACAACTTGTTTTATGTTCCTATGGGCTACCCTAACACAAACAAGCAGCTGGTTCCACAATGCTACCCCCTTTCGACGCCGTTACCGCGTGTATCCGTATAAGTCCGGTATTTCTCCTACGGGTCTAGGTTTTCACCGGAGGGGGGCTACGGAGCGTCCGGAACCTTTCACAAGCTAGAGGGTGCCATACCATGTTATTATATGTGTGTTGTGGTCTTTGGATGGCAAAGATTGCACTCCGGGGTGTGACCCGCTTCACCGACGTCCGTTTCTCCCTCGTGAGTTTACATGCGCTTATAGGGTGAAACTCCCTTATCGGACGAAACGTCGGGAATCTTCCGAAGAGTTGGGTTCTACCAACTTGTTTTATGTTCCTATGGGCTACCCTAACACAAACAAGCAGCTGGTTCCACAATGCTACCCCCTTTCGACGCCGTTACCGCGTGTATCCGTATAAGTCCGGTATTTCTCCTGCGGGTCTAGGTTTTCACCGGAGGGGGGCTACGGAGCGTCCGGAACCTTTCACAAGCTAGAGGGTGCCATAACATGTTATTATATGTGTGTTGTGGTCTTTGGATGGCAAAGATTGCACTCCGGGGTGTGACCCGCTTCACCGACGTCCGTTTCTCCCTCGTGAGTTTACATGCGCTTATAGGGTGAAACTCCCTTATCGGACGAAACGTCGGGAATCTTCCGAAGAGTTGGGTTCTACCAACTTGTTTTATGTTCCTATGGGCTACCATAACACAAACAAGCAGCTGGTTCCACAATGCTACCCCCTTTCGACGCCGTTACCGCGTGTATCCGTATAAGTCCGGTATTTCTCCTGCGGGTCTAGGTTTTCACCGGAGGGGGGCTACGGAGCGTCCGGAACCTTTCACAAGCTAGAGGGTGCCATACCATGTTATTATATGTGTGTTGTGGTCTTTGGATGGAAAAGATTGCACTCCGGGGTGTGACCCGCTTCACCGACGTCCGTTTCTCCCTCGTGAGTTTACATGCGCTTATAGGGTGAAACTCCCTTATCGGACGAAACGTCGGGAATCTTCCGAAGAGTTGGGTTCTACCAACTTGTTTTATGTTCCTATGGGATACCCTAACACAAACAAGCAGCTGGTTCCACAATGCTACCCCCTTTCGACGCCGTTACCGCGTGTATCCGTATAAGTCCGGTATTTCTCTTGCGGGTCTAGGTTTTCACCGGAGGGGGGCTACGGAGCGTCCGGAACCTTTCACAAGCTAGAGGGTGCCATACCATGTTATTATATGTGTGTTGTGGTCTTTGGATGGCAAAGATTGCACTCCGGGGTGTGACCCGCTTCACCGACGTCTGTTTCTCCATCGTGAGTTTACATGCGCTTATAGGGTGAAACTCCCTTATCGGACGAAACGTCGGGAATCTTCCGAAGAGTTGGGTTCTACCAACTTGTTTTATGTTCCTATGGGCTACCCTAACACAAACAAGCAGCTGGTTCCACAATGCTACCCCCTTTCGACGCCGTTACCGCGTGTATCCGTATAAGTCCGATATTTCTCCTGCGGGTCTAGGTTTTCACCGGAGGGGGGCTACGGAGCGTCCGGAACCTTTCACAAGCTAGAGGGTGCCATACCATGTTATTATATGTGTGTTGTGGTCTTTGGATGGCAAAGATTGCACTCCGGGGTGTGACCCGCTTCACCGACGTCCGTTTCTCCCTCGTGAGTTTACATGCGCTTATAGGGTGAAACTCCCTTATCGGACGAAACGTCGGGAATCTTCCGAAGAGTTGGGTTCTACCAACTTGTTTTATGTTCCTATGGGCTACCCTAACACAAACAAGCAGCTGGTTCCACAATGCTACCCCCTTTCGACGCCGTTACCGCGTGTATCCGTATAAGTCCGGTATTTCTCCTGCGGGTCTAGGTTTTCACCGGAGGGGGGCTACGGAGCGTCCGGAACCTTTCACAAGCTAGAGGGTGCCATAACATGTTATTATATGTGTGTTGTGGTCTTTGGATGGCAAAGATTGCACTCCGGGGTGTGACCCGCTTCACCGACGTCCGTTTCTCCCTCGTGAGTTTACATGCGCTTATAGGGTGAAACTCCCTTATCGGACGAAACGTCGGGAATCTTCCGAAGAGTTGGGTTCTACCAACTTGTTTTATGTTCCTATGGGCTACCCTAACACAAACAAGCAGCTGGTTCCACAATGCTACCCCCTTTCGACGCCGTTACCGCGTGTATCCGTATAAGTCCGGTATTTCTCCTGCGGGTCTAGGTTTTCACTGGAGGGGGGCTACGGAGCGTCCGGAACCTTTAACAAGCTAGAGGGTGCCATACCATGTTATTATATGTGTGTTGTGGTCTTTGGATGGAAAAGATTGCACTCCGGGGTGTGACCCGCTTCACCGACGTCCGTTTCTCCCTCGTGAGTTTACATGCGCTTATAGGGTGAAACTCCCTTATCGGACGAAACGTCGGGAATCTTCCGAAGAGTTGGGTTCTACCAACTTGTTTTATGTTCCTATGGGCTACCCTAACACAAACAAGCAGCTGGTTCCACAATGCTACCCCCTTTCGACGCCGTTACCGCGTGTATCCGTATAAGTCCGGTATTTCTCCTGCGGGTCTAGGTTTTCACCGGAGGGGGGCTACGGAGCGTCCGGGACCTTTCACAAGCTAGAGGGTGCCATACCATGTTATTATATGTGTGTTGTGGTCTTTGGATGGCAAAGATTGCACTCCAGGGTGTGACCCGCTTCACCGACGTCCGTTTCTCCCTCGTGAGTTTACATGCGCTTATAGGGTGAAACTCCCTTATCGGACGAAACGTCGGGAATCTTCCGAAGAGTTGGGTTCTACCAACTTGTTTTATGTTCCTATGGGCTAACCTAACACAAACAAGCATCTGGTTCCACAATGCTACCCCCTTTCGACGCCGTTACCGCGTGTATCCGTATAAGTCCGGTATTTCTCCTGCGGGTCTAGGTTTTCACCGGAGGGGGGCTACGGAGCGTCCGGAACCTTTCACAAGCTAGAGGGTGCCATAACATGTTATTATATGTGTGTTGTGGTCTTTGGATGGCAAAGATTGCACTCCGGGGTGTGACCCGCTTCACCGACGTCCGTTTCTCCCTCGTGAGTTTACATGCGCTTATAGGGTGAAACTCCCTTATCGGACGAAACGTCGGGAATCTTCCGAAGAGTTGGGTTCTACCAACTTGTTTTATGTTCCTATGGGCTACCCTAACACAAAAAAGCAGCTGGTTCCACAATGCTACCCCCTTTCGACGCCGTTACCGCGTGTATCCGTATAAGTCCGGTATTTCTCCTGCGGGTCTAGGTTTTCACCGGAGGGGGGCTACGGAGCGTCCGGAACCTTTCACAAGCTAGAGGGTGCCATAACATGTTATTATATGTGTGTTGTGGTCTTTGGATGGCAAAGATTGCACTCCGGGGTGTGACCCGCTTCACCGACGTCCGTTTCTCCCTCGTGAGTTTACATGCGCTTATAGGGTGAAACTCCCTTATCGGACGAAACGTCGGGAATCTTCCGAAGAGTTGGGTTCTACCAACTTGTTTTATGTTCCTATGGGCTACCCTAACACAAACAAGCAGCTGGTTCCACAATGCTACCCCATTTCGACGCCGTTACCGCGTGTATCCGTATAAGTCCGGTATTTCTCCTGCGGGTCTAGGTTTTCACCGGAGGGGGGCTACGGAGCGTCCGGAACCTTTCACAAGCTAGAGGGTGCCATACCATGTTATTATATGTGTGTTGTGGTCTTTGGATGGCAAAGACTGCACTCCTGGGTGTGACCCGCTTCACCGACGTCCGTTTCTCCCTCGTGAGTTTACATGCGCTTATAGGGTGAAACTCCCTTATCGGACGAAACATCGGGAATCTTCCGAAGAGTTGGGTTCTACCAACTTGTTTTATGTTACTATGGGCTACCCTAACACAAACAAGCAGCTGGTTCCACAATGCTACCCCCTTTCGACGCCGTTACCGCGTGTATCCGTATAAGTCCGGTATTTCTCCTGCGGGTCTAGGTTTTCACCGGAGGGGGGCTACGGAGCGTCCGGAACCTTTCACAAGCTAGAGGGTGCCATACCATGTTATTATATGTGTGTTGTGGTCTTTGGATGGCAAATATTGCACTCCGGGGTGTGACCCGCTTCACCGACGTCCGTTTCTCCCTCGTGAGTTTACATGCGCTTATAGGGTGAAACTCCCTTATCGGACGAAACGTCGGGAATCTTCCGAAGAGTTGGGTTCTACCAACTTGTTTTATGTTCCTATGGTCTATCCTAACACAAACAAGCAGCTGGTTCCACAATGCTACCCCCTTTCGACGCCGTTACCGCGTGTATCCGTATAAGTCCGGTATTTCTCCTGCGGGTCTAGGTTTTCACCGGAGGGGGGCTACGGAGCGTCCGGAACCTTTCACAAGCTAGAGGGTGCCATACCATGTTATTATATGTGTGTTGTGGTCTTTGGATGGCAAAGATTGCACTCCGGGGTGTGACCCGCTTCACCGACGTCCGTTTCTCCCTCGTGAGTTTACATGCGCTTATAGGGTGAAACTCCCTTATCGGACGAAACGTCGGGAATCTTCCGAAGAGTTGGGTTCTACCAACTTGTTTTATGTTCCTATGGGCTACCCTAACACAAACAAGCAGCTGGTTCCACAATGCTACCCCCTTTCGACGCCGTTACCGCGTGTATCCGTATAAGTCCGGTATCTCTCCTGCGGGTCTAGGTTTTCACCGGAGGGGGGCTACGGAGCGTCCGGAACCTTTCACAAGCTAGATGGGTCGCTCCGCTGCCAACGTCCTCCTTTCGCTCATCCACCATAGCCGCCTCTTGAGTAATCCTCTCGCTCTTTCGGCCAAAGCGTCACCTCTCATTCTCCTCGATGGCCCACTCCTTCATTACGAGTCCGCCTCTCCCCCTTGAACCTGAGAGGTAGGCCAAGAAAAAGAAGATTCTATTTACCCCATACAACTCAAAGGACTAAACTATCTCTACAAAAAATCGTCAACACGGGAATGCACTAGCAGCCGGGAAAAAAAGAATCATGTAATAGTATCAGTATCAGCAGATAATTTTTCCATCCCCCGTAAATGCGGACCCCATGTCGCTACGAGTGATCCTACACCTACCGGGGGGGGGAAACACACAACACCTAAGCCGACGGCATGCCGTCGGCGTACCTAAATATATTTTTTAAACACACTCGTGTACACAACGCACGCGCGGAGAAAAAAAAAACAGGACCTAAGCCGACGGCTTGCCGTCGGCGTAGCTACATTTTTTTGTTTTTTTTACAAACGCACGCGTGTATACACAGGACCTAACCCGCGCGGAGAAAAAAAAAACGCCCCAGACCTAAGCCGCGCCCGCGCTGCTCTCTTCCTCCCCCAGCCGCGCCGCCGCCGCCGCCGGCGTCCCTCCCGTCCGGCGCCACCTCCCCCAGCCCCTTCCGCGCCCGCCCCGTCCCTTCCTCTCCCTGGCCGCCGCCTCCACGCAGCCCCTCCCGCGCCCGCCCGTCCCCGCCGCCCGTCCCCGTCGCCTCACCGGCCGCCGCCCTTCCCCGTCGCCTCACCGGCCGCCGCCCGTCTCCGTCGCCTCCAGGACCCGCCTCGACGCCTCCCCCAGCCGCCGTCGTCGCCCAGGAGCTCCCGGCCACCCCATCCCCTCACAGCGAGCTCCCGGCCACCCATAATGGTAATTTTTTTTTTGATTTTTTTTCTTCTGTTAATAAATTAGTTAGAATTTAGGTTAGTTAGTTAGTAGATTAGTTAGTTAGTAGTTAGTTAGTTAGTAGGTTAGAAAATTAGTTAAAAAGCGCGTCGGCGCCCCCCGCGCGCGTCGGCGCCCCCCGCCCACGTCGGCGAGGCGTCGATGACGCCCGCGTCGGCGACTCCCCCCGCGCGCGTCGGTGACGTCCGCGCTCATCGCATATTATAGATATCTGTTTTGCTAATTCGCATATTATGTGCTACAAGATATCGGGTAGGAGCCGCCACGACACGCCATCGATCTTCGACCCCGCCGCCGCTGTCTAGAGCCACGCTGTCGATCCCCGACCCCGTGACGCCGTTGTTCGACTACGTCCTCTACCGCCGCGGGTGAGCTAGAACTCTGTCTTCTCCCTCGCATTTTTTTTTTGTCGCGTCACCTAGGTGTCATTTCCGGTCCGCAAGCGTTACGAAGATAAATATGCAATAGTGGTAGGCATATTTTGAACCGTAACGCTTGCGGCATTTACGGGACAGTCGGCGGATCCGTAGATTGAGTACGTTTTCCATGCTCTACCCCGATCCGAGACAGAATTTTGGTAGCGCTTCCCCGTTGTTCTCCTTATGCACATTCTCTCGGCTTTTTGCCGAGACGTGTATCGGGAGAGCAGCGGGGAGGTGCTGCCGAAATTCTGTCTCGGATCGGGGTAGAGCATGGAAAACGTACTCAATCTACGGATCCGGCGGCTGCTAGGACCCTTGACCTATTAGATATGTAGGTTTTGCCGCTAGGAAAAAAAAATATCATGCATTTAATTTCATGCTATTATTTGAGATGAAATACAATATGTGTTGTTTGCCTCGCAATACAGCAGATTATGGCTTATAATGGTTGGATGTTCACTGGCCGAAAAGATGCGATGGAAAGAACAGATGAGTGGGTATGGAAGACTAATTTCTTAGTGAGGGAGTTAGGGCGTGGTTCAAAGTCGGGCATCCGTCCAGGTTGCCCTTGCGCTCGATGCAAGCTGCGTCTTCGTAAGGGAAAGCAAGATATGACTAAACACTTATGGTCTTATGGGTATTGGGCGGAGTACACCACGACGATCGACTTTGCTGAGTACGATCGTGAAAATGGTAGGGTGATGCGGCAGCGGATCAATGGCATTGAGGATGATGGGATAAGAAACTTCCTAGAAGATCTCCGTGATGCCGACATACCAGATTCGCCACCTTCACGGGAGGAACCATCCGAACCGAGTGAACCACAGGAACCGGAGCCAACCGCACAGTCCTATTTTCGTATGATGTCCTCGGGTCAGAGGGCTCTGTACGATGGTGCAAAAATTTGTCAGCTCTGCCATCTCCCAAGCCCTAGCCGAAAAGCTGAAGCACGGCAATACCCGTTCATGCTTTGAATCTCATCTGCAAACATATGGTAACATGCTGCCTGAAGGACATTGTTTGCCTAAAATCATGTACGAAACAAAGAAAATCCTGCGAGAGCTGAACATGGATTATGAGAAGATAGATTTCTGTCCTAAAGGCTGCGTTTTGTTTCGGCAACATTTTGCGGAAGACAAGTACTGTATCAAGTGTGGGGCCTCTAGGTATCATGAGGTAAATGGACGTGATGGTCAGAAGAGGCAGACAAAAGTCCCCATGAAGATTCTTCGTTACCTCCCGTTCATAAAAAGAATCCAGCGGCTTTACATGAATAAGGAGTCTGCCACCCAGATGACCTGGCACAAGAATGGGAAGAGATACGAGGACGAGCACGGACGGATAAAGATGGGACATCCATCTGATGGTATGGCATGGAAGAATTTCGATGCAAAATACCCTGAGCAGGCAGCCGAGGCTCGGAACGTCCGAATTGCGATAGCAACCGATGGTTTCAATCCGTATGGTATGTCGACTGCCTCGTACAGCTGCTGGCCCGTGTTTGTTATTCCGCTCAACCTCCCTCCCGGAGTCCTAATGCAAAGGAAGACCATATTCCTGTCATTGATCATTCCAGGGCCTGAATACCCTGGAAAGAATTTGAGTGTCTATTTGCAGCCGCTTGTGGATGATCTAAACCACTCTTGGCACCACGGTACCTTCACATACGACCGTGGATCGAAGAGGAACTTTTTGATGAAAGTTTGGTTCCAGTATTCCATGCACGACATGCCGGGGTACGCCCTATTCTGCGGATGGTGTACAGCTGGTAAGTGGCCATGCCCAGTGTGCAGGAACCGGCTTGAGTTTCTTTGGCTAAGCGCGGGTAAGAAGTATTCCGCGTTTGACACGCATCGAAAGTTTCTCAAAAGAAGACATCGGTTTAGAGATGACGAAAAGAACTTTAAGAAGGGCAGAGTTGAGCGTGTAGAGGCAGAGATACCAACTTTCGATGGTGCAGTTGTTGATGCCGAGCTAAGTGCTCTCGTGCTTGCTCAGGGAAATGGCCCACGATATTCGGGATATGGTGTGGACCACAACTGGACTCACGTGGCAAGCATTACGCAACTCCCATATTACAAGGACCTCGATCTTCCCCATAACATCGATGTGATGCACACCGAGAAGAATGTCGGAGAGTCTCTGTTTCACACTGTCCTGAAGATTCCTGAGAAGTCAAAGGACAATGTGAAGGCTAGAGTCGATGTTCAGAAGCTCTGTGATAGGGAGAGATTACACATGCAGGAACCTGAGGGCCGTCGAAAAAACTGGTTCAAGCCGCATGCCTTCTACTGCCTTAATAGTATCCAAAAGAAAGAGGCGTTCATGTGGCTCAAATACGTCGTGATGTTCCCTGATGGGTATTGTTCAAATATAAGTAGGGGAGTCAATCTTTCAACGGGAAAAGTCAACGGGCTCAAGAGTCACGACTATCATATATGGATTGAGCGGCTGATGCCGGTGATGGTTCGAGGGTATCTCCCCGAACGTGTCTGGCGGGTGCTCGCGGAGTTGAGCCATTTCTTCTGCACGCTTTGTGCTAAGCAGATATGTCCCCTGATGATTAAGAAGCTGCATGAGCTAGTGCCGGAGTTGCTATGCAACTTAGAGATGATATTTCCGCCTGGCTTCTTTACTCCGATGGCACATCTTGTTGTGCATCTCGCGAACAAGGCACTATTGGGTGGACCGGTGCAATTTCGTTGGCAGTTTTGTATTGAGAGAGAGTTTAAGTATATTCGAACCAAGTGTGGAAACAAAAATAAGATTGAAGCATGCATAGCTGAGGCAACTGTCCTCCAGGAGATGGCAGACGCCAGGCTAACCTACTTTCCCGATGATGTTCCCACTATGCATAACCAGGCCTCTCGGTACAATGTTGATGAGCCCAAGCAAGACCCCAAGCTCCTCCTCTTCCAGTTTCCCGGTGGCATGGCCGGTGGCGCAAAGAAGTATAACTTGACCTTCGAAGAGCAGGAGTGCATAATGCTCTATGTGCTTCAAAACATGAAAGAAGTGACCCGCGACGAGCAAAATGAGGCGGGCAGTTTCCTTAGGTAAAATGGTGAACAAAGTATCTTTTCAACTAGTATCTTGGTTTTGGTCTAATACGTATTTTGTCCTTTTAGGCAATTCACCGATGAAATGTGGCCGGGAACTGTGGACCCCGATGAAGCCGAGCTGGACACTCTTATGAAAGAGGGTGCCCCGGGAAAGAAAAATTTCACGGCTTGGTTTAGGGAAAAGGTAAACTCTAACTTGTCCCTCCTACCTTGCAATCCGTGTCTTGTCCATCTTATTACACGTAACTAATGCACAGAACAATTTGTACCAAACTTGTAGGGAGGTGATCCCACTATTGTGATGTCGGATGAGTTGAGATGTGTCTCCCAAGGTTGTAATCGTAAAGTTGAGATGTATGAGAAGTATGACGTGAATGGGTTTCGCTTCCATACAGAGTCTCACCAGAACAGTCGGCCCAATGCAAAAACTATAAATACCGGGGTCTTCACCAAAGGAGCCGGAGAGTTTGATTACTATGGGAGGTTACAAAACGTATACGAGGTGACGTACAATAATACGAACATAGAACTCAAGCTCGTCGTGTTCAGATGCCACTGGTTTGACCCAACGGAGCATGGACTGAGAAAAACCCCTTCCATTGGGTTAGTTGAAGTTAAGCCTTCAACCACCTATAGTCGATCCGATGTCTTTGTTGTGGCTCACCAAGCGAAGCAGGTTTATTATTTGCCCTACCCATGCAAGAAAGATGGACTCAATGGATGGGAAGTCGTGTTCCATGTATCACCACATGGTAAGCTACCCATGCCCTCGGACGATGATTACAACAACATCGACCCTAAAACATATGAGGGGATTTTCTACCAAGAGCAAGAGAGCTTTGGGGACTTTGGCATACAAGATCTTGTGGACCTCGAGAACGAATCACAAACAGGCGGTGAGGCAGTGATGGATCTAAAGGACATAGATATGCTCAACAAGTTTCATTCGGACATTGCCAATGATGAGCCTCCACCGTGCGATGAGCATCCACCGTACTACTCACGTGATAGTGATTCTGATAGTGACAATGAGAACACAAGATTTAACTATGAGAGTGATGGTGAGGGTCTTTTATGTTTATGCTTAGTATTTAATTTCTCTCATGTAGTTAGCTTAATACTTATTTTCCTTGCATTCTTTATTATGCTTACTATATATTTTTGAACATGCTTATTAATTGTTTACCCTTTGTCAATGCAGGTGATTGAGCAATATGAGCGGCAAGGAATCCTCGGCCACCTTGAGCAAGTCGCAGCGCCGGCGGTTTGCGAACCCGCGTTACACTCAGGAGGGGGGTGAGAGAGGAGGTGCACGACGAGGTGGAGGGGTAGCTTCTGATGCACTTCCCCAGAGGGGACGCCGAGGTGGAGGCCGAGGTGGAGGACGAGCTGGAGGACGACTAGGTGGACGGGCACGAGTGGAGGAGTCTCCTGAGGCCGAGGCGGAGGAGCAGTCTCGAGACGAGGAGGTGGAGGCCGAGGTGGAGGCCGAGGTGGAGGACGAGGATTCTGGAGAGGAGAACCCCGAGGCTCCGAAGAAGCTAAAGTTACGTGGGGAATCCGGGGTACCTGATGAGTCACAGGAACCTGCACCGGAGGCGAGAACCCTCATTAAGGGCAACGGCAAAAGGTAAATGACTACCCATTTTGAACACGGTAATTTCATGTTGACGTGTATTAATGTTTCATTATTGTGCAGCACTTGGATTTTTGCACCGGGGATCAAGCGTACTCCTAACAGCCTGGTTGGATCTCTTCTTAGGAAGTATTGGCCGGGCTATTACTCTCCCGTCCCCGGTGGCGAGAGGATTCTAGCCAGCAGTTGGCACGACTATCAGGCCGCCCCTTGGGTTGGCTACGAGTCAGCTGCTGACGCTGTTATCACCAGGTTTTGGGTAAGACAAACTATTCAAATTTCTTTCATAGTTGATAGTTGATGACTCCACAATTACTTTTATGCCTAATTTACAAAGATTCTTTAGGGTGCTTCCGGAGGATCAGGACACGGCGGACAAGACTTTGCAGGGGGCTTGTAAGAAATTGGTGCCGCAACAGTTCTATAATCAAAAGAATACGTCCATGAACTTATTTTGTGGAACCAGAGAATGGAGCAACATAAAAATTAAATTTTGTGGCGCACGTCAAAATATGCGCCACAGAAAAATGTTGGATTCTGTGGCGCACAGGAGAAGGGTGCGCCAAAAAACTGGATGGGGTTTGCCTCAATCATTGCAGGCGAACATTTCAGTGGCGCACGTAATCTGGTGCGCCACTAAATCGAACATTTCTGTGGCGCACATGCAGCCACCGATTTTTATGCTTTTTAGACCTCCAACTCTCCGGTGGAAAACTAGAAAGGCGTTCCCCGGGGGGGGGGGGGGGGTGGAGAGAAAAATAAAATTTTGTGGCTGTATGTGTGGTTGGTGCGCCACTGAAATGTTCGATTCTCTGGCGCACCAATGCATGTGCGCCATAGAATAAGACATTTCTGTGGCGCACCAGATTATGTGCGCACCTAAATGTTTGCATGAAATGATTGAGGCGGGCCCCCATCCAGTTTCTGTGGCGGACCCTTATCCTGTGCGCCCCAGAATCCAAAAAATTATGTGGCGCATATTTTGGCGTGCGCCACAAAATTTAATTTCTATGGCGCACCATTCTCTGGTACGCCACAGAAAGCCTTCCATAGAAAGGCAGTTTCTACTAGTGATAAAGCTTGTCATTCAGAGATGCCAATACAAAATAGCACTTGAAATTGAAGCAGGCAGTGCTTGAGTTGTGCACTAGGAATCAAAAACAAAAATTATTGAATAACATAGAATATAGAAACAGATGAACTATACCATTAGGAACACCTTGCAGTAGGCATGACAACTTCTCTACTCCAGGAATTTAAACTAGCATCAAAGCAATATACTTCATCATTGGCATCCCTTAGCCAACTAGAAGCACCCAAGCATGGGTGTTCCCTGACTTGGATTACTTTAAAGATACGGAGTATATGGTCCGGAGAAAGAACATAGCTTTTGTAGCATGTACGCATATGTATTTTCAAGGTTCATGTGATAAAACAATATTCCAAAACACCGATCTAGTGGAAGGAGGCACACAATCCAATTATACACTTGAACACATATCACATATCCAAGACTCATCCAAGTTGTTTCTCTTGGGATATGAAGGCCACTCCTCACGTCACTGCATAACAATTCCTAACATCTCCTTAGGATATTGAGGCAGTTAACACAAATTCGAGGAAACCTTGGTAAGCACATAAGGTAAATCTCATTGGCTAGACCACTAATAATTGGTGTCTCAAAGACAGCATGTCCCATCTTCCTACAAGATTTTTGCAAGAAATGCATTATTTTAAAAGTGACAATAAAGAAGATGAGGATCTCAAATAAATATATAAAATAATAAATAATACGAGAGCAACACTGGTGGACTAATAAATACTAGATGTACTCATAGAATAAACATCAAAAGGAAGCTATACACAGAAATTGGTTCCTAGAGACCAACCAAAAACTTTCCACGATTATTTTTTTTGCTTTCTGTTCAAATGCAAGAGTTGATTTATCAAAGAAGGAATCGCCTTAAAGAGTTACTCGTTCAACAGAAACAACAAAAAAGATTAATGTAGGTGAGCTTATTGAACATTCGCAGACATATTGCTACCATGAGGGTTGCAGTGAGCCACTGGCTAATTATTCACCCAGCCCAAAAAGCCTTGAGAAGAGTGGATTAACAAAAAAAACAAATTGTAGATGATTGTTCTTGAAGAAAATTCCCCGCGATGGAGTCTATTTTAGCGATTGTAGGGAAATACTACATAATTTCTTATAACTTCTTCGAGAAGACAAGAATGCATTATATGTATAGCTTGACAATTTACACTTCAACTAATTAAAAGAGTACCACAATGATCCAGTGAATGGATGAAACATTTCTCAAACACTTTGATCTGTTTTGGACCTATAATCAATGAATGATCACATAAAATAACATTTCTGACATACCATCCTTTTGATTCTTTACAAGAAACAAGCATGAAAAAAGTAAAGCAAGGGCATTATAAAGGAAGAACCTTCTACGAAAGGTGTAAAATTTGTGTCACCGTTGGTACGAATAGGACACAAATATTACACACATTCCAAGCAGGCAAAATTAAGAAGAAAAATCATTCACAATGGACATAACTATTCTTTCAAGCTGGGGTATGAAAATAATATTTGTTCCAATAGTTTGCACAAAAATATGATATTTTTTGGATACATAATCGACGAAAGAAGTTTCAAGAGCCATCTTTCGCAGTTGAAGTCCTTGTGCGTCATCACTGCAAAAAGGCTAAAAAGGAACAAAAAAATAGTACTGCTTACCTGATGGAATAATATCTACTTGATATGTATTTGAATGATACAAACATGTGAATTAGTAAATTATATTATACTCCGTCCGTTCCAAAATGTAAACCTTTTTAGCGAGCTAAAACAGTTTGCTAAAAAGTCTTATATTTTGGAATGGAGATAGTAGTAGATTTAGTTTATGTCGGCTTAGGTTCTGCAATCAAGGAAGGAACACTCTCTGAGGAGTAACACTTCCCGGAAACAAAGCTAGGCTATATGACGACACTTTTTTTTTGTCAACTTTGGGACTAATGACATTTTAATGAAATGACATGGTATAAAAAATGAATGGGAACAAATTTTTTGGGTTCTGCAAAGAATATTTGTGGCGACAGCCATCGGTAGGAGTGCAAGGCTATTTTGTTCAAGTGATCACACTTTGTTCGTCTGAACTGTGCACTTGTGATCATCCTTTGACCTAGACAAACAGATGATCAAGAGAAACACGACGGAGTTTATACAACAAATTTATCATTATTTCAAATCACTCAACAGGTTATAAAATATCAGGGGCGGGCAAGAACCTCACAAGCATATTGCAAGTTGTTCCTTCCAAACTCCATATGTTTACTCTTAACTAGTATACGTGCACGTGCAACGCACATATATATAATATAATCCCATATATATTACAATGACATTGTTTTATATTACTCCGACAAATCCCATCTCAAAATATAAATATTACAATTCAACACCAGTTCAAAGCCATAGCTGAAAAATAAGTTATTATCCAGTATTTATTCTTTAGAAGTTCCATCTCTTTATGCGTTCAATAATCCCTCGTTCTAAGTCAGAAATATTATTGATCACTTTATTGTCTTGATACTTTAGAATATGCACCAAAAATCGTCTTCTCAACTCCAAACCGTTCTGCATATGCATTATATAACATTTTGTCATGTACAGTTCATGAGTCAAAGTGTAGCAAATGACCCCATTTGGAGATGTCGTCGTTCCATTTGGGATTTGCCAATTTAAGCACACGGTTTATATTATTGCCTATTTCCATATTTTTAAATATGTGCATTCCCATGTTGGTCTCGAAAGGGGACCAAAAAATATATAAATTTCTTCTTTTGATCCAACACAAACAATATGAATAGGCCAAGAATCTCATAAGGCAAAAAAAAATTGTAAGGATAGGTTTGGGAAAATAATCAATCACATTGATACAAAATAAATCACTATTATAACCAAAGGAATGAAGTCTCATCTTGTCACATTCTGATATAAACTTTCTGCTATTAGGCCAGCTATGAAACAACTGTGCTAATTGATCAAAATCAAGCCTTCCACTACCACTCGGATTTCGCGCGGAATGAGACATGGTCTAAAATAATAAAAATATTAGTAATATTACACAAAAAGTGATAGGTAATTATAATAAATTACACAAAAGTTTAGATCCATATAATGAACTGGAATGTCACGGAAAAGGTTAATCTCATGGCATGCTAGTATGCGCACAACCGCATTGAATTTCTTAGGGAGTCTATCGAGAATCACACAATCCTCGGGGTCCATGTTGGTTTTGCCATCGTCATCTTTCAACGCTTGATTTCTTAATTCGTCATCGTTTAGTTCGGAGTCAAATAAAATGACAGCTAGTTTTTTTCCTAAACTGTGTCATATGAACCTAAATTCAAATAGTAACCAGCGTTAGTTTTCAGATAATGATACAACATATAATAAATACCGTGATATGAAGCAAAATATATACGTGGTTAGGAGTGTCGTCAGTGAAGTACTCCATAAAATTTAACATCCAAAGGCCACATGATGACCTTCATGATTACAAAAAATTTATGATATTAATTTGTATATATTCAATAAAGAAATTATGCAAGAAATCTTATATTAGTCTTTAAAATATATTCAAAAATCATCCAATAATGGGAAGGAAATAAGTATTCCTCAAGCCTACCTAAAGCTTCGTACCTGCATACTCGAGTACCCAGCGAAAAGTATCAAGTGAAACCCCTACCTAAAGCGTCGTACATGTATACGTACCTGCATACTCGAGTACCATCTAAAAAAAAACACGGACACGCTCCACACGTCTGCTCTCGCTCCCGGTCTCACTCAATCCCTCAGCTATCTGACTATCTCCCCACCGCCCCTCGCCTCCATCGCTTGCCGTCACCGCGCTCCCCATTCCCCGTCAAATGGCCGCTCTCCTTCGCCTCCGCTGCCGTCGCTATGGCCTCGCATCCACCACGCTTGCCTCCTCGCTCGCTCGGCACTACACTGCGCAGGGACCGTCGAATTCTCTCCAGCGCGCGCCCAACATCCACCGCCGGCAACACCTGCCTCCTTCAAGCTTCAGTCCCTCTCACCTCTTTTCTTTCTCCCAATATCTCTTCTCGCCAAGTCCATGTCCGACCTCTCCACTCCTCGGGAGGGCAGTTCTGCCGTTCTGCTGGGAGGGGGTCAAGAGGAAGCCAGGGGCGGGCCGGCGGGTCAGCGACCAGCGGGAGTGAAGAGGGGGAGGCCGGGCGGGGTCATCGCGCCGTCGTGCTCGCCCGTTATCTGGCATCATAGCCGCCGATGGGCATCTGTGCCTGCGAGTACAGAGGCGTGCGTGCCTCCGCTGGCGGCGTGAGCTCTGTTTTGCTCCTTGTCACCGATCGGGTCCCTGAAAAAACCTCCGAATAGAGATTATGCTGTGATGCGCTGAAGCTGCCCCGGTATGCAATTGTTGATATCATGTCAAATTTTCTAGATTACAGAAGAATTTCTGAAAATGGAGGGCGTATGATTTTTGTTTCTGTTTCAGATGTAGGAGTGAGCTGAAGATTAACAACCTCGACAAAATGCAACAGAAGCATCAGTTTGGACGTCTCCTCCACTCCACGAACTGCGGCTCTCAGGTCCGTGACATGCGGCGCCCATGTCGTCATGTACTATCTCAGTTAACTGCTGTCAACATAAGCATTGGGGTGCCGCCGTGCCGGCGAACGAACTGACATGTCTACGTCTCCGTCATTTTTGCGTGCCGACTCCATTACCGTGCTGGCGGCTTCGACTGCTCCGGCAAGGAGCCGAGGACAACATGGCGCTCGTATTGTCCTACCTTGATGCCTACACCTAGGGTCGTACTACCCTGCAGCCGGATCCTCTTGGATGCTTGGATGGGCAAGGTTACTTTGAAAGCAATAACAAATGACTTTTACTGTACGACTACAATGTCTTTAACTTCATTGTACGACAAATATATGATTGCTTGTATAGGCATATCTGCATTTTGTCGAGGAGTGAGCTGATGGTTAGCAAGCATTGGTTGTAATGCCTATCATGTATATTTTTTGTGCAGAGATATAAACATGATGATGGTTATTCTTGGCAGGACATTGGTTTGTTTTATGGAAAAGTTCTGATCATATGCCTGTATACAGGGGGAAGAAGGCTTGAATCTGCTGCCATGGTTATTGCTGATCATGTTGTTGTCTGTATTGATGAGTTTGATAAGATGAATAATGAAAACAGAGTAGCTATACATGAAGTTATGGAACAGCAAACTGTGACCATTGCGAAGGCAGGAATACATGCATCGCTTAATGCAGGATGTATTGTAATTGCTGCAGCAAATCCAGTTTATGGATGTGTAAGTTCTCACAGGTTTTTTTTCCTGTTATGTGAATGGTATTGTACTGTTTAAGTTACTTTCTGATAATAATATCTTGTCGCCTGACAGTATGATTGTTCAATAACACTAACAAAGAACATCGGGCGTCCGGATTCACTGCTATCTCGTTTTGATTTGCTCTCTATTGTTCTTGATCAAATGGATGCTAAGATTGACCATTAGATTTCAGAACATGTTGCACGGATGCATAGATATTGTGCTGATGATGGAAGTAATTTTTGATTTACATGGCAGTGAGATTTATTTCCAGCTCTTTCCAACTTGCTATGTTAAAATAAATAAATGTGTGAACTGCAGGAGCAATGTTCATGGAGACACTTCATGTTTGGATTATTGAGATTTATGCAGACACTTCATGCTTGGATATTGGTATATATTGATGAAGGTTCAGAGAATGCTCTCAGTTGGTACGTGCATATGCAAAATTTATCCTTAGTACTTATTTAATGCGATTAGGAATTCTGTCTAGAATTCTGCAGGCTGCTGCATAGGGACCCTAATGTGCTTTTTGCTGGTTATAAGCTTCCTCACCCACTTCAGTACAAGATTATTGTTAGGGTAGGATACAAGTTATGGTCCTTTGATTTCTTTCCGTGGATTAGGGTTTACTAAGCTACTGTCATGGTTTGTTCTGTGAGCAGATCCATACTGCAAGGCAGTCCTCTCCAACTCAGACGTATACCCAGGCAATCAATGATCTAGACAAAGAGCTTGAGATCCTAAAGCAAGCTTTTATGGTCATTTGCATGGATGAGAATGATCCCAGGTACTGTTCAATTTAGTTGTCAGGCTAACACATATATATATATCTCTTCTATGCTTGGAGGTTAGAATGAGTCCAGGGAAATTTAGTTATCATCTTTCATCGAACATGTTCAAGAATAAAATGCTTCAGGAAATGTGATGTATGGAAGCTACCTCATTGGTCATTGATCTAACATTTGCATGCACAAAATGCTCCATGTCCAGTTGCATTGCATAATTTAAATTGTCAGATTAAATGTGAGTTTTTCCCCTTTTGACGACCCTGAAATTTATCTTGAGGATGTACATGTCTCATTGAGTTAGAAAGAAACAACTCACCTCACGTACTATGTATTCATGTATCTGTTTTTGACAGTTTCCTTGGACCGCAGCCGCCGGTGGTAGTACGCGATGGCGAACTGTGTCCTCGAGCGGCATGGCAACCAGGGCGTGGACGGAGTTGTCAGCACACCGGAGAGCAGCAGGCCGAGGTGTCCTTGAGACAGGCCCGATTGCTTTACGGGCTAGGACGACCAGAACGCAGTGCACCGAGATGTCCTCTAGACGGCACGACAAGCAGGATGAGGACGGCGTGGACAACACACCGGCAGTGCGCCGAGATGTCCTCGAGACGGCGCGGAGACACCAGCGCGGCGGGGATGGCCTCAAGGCAGCGTCGGTGGCGATGGTCGCGTTCTTTGGCGGCGCGAGATCGTGGCTGGGCCTTTTCCTGTTTTTGAGGGATGTGGAGTCGTAGGTTCAACTTATGTGGCGCTTATTTCGCCTGATTGGCCTCGCGACCTGCGTGGTGCATCTGTGGGCAAAACATTAAATCCCAGCCATTCAATTTCAGTGGCAGACCATTGCACTAACCTGGGCCGTACGATGGGGTCGAGTTGATTTGCTAGGAGTACCCAAAGCTGTGGTGGGTACGTTTTGGTGTGTGGCTGTAGCCAAACTGATGTTTGGTGTTTTATTAGTAGTGGAGATTTGTGAACAGTTTTTGATGATATAATCAATAAAGGGGCACCTTTTAAAGATGTACCTTACTCAGTTGCCATCCTTCTATATTAATCACAGAAAGCAAAGTAGTTGTGATCATAATTTAAAGATAGATATCATGATAAAATAAGAGCAATCTTCTCTAAAAGCGGAGACGTTTAGTGAATTATACTTCATTTCAGAATATATAAGTATGCTAAAAATATATGACCAGTTGAGGACGTATGATCAGGGAAGTATAACCTTTTCAAGAGACACCGTACGCAAATACCATTCTTGTGATCCATAATGGCAAACAAACAAGAACTCAAAGGTAACTCTAGTACCGATGAGTACTACATGGTGTACTACATGGTCTAAAGTAAAAAAAAAATATACCATTTTAAATGGCTAGTAAAGGATGAACTTTGAACAAAAAAAGCACAAACAATGCTATCAAATAAAAATACGCACATGTTTGCTCAAAATAAATGAATAGTTTAGGGTGTATAATCAAGGAAGGAGGACTTTTATCAAGTGCTACCTTGTTCGGATACCGTCCTTGTGATCCATCATAGCAAACAAACAAGAAAAATAACCTTGGAACTGAAAGTATATGGTCTACATACAAAACATGAAAGCTTGCCGGACAATAAAATATAACACAATAGCAAGGATAATATTTTAATTGTTAAGAACAAACAACTTGTTAATTCTTGAAAAATTAAGATAAGCACATACATATTTGATCATAATTTATTATCATATTAGGATCTACAATCAAGGGAGGAACACTTTTCAAGACCCAACTTACTCAGATTCCACACTTTTGAGAAGTCACAACAACTAAAAGCTGAATGAGTTAATACTTTTAGTATGTGCTGCATAGACCTAAATCATGGCCAGTGAACTTGGTTTAGCGTTCGGTTTGCTTAACAAGCTATAAATCAGGCACACAAAGCAAAGAATTCTTTTGTGAAGCCAAAATATGAAGGGAGTTCTATCATCATTACATTACGTCTCAAGCAACCATCGCAAAGCTCAGCAGCCACATATATAGTACAAGAGAAGAATGATGAATAGACACAGGGCACTACTTCATAGCAACAAAATCATCCGGGCAATAAGTTGTAGGACTAATGTTTCCTGCTATAGATTGCGCCAAAAACTCTCATCACTAAATTCAAATTAACCATGGGAAAATCTGCTAAACCGAAATTGGAGAACACATTCGTCATGGATGAACATGTACAACAAGGTCATAAGTGTGCAATATGGTATCATCAGATGGGAAATAAAAAAGTCCCACCTTGAGAGTAGAGCAGTAACGTGTTCATTTTGACGCCATATATTGTTATTGAGGCGGATATTAATAGCACATATACCGTCCTTGTAAATGATTATTTAAGGATATGTTCCGATAATTATTTAAAGACCGATAGGTCCGTTAATTATCTAAATATTAATAGCACGGATACCACCAGTTATCACAGAAAATAGGTAGGTGCTGTAATTATTTAAAGATTGATAACATGGCAAGAAAAGATAGCAGCCTTCTCTTGAAGCACAAACAAACCATTAACTTCCATTTCAGATATGCAACTGTTTTATTAGAATATATGAACATTTTCGGATGTGAAATCAAGGCAGGGGCTTTTTTGTCAAGGCCAATAGAGCGATCATGCTTTGAATGCACTAAAAAGAGACAACTAAGATAACCAATGAACCCAGTTTGGCGTATCGTTTGTGTCTAGAAGAAAATTCAGGCATACGAAATTTATGAGGCATTACAAAGGTCGCGTATATTGAACTGAATAGTCAGGCAAAAAATGACGGCGCAGTATAATCTTGCGAGGGGAACAGACGTCTCTCAGGTACCGTACTTGCACAACCACGAAGCCAGGCAGTAGCTCATAGAGGGAACATAGCGCCATACGAACCGCGAGGGTGTGCACAAGACGGTAGAGTACAAGTTGTTTGCTGTACGCTACTTGCTATCCCTTAGTATCGAACGACTCCTACCATGTGAAACACACCATATCGCCCGAAACCTCCCATGCCTGAAATATACATCTACCGCGGGCGAATCAGCCCATAACGTGCGCAGTAGAGTACTATCCGAGGGAAATCAAATCAGTCTCACCTTGTGAAGGTACGTGCCCATTGGATGATATATATAATAGGTTTATGCCTAAGAAGAGTGTGGGAAAGTGTCAGCCATGGAAGCGAGATGCGGCGGGTGAACGGGATGGTCGAGTCTCATGGCCGTTATATAGTGGTGGAGATGGGTATTGTCCGCACAGATCCCTCATGGTCATTGAATTCATTTAATTCTACTGGTTCTGCACCATCGGATAAATACCACATCCGTATCAAAATATGTGTCGGAGGGGTGATTTCTTTTGAACCGTGAACCGTTTTACAATTATAACCTTACAATATGAATATTAACCACTCGAGGGTCACATAACACGATCAGCTCGCGATTTAAATATCCTCCTTTGATCCCATGAATCACACAATTAGTTCTTCCCCTCCTTGATCCCACGAATCACCTGATCAACTCGCGAATCCCCGATGGCCACCGGCGATCTTTGATACCCGATCCAGGCTCTTTCCGGGTGGTCGGCGGCGACCTGCTTCCTATTCCAGTTCCTTCCTCGGTGGCCGCTGGCCCCCGTAGCTGCTGCGCTGCTTTGATCAGTCCTCCCCGCCGTCAATGATCCAGCTCTCGCGTGATCAATCCTGGGATGGATTCGCCGGAGCGGAGTGATCTAGCTGTTATGTCCACGCCGCCGCACCGCAACCAGTTACATCTTGTGGCATTCCATTTCCTCCAAATGTGCATCCCGCCGGTAAGGAAGACACGGGCTCTCTGCCTGGAGCAGGAACAGGCGAGAAGCTGCCGGGCTTGTCGGGGAGCATAGAGGGAGTGGCCCGGCTGGATGCGTGCAATCAACGAGGTGGACTGCCCGGCGAATGTGTTGGAGGCTGGACTGGAGCGATCAACATGCCGGGCCTAGAGCACACTGGAGCGCAGCATGTGCGTGCTGAGACTCCCAGGCCGTGCTATGCCCAACGCCTCGGCCACTCCGGCTGTGCAAGTCGACGAATTGAGATTCTGGCTATGCTCAACAAGATTGTGATGAAAAAGAAGAACAATGTCATGAAGAACTTAAATGTCCTTGAAAGTGCAAGAAACAATTTAGTATGAAAACCACTCACTACGCGTTCAGTTCGCTATCGATACTTGCACTGTTTTGTTCTGTTCATTTATGAGAAATGATCCTCAAGTTATTGCCAGTTTATGGAGTAATAATTAACTTCATTGCATTTATTCATTATGTCAATAGTAGTTTGGCAATTATCTTAAACTGTAGGCATTTTTTTTTTGAAACAGAAAATTCAGCCTCTGGATCGAGTGGATGCACACAGCTTATTTTATTAAAAGTAGTGTTCAGATCACCAATCATGTCAAATTATTACAAATCAACGGAACTGCAACGTGGCTACATAAATTAGCCAGCGATAAAATAGAGAACTATGGAGTCTACATATATTGTATCCTCCTAGCGTGCAGCCACCCACCCTAGCTGAAGATAGCCCACACGACCGCCATCAATCTTGCACATCCGGTATCCAAACGTCCACGCAGGGCTTCGGGGGAGGGGAGTGACCATGTATGTATCCAGTGGGTAGCCCTGTGTACTACCTGCAAAAATATCCAATGTCCATCCTATTAAAAATAACATCATTCCTACAGTTCCAAATTGCCCAAAGAAAAGCATATACACCAATGCATATAATCGCTTTAGTCTTTGTATCAACTCCATTTAACCATCCCCAAACAAATTATTAATCGACCTCGGTGGTGTGATACTGAAAGTAAAGTGAATCAATCTCCAAATCTTTTTCACAAACATACAGGTAATGAACAAGTGCTCGATAGTCTCGTTCTCCCCACAGAAAACACATTTGGAGCACCATGTCCATTTCCTCTTAGCCAGATTATCTTCCGTCAACAATTCCTTACGATAAAGGAACCACATGAAGATTCTTATTTTAAGTGGGACTTTGAATTTCCAAATGTACTTCCGTAGAAATTTCGTGCTACCATTCATTAAATCTTCATAATAAGATTTCACCGTGAAAGCACCTGACGTCATTAAACTATAGGCATAAATGACCCTTCACTTACTATTGGAAGTGACAACGAACAGCAAATCTATGCTTCTCCCATAACACTACAGCAAGAGTGCCCAAACATCGAATCACCGATTCTATAACCACTACACGTTTGCTCAGTTAGAAAATTGACCCAACACAATAGACCAGCAGAAAATGGAGTTTTGCGCGTCCTACTCCTCATCCACCTCAGCTTCAGGTATCGCCACGGACAAACCTCTTGCGACGGAATCTGTCTGCCCGGGGCTGGAGAACTTGCTGGGAAGAACAAACTTACGGTCGTCGCTCCCATTGTGCTCGGCATACCTATTTAATGCCACTGTCAATTGCAAGGAATAGAAATAAATATGTGAACAGTCCATCATGAAAGAATAACTGACCAACATGAAAACTGTAGCCCGTGGTCTTTTTTAGCAGGTTTCATCTAGCAGGAATAGCAGCACAAATAAATCAAATTTATTCCATGTGCATGATTCTAGTTCTATTAATTCTATAGCATTAGTATAGTACTCCAAGT
The DNA here is from genome assembly GCA_028641055.1 of Alopecurus myosuroides. Lineage (NCBI taxonomy): Eukaryota > Viridiplantae > Streptophyta > Magnoliopsida > Poales > Poaceae > Alopecurus > Alopecurus myosuroides. The sequence continues at coordinate 433,265,697 of CM054060.1, read as the reverse complement.
TATGTTGGAGTACCATGCTTATACAGACAATTTCTCTGCTAAATACTCCAACTCTAAGCAGAGTAATAATCAAAAGTCTATGTTTCATTCTAACACTAGTGGAAACAACCCCTTTCGTACAGGGGGGCAGGGGGCATCTGTCCCGGTCGCACAAAAACCCGGGACAAATGCTATGCATTGGTCCCGGTTCGGCTGCCCGAGGCAGCAGAAACCACCTGGGGGCATCTGTCCCGGTTCGTGGGGAGGCAATGGTCCCGGTTTGTGGCACGACCCGGGACCAATACCTAGCCACAGGCCACGTGGCACGCGCATGGGCATTGGTCCCGGTTTGTGGCACGACCCGGGACCAATACCTAGCCACAGACCAACAAATAGTCTTTCTATCCACCCCATTCAACCAATTTCCAAACGCATTTGTAATATTGGTTGAAGATATTTTCTCTCCATAATCAGAAATTCAAGCTAAACCAATTTCTCTCTGCGCTTAATGTCCGTCCACGATATTTGCCTCCGTTGCACAACTCCCAACAAAAAGTAGCATTCACATTAGGCGGCTGCGTTAATGTCCAATCACTCTCTACCCTCCTCTTTTTGAAGGTCGACCGCCCACACATCTCAGAAACGAAGCGCCAGTCCATCTTCCTATTGCCGCTCTGCGACTCGCACATGCCGGCGGCCACATGAGGTCAGGCATCGACGCCGCAAAGTATGCATTCACATTAGGAGGGGGACATGCATTTCGATAGATAAACAAGGCACAGTACACATAATGGCAAGATTGGATCTAAATCTAAACGGAGATCATAGATCTAAATAAAAAAGGCAGTACATAATGGCAAGAGTGCATCGATCTACTAGTCATACTCCTGCCTAGGCCTATAGTACATGTACTCGTAGTCGTCGTAGTCGTCGCCGCCGTCGTCGTCACTATCGTCTGACGGTGATCTGCACTCCCTCGGAGGATCACGACTCCAGGACTGGGCCTAAGGGTAGCGCAGGCGGGGGATATCGCCGGCCCTGATGTAGTCCATGACGCTCTATACAGTCTGGCCGGACCACCATAGCCGACGACCGGCCTCGTGAAAGTTCCCAGGAGGCAGACCATCCTCCTCATACCTGGCAAGCGCCCTCTCACGCCGATTGATGAAGAAGGCATCCCAAGTATGCTGGTTATCGGGATGCCAACTGGGATTCCTCCGCTGCTCCGGCGTGAGCTCGTGGTAGTAGTGGTTCGTGATGGCCGCCCGACGCGCCACACCTTGACGAAGAGGAGGGACCGGCACTCCTCCGGCGCTCAGCATCCAACCGGCGGGAACGTTGTAGCCGCACGGGCATGGGTAGTTCGAGGCGGAAAGTGCCTCCGCCTGGATGAATGTTAGAGTGGGTACGGTAGAAGCCATGAGAGAGTGGTGAGTTTGTATGTGTTTATGCCAATGGTGTGGCAATGCATACATATATATAGCGAGAAGAAAACATCCTTTAGTCCCGGTTGGGGACACCAACCGGGACTAAATGGGTTAGGGTTTCATTGGGAAACGGATCATCCCTTTAGTCCCGGTTGGGGACACCAACCGGGACTAAATGGGAATTAGGGTTTCGTTTGGACCAATCAGATAGAATCACACGGATCGTGTGTTTCTTTCAAGCGCTCGTGAGTCGTTGGATCCGGGTGTATTTTTTCGAGCTGTTGTGAGCCGTTCGATCAGGGCTACGGTGTGTTTCTTTCGAGCTGCTGTGAGCCGTTGGATCAGGTGTTTCTTAACCGTTGGATCAAAACCCTAGCTCAACACTTTGTGAGCCAGAGGACCCTATATATAGCCCAGCTTCGTACACCGGTCAGCTCATCTCCCAAATACAAAACATCCGGATTCGCCATCATACGTCCAGCCGTGCATTTGGTATGCATATATGCACCCAGTAGCCACGGTTGGGCTGTATGATGGCGATACCGTTTGTTTTGTTCTACATTCCCTTTAAGGTTTGATACATCATATATTCAGTTCATCGAGCAAATACAAAACATCCGGATTCGACATCATACGTCATGCGGTGCATTTGGGTCAGTGTTTAACACAATCACCCCCCTTTAACACATTCATCCATGCATGCTTGGGTCAGTGTTCACTTTGAGCTCGGGTAGTAATGTGCACGGTGAAGGGGAACGTAGCATAGAAAACAAAAATTTTCCTATGCGAGAGATACCCGAAAGGCCAAGATCTAATCTAGGAGACGAAGTGCAACGGGCAACAAGAGGGTTAAGGAGAACACATACCCTCGAAGACTCAAAGTGGTACGAGATCAAATCTCGTTGTTGGCGTAGTCGTACTCACACCGATCCCGATAGCGAGAAGATGGCACCGCAATCCGGTGGTGCATCCGTGATCGGTCACACGTACGGTTGATGACGACCTCCGTTCCCTCGTTCCAGCGGGGCGCGGAAGCAGAGGATCCCTCGGAACTCCAGCAGCACGACGGCGTGGTGTGGTGGAGAAAAACATTGCTCAGGGCTTCGCCAAGCGCACGAACAAGTGGTGGAGCAGCGGCAGGAGGGAGGAAGAGATGACACAAGTGTGTGTAGTGGGAGAGGGAGCTCTCACCCCTCCTTTTATAGGAGGGGATGGCAGCCACGAATTTTTGGCTGCCTCCACCTCTCCCTCATCATGTGAGTGGAGTCTCCACTCAACCCACTCATTCTTCCATGAATTCCCACTCAAAATCCCAAGGGTTTTCTTTAATAAATAAATAAAACAATTTTATTTCTTTATTTTAATATTTGTTAATTCCATTAACAAACATTAACATATAACCCCTTGAGTTAGTTGTTAAATCTATTAACAACCATTTGATAAGAATCCCCTTGAACTATTTCAAAATTACTCGAAACAATTTCGGTGACTATTTCAATATTCCCCGAAACAATTTCGGTGCTGTCCAAACTTTTCTCCGATATTCCGTATCCTCTCAAATGCGTCATTGAACCTTAAGTGTGTCACCCTACGGTTCGCGAATAAGATAGACATGATCGAGACTCCTCTCCGATCAATAATCAACAGCGGGATCTGGAGATCCGTGATGACTCCTATATATTCAACGATGACTCTCGTGATCGTGTGAACCAACAACGCCGTGAACTATTCCCTTTGTCTCGCGATATTTTACTTGTCCGAGATTCGATCATTGGTATCAACCATACCTTGTTCAATCTCGTTACCGACAAGTACTCTTTTCTCGTTCCCGTGATATAACATCCTTTGTGATCATATCACGTGCTTGCAAGCGGTTTCGATGTGATATCACCGAGAGGGCCCAGAGTATATCTCTCCGTCATTTGGATGGACAAATCCCACTCTTGATCCATGATCCTCAACTAATACTTTACGAATACTTAACGACACCTTTATAGTCACCCTGTTACGGTGTGACGTTTGATGCCATCAAAGCACTCTTCCGGTATTAGTGATTGACATGATCTCATGGTCTAAGGAATAAGTTACTTCGTATGTTTGATATAACAATGTAAACTAAACGACTTGATCGCATTGCTATATTATCTTTGTGTATATGTTCATCACATCATTCTTCTAATGACATGACCCCGTTATTAATAACATCCAATGTTCATGATCAGGAAACCTTGATCATCTATTAATCAACGAGCCAGTTAAAAGAGAGGCTTTACTAGGAACCATTGTTTGTTTATTAAGCACACATGTATCAACGTTTCCGGTTAATACAATTCTAGCATGAGAAATAAACATTCATCATAAACAAGGAATAAGATAATAACCATTTTATTATTGCCTCTCGGGCATATTCCCTTCAGTCTCCCACTTGCACTAGAGTCAATAATCTAGTATGTAAGCACTTTAACACATATGGCGTACCAGTGTTATTACCATGCTTCGCATGCGGTAAACATCATCAAAAAGATCTGAACTGTTCATGTCCTATTGTATTTGCATGTTCTTTGCGTCTACACGCATCACTCATTCTCTAATGAGATGGCTTTGTATATATATAGTCAATTCGTGAAAACTTAATTCCTCAGCTTAAACTGATGTCACTAACATTGTGAAAATGTAGCTTCATAGTGTTAGCATTCTTGGAAACTCACCAAGTTCCGGTGATACCTTAATTCCTCAGCTTAAACTGATGTTACTAACATTGTGAAAATGTAGCTTCATAGTTTCAGCATTCTTGGAAATTCACCAAGTTCAATAAAGAACTCCTTGACACAAAATACGCTTATAATTAGTTGTCAACACAACGATTACTTTAGCCTTTGTTGTAGTATCTGTCACAATATTTTAATTTTGAAACTCTTTCAAATCCAGCATGGAACTTTCTTCCATCCTATTGTGCTACCCTTCATCACATATTTTAATTGAGATAAAATTACTTGAATAAATGACAAGACTATTAGTGTAACATATTACAACTATTATTTTGTCATTACTATATAGGAAAACATATCCTTAGCATTTCTAAAATGACACAAGGATCTCTCCCACTGTTGTCTAATCATCATATGAATTATCCTACTATAACATTTTATAGCATAGGACTCATCTGGTTGTGTACATAGCATGGAAACATGACTTAGAAATCTCAATTTCAATGATGCTCATCATGTGTCAAAACACATGAATCTTGCTCAATTATTTTCCATGTGACAAGAACTCCTTCTTGTCATTTTCATATTGACTTACTTCAATATTTCATCTATGTAATTTGGCTTCAATCATATCAGGTGCGTCAATCCATCTTTTATAGATATCGATGCCCAATATCTTCTAAGCCTTTCATCAATATGAAATCGAAAAAATTAACCGTGTTAATTTAAAATACATATTTTCCAATCAACCATATGTCATCTACATAAAGTATTGGAAATATCTCATAACGCTCCCACTTAATTTCTTGTAACTCTACAAGCATCTTTATCATTCATGATGGAATCAAACTCTTTTGATAACTTCATTAAGGTAAAGATTTCAACTTCGTTATGCTCACTTCAACCATTGAAGTGCGCATGCCTTTCTAGCAACCTTTTGAATTTTACAAAACTCTCAGACTGTGTCAAGTACACATCCTTGAACAAACTTCCTCGAGAGGAGAATTGGTTTTGTTATTCAACATCCATATCATAATATGTAACTTTGCTAGAACTATCTGCAAAGACTAAGCATCACTACGGAAGATCAAAATCTTGTAGTAGTGAACTCTTTGAACTTCGTCGAAAACAACTTTTCGATAAGTATCCATGTCTTTGTCGCTATATAGACCCTTTTGCTATCGTTAGGCATCATTCCTATTGAAAGGACTACCAAGTCACATACTTGATATTCATACAAGGATACTATGGCGGATATAATGACTCATAGTCAATTTTACGAAGTCAGTGCCCATCATTTGCTTCCTTTATAAGGTCCAGGTCCTTTGTTGTCAAAACAACACTTTATACTTAAACCACAAGTTGTTCAAAGTACAAAGTTTTTGGACTTTTCTGGTAAAGTTCGCAAACTCATTTGAAGTATCTACAACATTTGTAGTGTCTTCTACTTAGTCAAAATAGTAAACCCCGGAACAACTTCCAGTGCTGCGCTACTCTTGACATGATAACGGAGATTCTGTAATCTCGTTGAGTTTGTACCGTGCTCCCACTCACTTGTTTCGCAAGAACTACTTTCTCGAGAAATCAACCCTTTCTGACAAACAACATTTGTCTTTTGGTTCGGTGATAGGATAAATACCCAATGTTTTATTTGGGATAACCTTATAAACATATATTTATCCTATTTTGGTTGCAAACATTTTACACATGCTATGCATACCAAAACTTAAGAAAAATGACAATTCAGGTCATTACCCAAACCATATCTTATATGTTGTCAATTTCAACGGATCATGATGGTGCTCTTTTCAGTGTAAAAGCGGTTGTCCTTAATGTATAAACTACAAACATATAATGGCAATTTTATTAATCTTACCATGTCAAACAGGGTTTGATTTTGTCTTTTGAATGAGAAGTATAAGTTGTAGAACAATTTTGCAACTTCTCAGATGTTTTGCTAAACTTGTAACTCAAACTTTATCCTTTATGATCCAATCATAAATACTTGATTATCTTGTTACATTGATTTTAACTTCATATTAACAACCTTTTGAACCAATTCAAAATGTCAAACTCTGTTCCCTTTAAATAGATATACTCACATATCTACTTAAATCATCGACAGAATTTTATGAAGGAAAAATTAATCCACCATACATGACTACACATAATGGACTATATACATCAATATGTATAATCTCCACTAAATTAGTCGTCCATTCTACTTTGGCCTAAGAACGGAATTCTAGTCATCTTTTGGAAGAGGTCTCACAAGCGTCAATAAAATGACTCCGGAAGTCCATCAATATGGAGTTCCTTCATATTTTCCTTTCCGATATGAACTAAAATGGTGGTGTCACAATTTAAGTGAAAATCTTTTACGTCTTGCAACGTTTAGCATTCAGTCTTATAGATGTTTACTTTACCAACATGATTTATATTAACATATCCATCAATTATAGAATATGGTGATCGTTTGAACAATCTCATTTGTTCTCACAAAAGACTAGAACAAAATAACAACTTATTAAGTTCTTAAAATAAATCTTGAATGTTTGGTTCGATACTACAATGAACACAATAACACTTTATTTATGTTCTTGTCATAATCGATTCCACATCTATTACTAGTTCCTTTTAGGCCCTTGTATTTCTTGCATTGTGTTGCTTTGTATGACAACTCATACCAACCAATGTGGTATCAAAATGCCCAAAAATACTTTGTTAACTAGTAATACATCTATAACTTGTATATCAAGCATATACTCCTGAGCTGGACTTTTCCAGTTATCTTCTTTTCTGCCATATATCCATTTGCAATTCTATTTTCAATATTCCCTTTCCTTTACAGAAGAATCATTCAACATCAAACAATGCTAGCCGTACTAGCTCATTTTCTTTGGCGTGTTAGTCATATACTATCACCCATTAAGTCATACTTTGAGTTTGATTGTTCTACTAATATCACCATATTAATAGAATTCTTCTAGATTCCACTCTTAGCAATCTCCAAGTAAGGTAAATGACTTTACACATACTTTTAATCCATCCCATCATAACAATTTTATGATTAAGCTACTATAGCTCGAAGGAAGGAATTTAGAGGATATTTTTAGCATCCAATTTCTTGGAATATTCAAACGCCTAGCGTCTTCAATCATTGCATATATTCAGATAATATAAGCAAACATTGTCACGCTAAATTTGCATATATTCAGATAATATAAGCAAACATTGTCACACTAAATTATACTCAGTCATGTTGCTACAAATAAGTTTCTAGATATCAATATATCTTTCACTTGATTGTTTCTGAAAACAACTCTTTTCAGTTCCAAAATCACCTTGATCAACAAAACATTCTTTTGAAGATAAAGTAATACGAAAGCAACCATGACTCTGGATTCTAAGTAGGAGTTATTTGCTCTCTAGATTAATCAATCATTAACCATATGGAGCTAGGTAGGAAATACCAAAAAATCTACAATAGGACTCAATTTTAAATTTCACTAATACAGTACCAATCTTAAATGGTATTTACCAGATCATAACAGTTATATCGCAATTAACAATCTAAGTGTAAGGCAATTATAGATGCCAATGAATACTACAATTTGTGCAAATTCACTTTGATTGGTTGTTCATGATAAATAAGTTCAAGTTAATTCAAAAATTAAACCATGAACTCCCACTCAAAAACAACATCCCTCTTAGTCGTCTTTAGTGATTACACGAACCAAATTCACTACACCAAAACCGATCATCACGTGAGATGATGTAGTTTCAAAGGCGAACATCGACATGTTCATCATATCATCCATATGACTCATGCTTTACCTTTCGGTTACGTGTTCCGAGGCCATGTCTGTACATGCTAGGCTCGCCAAGTAGAACCGTAGTATTGCGTGTGTTTCAAGGCCATGTCTGTACATGCTAGGCTTGAAAACACCCGTTGTATGCGAACGTTGAGTCTATCACACCCGATCATCACGTGGTGTCTCGAAACGACGAACTTTCTTAACGGTGCATACTTAAGGAAGAACACATTATTATCTTGATATTAAGTGAGAGGGATCATCTTATAATGCTACCAACGTTATCTAAGCAAAACAAGATGCATAAAAAGGATCAACATCACAGACATCACATGAAAGGATAACGTGATATGATATGGTCCTTCTTGCACTTGATCTCCATCATGTGCATTATGGTATGATCTCAATCATTCCACCGGCGTGGTACCAAGTACCACGGTACCCCAAACTTGTTTGTCCATCAATAAGAAGACAACCATATGGATACCTTACGGTATATCAATAATTTACAAAATAGATCATCTCATAATCAAATTTGTAATATTGACCATATCACATCACATGCCCAGCAAAAACTAGTTAGACGCTTCTAATTTATTTTTGCATATTTTACGTGGCTTAGGGCTTTCGAGGATAGAACCGTTCATACCTACGAACATCAACCACAACGTTGATAAACATATTTTTAGCAACCCTTTGTAGATTAGATCTTAACTATAGTAGGAGAAACAGACACCCACAAGCCACTTATGCAATACAAGTTGCATGTCAGTTGTGGAACAAGTCTCATGTACGTGGACATGTAAGGTTAGTCCGGGCCGCTTCATCCCACTATGCCACTAAGATCATAAAATAGTCAAGGAGGTAATAACATGATCATCAACGCCCACATACACCTATGTGTTCTACCCGTACAAAACATTTACGCATAGATCCGGCTCTGATACCACTGAAGGGGAACGTAGCATAGAAAACAAAAAATTTCCTATGCGAGAGATACCCGAAAGGCCAAGATCTAATCTAGGAGACGAAGTGCAACGGGCAACAAGAGGGTTAAGGAGAACACATACCCTCGAAGACTCAAAGTGGTACGAGATCAAATCTCGTTGTTGGCGTAGTCGTACTCACACCGATCCCGATAGCGAGAAGATGGCACCGCAATCCGGCGGTGCATCCGTGATCGGTCACACGTACGGTTGATGACGACCTCCGTTCCCTCGTTCCAGCGGGGCGCGGAAGCAGAGGATCCCTCGGAACTCCAGCAGCACGACGGCGTGGTGTGGTGGAGAAAAACATTGCTCAGGGCTTCGCCAAGCGCACGAACAAGTGGTGGAGCAGCGGCAGGAGGGAGGAAGAGATGACACAAGTGTGTGTAGTGGGAGAGGGAGCTCTCACCCCTCCTTTTATAGGAGGGGATGGCAGCCACGAATTTTTGGCTGCCTCCACCTCTCCCTCATCATGTGAGTGGAGTCTCCACTCAACCCACTCATTCTTCCATGAATTCCCACTCAAAATCCCAAGGGTTTTCTTTAATAAATAAATAAAACAATTTTATTTCTTTATTTTAATATTTGTTAATTCCATTAACAAACATTAACATATAACCCCTTGAGTTAGTTGTTAAATCTATTAACAACCATTTGATAAGAATCCCCTTGAACTATTTCAAAATTACTCGAAACAATTTCGGTGACTATTTCAATATTCCCCGAAACAATTTCGGTGCTGTCCAAACTTTTCTCCGATATTCCGTATCCTCTCAAATGCGTCATTGAACCTTAAGTGTGTCACCCTACGGTTCGCGAATAAGATAGACATGATCGAGACTCCTCTCCGATCAATAATCAACAGCGGGATCTGGAGATCCGTGATGACTCCTATATATTCAACGATGACTCTCGTGATCGTGTGAACCAACAACGCCGTGAACTATTCCCTTTGTCTCGCGATATTTTACTTGTCCGAGATTCGATCATTGGTATCAACCATACCTTGTTCAATCTCGTTACCGACAAGTACTCTTTTCTCGTTCCCGTGATATAACATCCTTTGTGATCATATCACGTGCTTGCAAGCGGTTTCGATGTGATATCACCGAGAGGGCCCAGAGTATATCTCTCCGTCATTTGGATGGACAAATCCCACTCTTGATCCATGATCCTCAACTAATACTTTACGAATACTTAACGACACCTTTATAGTCACCCTGTTACGGTGTGACGTTTGATGCCATCAAAGCACTCTTCCGGTATCAGTGATTGACATGATCTCATGGTCTAAGGAATAAGTTACTTCGTATGTTTGATATAACAATGTAAACTAAACGACTTGATCGCATTGCTATATTATCTTTGGGTATATGTTCATCACATCATTCTTCTAATGACATGACCCCGTTATTAATAACATCCAATGTTCATGATCAGGAAACCTTGATCATCTATTAATCAACGAGCCAGTTAAAAGAGAGGCTTTACTAGGAACCATTGTTTGTTTATTAAGCACACATGTATCAACGTTTCCGGTTAATACAATTCTAGCATGAGAAATAAACATTCATCATAAACAAGGAATAAGATAATAACCATTTTATTATTGCCTCTCGGGCATATTCCCTTCACACGGGAACATAACCACCGGCTTCCACGGCGTCCGAGCACGGCAGAACAGAATGTTTACCGCATCCCCCTCGGTGTTAGTTTGTTTTCTATTTTTAATAAAAGAATTTGTATTCCGGCGACACTGCGGCGCGCTAGCGCGTTTGTTTTCTGTTTAATGTAATTATTACTACTTTTAAAACAATATAAGATATTTATATATAAATTAAGTGTAAAATAGTGAAATAGTTAATAGTTTGAATAGTTAGTATAATTATTTAGGTAACAGAAAACGGATTTAAATTAGTTATGCAAATTCAAACAATTTTCATGTTGTAATTTTTTTCAAATTTGAAAGTATATAGAAGTGATTCACGTGCATATTTAAGATATTCAAATTTTGGCGCTAAAACAATTGGCGCGCCCGGCCCAAAAGTACTTCTGGTCCCGGCGCGGCCGACCAGCCGGGGCTTTCGTCTCGGTTGTTGCCACCAACCGGGACGGAAGGGGCTTTCATCCCGGTTGTTGCCATCAACCGGGACGGATGCTAGATAGATATATACACGTCACCGTCCCTCCCAGTTCCAGACCGCGCATAGGGACGAAATCGACGCCGCCAGGCTGCCCATTTTTTCCGTCCCCCCGCGCCGCCCCTCGCCCCCGTCGGCGTCCTCCTCTGCGGCGCCGCCCCTCGGTTCCCTCGCACCCGCGCCGCCCCTCGCCCCCCGTCCTCCTCTGCGGCGCCCCCCTCGATCACGCCGACCCCGCGCCGCCCCTCGCCCCCGTCGGCGTCCTCCTCTGCGGCGCCGCCCCTCGATCCCGTCTCGCGCCGGCCTCGCGCCCCGCCCTCGATCCCTTCTCGCGCCGGCCTCCACCGCCCCCGCCGCCGCTGCCCCGCATCGCCGGCCCGCCGCTGCTTCGAGAGGAGGTAAGGCCTGCCTCCATCTCGCCCTAGCCCGGGGCCTTTTTTGTTTTTTTCCTTTTTGTTACTTAATTACTGTTTTTATTAGTGTTACAAATGTTAGAATTATTAGTTTATGAATGTTAGAAATTTTAGATTATACTTATTAACTTTAGATTTGTTTAGAATTGATATAGGAAATTTAAGAATGTTAGAATTATTAGTTGTGAATGTTAGAAATTTTACATTAGACTTAGAAATTTTAGATTTTTGTACGTTTAGAATTGATATAGGAAATATAAGAATGTTAAAATTATTAGTTGTGAATGTTCGAAATTTTAGATTAGACTTAGAAATTTTAGATTTATACGTTTAGAATTGATATAGGAAATTTAAGAATGTTAGAATTATTAATTATGAATGTTAGAAAATTTAATTAAGATAGTGTTATAAATTTAAGAATGCTAGAAATGTTATCGTACGTTTAAATATTTCATGAATATGTTGCTCTTTTTGTGTATTATCTATAAGCAATTTTGATGAAAATAATTGATCATTAGTTAATTATTATGTATAAGCAATTTAAATGAAATTGATCTGAAATATATATACTTACTCTTTTTGTATAGTATGGAGCCAAGAGACGGAGATGCCGAAAATATGATCGAGGGTTTAATCCGCGAGCCCGACGTAGAGACCGATGTGAGCCAGTGGATGAACGACTCCGATGAGGGAGATTTGGTGCTCACCCAGGGAGACGACTCCGATGAGGGAGAAGCCGACGGCTCCGATATGGGAGCAGCCGACTGCTCCGTTGGAACCATACAAATTACAAACACCGGCTCCGAGGTGCATATATAGATATGTTAATTAATGAAGCATCCGTTGTCTATATACATGTATTAACAGTCTTTATATTTTTAGCCATCCGGTTTAACTATATCAATCGGAAAAAAGACTAAACGAGGCGCAACAAAGAAGTTGAAAGATACAGAAAGATACAGGATCGACACGATCGCAGCAGACGGCGCACCCGAGCTTCCCGCTGATGTTGCTCAAAAATTTGTGAAGCAATGCGGAGTGCTAGTTAGAGATCACATCCCGATCACTGTTAATGAGTGGAATGAGCCAAAAGATCCGCGGAATCAAGGAATTTCATATGTCGGCAAAATAGCCAAAGATCATCTTTTCTGAAAGATTTTGGCTAATTTCAACTTACCCGTGACGGAGGTGGACGAGAATGAAGCGGCTGTGAATGAGGCCGATGTTACTAAAATGAAACATGAGATACGGGAAAAGGTCAAAGCGTGGACCCTGAAAAAGATGGCCGAACAATTCAAAAACTGGAAGAAAAGATTGAACCTTGATTATGTTAAGAAGAACAAGACTCCTGATTTCACTCAAGGGTATGAGAAAATAAAACCCGTATGGGCAGACTTCGTGAAGTACAAGCTGACAGAGAATGAACTGGAAAGGACAAAAACAAATGAGAAAAACGCCGCCAAAAAGGTATATCACCATGTTATGGGGCAAGGTGGCTACAAGGGTTCCAGTCCCAAGTGGGAGACATGGGAGAACAACCTGCTTCAGCAGGGGATCACTCCCGAGCCGTTCTTGTGGGTCGAGCGGACAAGGTCATTATTCTACGGGCATGGGGGCACGTTGGACGCCAAAGGAAAAGCAATATATAACCTAAGGCATAAAGAGAGTCGTCCTCTACCCATAGAGAAGCTGAGAGACGCAATAAAGGACGTTAAAGATGGGAAGTTCGTGCCAGATAGAGAGAACGACGAGCTCACACGAGCCCTCGGGAATAAGGAACACGCAGGGCGTACACGAGGCACAAAAGGCACTCCTCCGTGGAGTGTTGCGTACGACTCCACCAAAAAGTTATACCCAGATAGAAGCCGTCAACGTAAAAAGGACAAGGAGGCAGCTGAAGCAGAGAATCAGGCAAACTGGAGGCGTCAACTTGAAGAAATGGTAAAGCTGACACAGGATGTAGCAAAGAAGCAGCAGGACCAAATCAACACACTTAGCCAGCAGATAGTGTCTACCGGCGCATCAGTACACATGGTAGAAGTTGAAGTCGAGGCTCCCGACGCCGCACATTCTCATCGCAAAAGCAGCGTTGCGTCCACGCAGCTACCGGGTGATGATGCACCGCCGATGATTCACCCGGTGGATGAGATCACGGAAATGACATCATGTGAGCTCCACGTGAAGGTCGTCAATATAACCATCAAGGCGGCGGCCGGCTATGCCTTACCAATTGGCAACGAACCAACTCACCATAGTCTTCTGGTTCCACGGGGATACACTGTTGTTGGGGTCGATGAAGTTGTCAACGGATTCGAGCGGGTAAAGCTTGATTTTCCTGAAGGTGAATACGAAGAGTTGACTGAACTCGGAGAAGCCAAGAACTTGACCGTTTTATGGCTAAAGGAATGCATTGTGCTCACAAATCAGACGGCAAAGCCATCGAATCCTCGCCTTTCTCCAGCGATAAAGTCTCTAGCGTGGTCGTCTTCGCAACGCATGCCGTCTCCGGCGCGGTCGCCTACGCCGTGCACGTCTGCAGCGCGGTCGCCTACGCCGCCGCGTCAGCCTTCTCCGCCCACTAAGTTTCTGCCGAAACGTAAAAAATCACCGAAACGTCAACGGTCACCCCTCCCGAAGGTACCAAAAGAGGTACCCAAGTTACCTTACGACTATACTCCCGAGGAAAACCAGAAAATCGCAAAGGACCAATACGAGGCATGGAAATCAAAGCGGAAGGAAAAGCAAAAGCTAGATTTCCCCGAGACCGAAGAAGAGATAGAACGAGCTTGGAAAATGGTGAAGACTCTTCATCAACCCGAGCCGAGTCTGTCATCTGACTATGACCGCTCTATTCTGAGGTCACACCAGGAAATGGTGCGGTCAACGAAGAGTAGTAGCGCAAGCGGGAAAAGGGAAAATCAGTTGCTCAGCTCGGAGAGCAGAAAAAACAATCCACGTCCCTGCTCAAAGTGATTTCCAATACCCAGGTGGGGCCGAGCACTAATATTGCTGACGAGCATATTGATCCGGAGTTTATAACACTCTACGCAGACAAGGCAGCTGATGCGGGTTTGTCCATTGCTGAGTATATGCAAACAGTGAACTACTTCCCCGCAGCTGAATGTGCGTACAAATACCAGTACGGGAAGTCTCTTGTCAAACCCGAGGAGATAAAGGATCTACCAACGAAAATGCGAAGAGTGCATAGTTGGTATATGGAAGCCGTTGAGGAATCTATGGACTGGATATGTCTCAACGTTAAGGACGAGCACTATGGAAATGGAAATGGATATGTTATGATTCAATTTGAGGAATTGTTTCAGTTATACCAGCAGCAGGCCCTCGACAAATCTATCCTTAGTGCCTATTGTCTGTAAGCACTTATTTCTCTAGCTCACCTCATTCAATTGCATATTCATATATATATATATAGTACACTCATATATTATAATTGCAGAATGAAGATTCTCGAATGCAAAAGAGGTGGAATCTATGATATTGGGTTCATTGATCGAAATATTATTTATGAAAAGACTCTTCGGCAATCTCCCAAGGATACAGAAAATAATATTCTGAGGGCAATAATATTTAACCAACACCGACGGGAAATACTATTTCCTTACAACTTCAAGTAAGTGTGTTACTCTGTTGTAAACATTCTGTTTTTCTTACTCGATGTTCACTGTATAATTGATGAGTTCTGCGTGCACAGCTTCCACTATATTCTGCTAATCTTCCAAATTGACAAAGGAAAAGTAATTGTAATGGACCCAAAACGTAAACCCCTCTCAATGTGGGCTGACATGCAGGAAATGATCCAGCGGTAATTTCAATCTTCATTAATTTCAGTATTTATATATGGCAATATATCGACTACTTTGTTTCATTTTCGGATATCAAGTAATTACTAACTCTTTTTATTCTTTTTGTTTCTCGGGTAGGGTTTGGAAGAGATTCATAAAGAAGTCTCCCGGTGAATGGGAAAAAAAGCTTACATTTGATATTGTGCAATTAAGTACTATCTAGATCCGCGCCCATCTCCTTGATTCTACTGTCGATACCATTATCATGCCTGGTTGATTATTATTTTGATTGAAACAATCTTCTCGTAAAGTGCTTGCAACAAAGAGACGGGAATAACTTGTGTGGATACTACGTTTGCGAGTTCATTCGTCAGACGACATCTCCCAAGGGCAGAAATTTAAAGCAACTTCATGTACGTTAGTCGTCAATTCTTCTTATTACTATCTATTTTAGTTACTTAGTTTCATATATATATATATATATATATATATATATATATTGACCACTCTTATTTATTTTAGATCGAACGGCTTTGGGACGGTCTTCTACCAAGGGACCGCATACGAGCAATTCAGGAGGAAATTGCGGGCTTCTTAGATGCAGATGTCATAAACGTAGATGGAGAGTACCATGCCTCCGGTTGGAACTAAGTTTGATTTTGTAATACACTCCATCGATTATGTAATATGCTCGATATACTTTTCTTCCGTAATATAAGTGTTTCTTATTCTGCTTTATATACTTATTCACTCGTGCGATCCGGGAGCTCCGTGGAGGGTCCACCGAGGCTCCTCTCTTCTCGAGGTCCGGGGAGGGGCCGCCAGGAGGTCTGGGGGGCCAAAAAACGGAAATTGTAAATTTCTGCTGCGGCAGAGAAAAGGGCAAAATCCCTGCCGCGGCAGAAGGGGCATGCATTCCGGGTCGTATTGAGAACCGGGACTAATAGCCCTGGCCAGGTTCCAGCGCACGGGCCACGTGGTCAGCCCCATTTGTCCCGGGTCCTGGCACAACCGGGACCAATGGGGAGAGGTATTTGTCCCGGATGCCCCGTCCCGGTTGCACAACCGGGACAAATAGGGACTACGAACCGGGACTAATGTACCTGTTTCCACTAGTGTAAAGTTGAAATTGGAACCGGAATTGTAAAGTCTATGATTCTAGTTCTATTTTATGTTGCTCTGATACCAACCCATGGAAATTGCCCTGGCCGTTGAGTGCTTTTCGACGCTGACGACGACAATATTGCGGTGAGACGTGCACGTACAAAGCTAGCTAGCTGACCGGTTCTTTTGTTTGGCTAGTACTACTTGCAAACAGCTTATACACCCACACAGTAATTGAGTTGATTGCTAGAGGCTCGTATCCAGCCTTCTATTGATTCTCAACTCCCACGGTGTTGTTTACAAGCCTAGTACAAGCATATATATACACCAGAGAATAGCTACCAACACAACTAGCTAACCGACTCGGTTGCTACTCATATTGATATACATGCACGTATTCCTAGTTGTATACGAAACCGATTTCAACATATGTTTCATTCTAAAGTTGAAATCGGAATTTGGTCTAAACTAAACTACCCAAGAAACACTGTCATGGTCAATACTAAATTACTCCAACACCAGATGTTCACTTGGAAACTAGTAGTCATGTCAATTTTGTACCGTACTCAATTCGGAACTAGTATAGTTCTCTATCAGATTACACAGTATGTCAAGAACAGTTTTCATATGAGTATTTGAAAATAAATCCTGGAAAAGCTATTGAACTTTAATACCTATTGCCCATCAGGTGCACCAGGGCAATTTTTCTATCGAAGTACTCCTGTAGACAAAAATGTCCAAAACTGAATACCTATTGTTTCCATTGCAGAAACAATCCACCATGCAGAGCTGTCTAGACAAACAGAGCATGTGGCTTAGATAAATGCTTGCTCGTGGAAAATCGCATACATCAACTCAAATTGATACTAGTCATAAACAAAACGATAGAACTAATTCTAAAATTGAATAAACGAATGGACTTGTTAGTTACAATAGTGGTGGATGATGATGTTTGTTCTGTGAAACCTGAATGTCTTATAAAGTCATGGTTCTTACACCTTCTTCTTGAATTTCTGCAATTTACAACCTCTTAATTAATTAAACTTGCATTGTATCATCTAGTGTCGCACGGGCTCAACATAGTCGAGGGCTGTTATTGCCATCGATAGTCTTGGCAGAAAATGCCCGGTGCTTCTCCACGGAGGAGGAGCTGCGGCAAAGCGTCCAAGATACCAACGAACCCACGCCCCTCGTCGCCTCCCTAGGCGGAGGCGGGCGGAAACCAGAAAGACAGCTGCCGCGCTCCCCTCCCCACCACCACTCCTTCGTCGCCGGAGCACGTTTGGAGCACGTTCTAGTCGGAGGGATCTGTTGGAGGAGCGGTGTTGCATTTACAACATGATGACGGCAAGTCTCGGAGGCGTGGCGTAGTAGGATCTCGACGACGGAACCTTTTTTATGGATAACGCAGGGAGGAGGCAATGTCCGGCGTCGTGGAGGGGTCGACGGCTGGCCTGGCAAGCTCTTTGCAATGGTTACTCCTGAAGTTCGTTCAGTCGGAGATTGCTGCAGCGGAGCATCGGCGTACATGTCGACGCGCGTTTAGTTTATGCTGGACTAGATTGTGCTACCGGCTTGCCATCGGGAAACATGTATGTAGCCTCCGGTTTAGATGAGGTGCGTTGGTGTTAGGTCAAGGCGCATGGGTTCGATTTTGACTATCCCCTAACCAAGTGTAGGTTCGTAGGTCGGACGAATTTAACGTCACACAGGTGGCTTCCGGTTGATCCTTGTAACTCTTTGTTAGGCATCGTGGTCTCTCTTTTATTATTAATTAAAAATCGTCTATGTGCATCATTTTGATGCAAAGGCTGGGGGTAGGACCTCGATTTCGGAGAAATAAATGTGTATCTTCTAGTACTAGTGTGTTCAGCAATTCAGGCATAAAGCTTAACGAGTACTCCAACTGTAACTTAAATGCACTGTAATGACAATGCACCGGACCAAAATCGTAATCGAAGTGTTCCTTATATTTCCAATAATCGTGTTCAGAAGCTTCGTTTCAGAATCCAAAACCGTATGTTGCATAAGATGTACCAGTAAACAAAACCCAACTAGATAAGCATTGCAACAGAACATTTGCTAGAGCATTTGTCGAAAGCTACTCCAAAAGATAGATCACTGCTCCTATTTGGACTACTACCTAAAAACGGACAAGAATATAACAGATTACTAGCAATAAATCACATATTGTTTTAAACTAGCAAGGTGGCCCTCGCAAATATGAGGGCATTGTCCCTAGTGTATGTAACTTGTATTTATAAGTTATTGTTTCATAGGTACTGAACTTGTATAGTTACAAATTATATGTTAGTATGGTCACCAAAATTTCAATGTTATTTGGAAGTGCAATATTTTTTCTTTTATCCATTAAATTTATGGTGAAATGTTTGTTGCTAGATTTCCAAAATTCATGATATTATAGTCCTTTTGGGTAACATGTGTAGTACTCCCTCCGTACCAAAATATAAGATGTTTTAGCATTTTGTAGATATAATGTATCTAGACGTGTTTTAGTGTGTAGATTCATATGCATCTTACACTAAAACATGTTTAGGTACATATTGTCTAGGAAATGCTAAAACATCTTACATTTTGATACGGAGGGAGTACTATTTTGATGTATTTTTACAACCTTAATATCGTTCTCTCCAATCCAGATGATTTGCGCTACAAATCATTTCTAGTTGTTGTGTCATGGAACTTAACAATGTCGTCTCAGGTCACGCATAATTTCCACATCTTGATAAATTATAATTTATGGTATGAACTCATCTAAGTAATATGTACTAATGCAATGGATTTACATTTATTATATATTAAATCAAGGGAATCCACATCTGCACCTAACACCACATTGTGGTGATTCTATAATCAATGTAAACACTTTCTTTCGCTCCTCAGATTTGTAATCTCAAAGTTCTCCAAATTTGACACTCGGTGAGAATTTTCTCTGATTAAGTTGTCGCTAATTACTTCATTTTATGTACTTGATAAATATTTAATATATTTTAATTATTACAGATTATGCAATATTTTGATTTATTTTTTTATAGTTCTTTGATAGCTACAAGTAAATGTTGTCATATATGTATTGTAACTATTAAATCCACACAACTTCCATATTTGAATTTAGTAAAAAAAAATTATAGCTTGTTTACGAATACAACATGACTCATCATTCCCATTTTTACCTGCCCGGCCGCCCGTTGCTTACCTTTGAAAAAATGTAACCCATTATTAACCGCATGTTTTAATCAAAGATAACTAGAGTCAGAGGGAGATCGTTTTATTTTAAGCAATAGCACCAGCTGGTCAACTTTCCTCCCATAAGACTCTTTCAAGGAATATGTACATACGCGTAACGGCCGCCGGACGGCGTTACAAAATCGACCGGACTCGGTGTTGTTCTAACGACATTAGTGTTTGTCTCTTGTCTGAACCCAATATAGTTATGATCGTGTAATATGCTAATGCAATTTGATTCTGTTTTTTCGTGCCAAATAAGCCTTTTACCTTTTGTTTTCATGTGTTCGGTAATCTCATATAGATCAAACATATACGTGACTAACACAGGTGACATAGTTTGTAGGTCCAAAACAATATGTGAGTGCAAATGCTACATAAAACCATCAGATATTGTCCATTATTATTATGAACCATGGTGGTCGGATCGAGTACATAATATTAACCTATATCGATCTACGTAGTGTATCTATTAGACACTGGTATATTGTTTTTAGTATATAATTCGTACTTTGTTTTGAAACTTAGCACTCCTCGTTGATCGTATTAATTTTTCTAACTTTTCAGATGATATTTTAAGAAATTTAGTTGATCCTTTTATAGTCAAAATTAGATCGGCTAAATATTTGTCCTTGTTTTACCAGGAGTCAATATGCCTTTTATTGTTTATCTATTTCTATTAAACAATCCTTAGAGACAATTAGTTCTGTTCCAGAAGTACACGATCATTTCAGGAGCACAAACAAACCATTAACTGATTTCCATTTCAGATGTGCAAATGTTTGCTTTTAATATATGATCAGTTCCGGATGAGTAATCAAGGCAGGGGCCCCTTTTCAAGAGCCAATAAAGAAATCATAATTTTGATGCACTGAACACACTAACAACTCACATAACCAATGAACTCAGTTTGGCGTATCGTTGGCATATAGAAGAAAATTTGGGCATACAAAAGTTTTGAGGCAATAAAAAAAGATCGCATTATATTGAACTGGAGTGCAACATTCTAGAATCGTTCAGGCAAAAGAGTCAGACTTAGTAGAAGCTCGCGGGGGGGGGGGGGGGGGGGGGGACCATGTCTCAACTACCGTCCTTGCACAAGTAAGCCATGCAGTAACTCATAGCGCCATAAGAACTGCGAGTGTCTGCAGAAGACAGTAGGGTACATCGCCGGAAAGAGTCAGCTCTGCATGTTGGATGTAGGCTACATGTTGCATCATAGTATCGAACGAATCCTACCAAATGAAACACACTACATCGCCCGAAACCTCCCATGCCTAAAATTTGCATCTACCACGTGCGAATGCGCCGATAGCGTGCGTAAGCTTGCAGTTGAATACCATCCGAGGGAAATCAAACCCATCGCACCTTGTGAAGGTTCACGCCCATTGGATGTGAATAGGATTATGGCTAAGAGGAGTGTGGGAAAGTTGTTTCCGTCTCATGGCCTTATATAGTGGTGGAGATGGGAATTTTACGCTCAGGTACCTCATGATCATTGTATTCATTTGATTCTACTGGTTCTGCACCTTCTGGTAAATCTTATATTTACT
The DNA here is from genome assembly GCA_028641055.1 of Alopecurus myosuroides. Lineage (NCBI taxonomy): Eukaryota > Viridiplantae > Streptophyta > Magnoliopsida > Poales > Poaceae > Alopecurus > Alopecurus myosuroides. The sequence continues at coordinate 433,244,522 of CM054060.1, read as the reverse complement.
AATTGGAGACTCCCTAGGAGGTTCCACGTTGATTCTGGAGTTTAGCTAATTCCATCCATTAGATTAGTCCCTGATTTATTTTCAACCGTAGGATTAAGCACGTGTTACACGCAATAGCAAAACAACGATGAAATTAAGCAAGATCAAACCAACGGGGACACGAGATTTTAACGTGGAAAACCCTTCCAATGAGGAAGAGAAAAAACCACGGGCGCCAGCCAGCAATACTTCACTATTTCGGGGTAGGTTACAATCGCGCCGGGATTTACAATGTGTGGCTTATCCCGTGCGGCGGCTTACAAGAGGTATATAAAGGCGGTCCTGACCTAACTAGGTCGGTAACTGTGTATCCAACTCCAACTCGGTATCGACTCGGCCCTAAGCCTCCGGCGACGGGCCTCCGCGTAGCGAAGGCCGAACTTTCCTTTATCTTCATATGAATTTGGATCACCATAAAACAACACTCCACCTTGAGACAAATTCCCTCTTGTAGCATAAATGAGAACCTTCACCTGAAACACACAAAGAAAACACCTTCGGCGCCAAATAGCCTCTTGGGCTAAGCAGTGATACCAACTAAGCTTGAGCAAAGCTCAAACTTAGCAATAGGAACTGGCTTTGTCATCATATCAGCAGGATTATCATGAGTACTAATCTTGCATACCTTCAGCTTACCTTGTGCAACAACATCACGCACATAATGGTACTTGACATCAATGTGCTTTGTTCTCTCATGGAACATCTGATCCTTAGTAAGGTAAATAGCACTCTGACTGTCACAAAATAGGTTAATGCAAGTATCATCTCCACAAAGCTCAGCAAACAGGCCTTTCAACCAAACTGACTCCTTGCATGCTTCAGCAATAGCCATATACTCAGCCTCAGTAGTAGATTGTGCAACAACACCCTGCAAGGTAGCCTTCCAGCTAACGACACATCCACTAATAGTAAACACATAACCTGTGAGGGATCTCCTCTTATCCAAATCGGCAGCATAATCTGAATCCACATAGCCTGCGAGTCCCTCACCAGTCTTGCCAAACTTCAAGCAAGCTTTGGATGTGCCGCGAAGGTACCTGAAAATCCACTGAACAGCTTTCCAATGCTCTTTACCAGGATTAGCCATGTATCGACTGACCAAACTCATAGCATATGATAAATCAGGCCTAGAACACACCATGGCATACATTAAGGAACCAACAGCACTAGCATAGGGAACTCGTGACATGTACTCAATATCTTTGTCAGTAGTAGGACTTTGCAATGCTGACAACTTGAAGTGCGAAGCAATAGGAGTACTAACAGACTTTGCATCATGCATATTAAATCGATGAAGTACTTTCTTAATATAATTCTCCTGACTAAGAAATAGCAATCTAGATTTTCTGTCTCTAGAAATTTCCATACCTAGAATTTTCTTAGCAGGACCAAGATCCTTCATCTCAAACTCACTACTCAACTGTTTCTTCAATGTAGTGATTTCTTTCATGCTCTTGGCATCAATTAACATATCATCAACGTATAGCAGCAAGTATATAGGTGATTCATCAACAAATTTAATGTACACACAGCTATCATATTCAGACCTCTTAAAACCATGTGCCATCATAAAAGAATCAAACCTTTTATACCATTGTCGAGGAGACTGTTTCAAACCGTAAAGAGACTTCTTTAGCTTGCACACGAAATCCTCTTTACCAGGCACTATGAACCCTTCAGGTTGGTCCATGTATATCTCCTCCTCTAGTTCTCCATGCAAAAACGCAGTCTTCACATCTAACTGCTCAAGCTCAAGATCATGCATAGCAACAATACTAAAGAAAGTACGAATAGAACTATGCTTGACAACAGGTGAGAACACATCATTATAATCCACTCCTGGAATCTGACTGAAACCTTTTGCTACTAACCTTGCCTTAAACCTTGGAGGCTCACTGGGAGATAAGCCCTCCTTTCTTTTGAATATCCACTTACAGCGGACGGCCTTCTTTTGTTTTGGCAAGCGCACAATATCCCATGTGCCATTCTTCTCAAGTGATTGCATCTCTTCGTGCATTGCACCAATCCACTTGTCACGATCAACCGAAGCAATAGCTTCATTATATGTAGCAGGTTCAGCATCATTCTCCACCTGTTCTGCACAACTTAGAGCAAAATAAACAACATCACATTCCTCAATTAAACGAGTACGAGGTCCTTTATTCCTCTTCTCTCTGCGTTCTGCAATAGACAAATTTTCTTGCTGCACAATAGGAGGTGAGGGCGGCACAATATCCTCCTCAACAATTTCAGTTTCCTCCTCATCCAGGTGGTCTGGCTCCACCTGCAAACGAACTCGTGGTTCGTCCTCATCAGAAGAATCAGGCATAACATCAGTTGACAAACTGTCCTCATACATAACAGATTCATTAAACACAACACTTCTGCTAAAGAAAGTCTTTTTGGTTTCCGGGTTCCACAACTTATATCCTTTTACTCCAGAACCATAACCAAGAAATAAGCACTTAATAGCTCTAGGCTCTAATTTTCCATTATCATCATGAGCATAGGCAGTGCAACCAAAAACTTTCAGTTGTGAATAATCAGCTGACTCACCAGACCATACCTCAATAGGAGTTTTCTTGTCAAGAGGGATGGATGGTGACCTGTTGATCAAGTAGCAGGCAGTGTTGGCAGCCTCAGCCCAAAAACGCCTACTCATGCGGGCGTTGAACAACATGCAGCGAGCTTTGGAGATGATCGTCCTATTCATCCGCTCAGCTACACCATTTTGCTGAGGTGTGTATGGGATGGTGTGGTGCCTGACAATGCCTTCCTGCACGCAATAATCATCAAAAGCATGCGAACAAAATTCGCCACCATTGTCAGTACGAAGCACCTTCACCTTTCTCTCAGTTTGCTTTTCAATCATAACTTTCCACTCTTTAAAAGCAGCAAAAGTATCATCCTTAGTTTTCATAAAATAAGGCCAAACTCTTCTAGAGTAATCATCAATAATAGTAAGCATATAACGAGCACCACCATAAGAGGGCTTACGTGAAGGCCCCCATAAATCAGCATATACATAATCCAATGTACCTTTAGTGCTATGAACGGAAGCATTGAACTTAACTCTCTTATGCTTACCAAACACGCAGTGTTCACAGAACGGCAACTTACTCATATTGCAGTTCTTCAGCAGTTCTCTTTTCACCAATTCTGCCATACCATGTTCACTCATGTGTCCAAGCCGCTTATGCCAGAGGTTAGTTGTACTTGCATCATCATTAGTAATAACAGCAGCAGTACCAGACAAAGTGCTACCTCTAAGAATATATAACTTGGCAGAATTCATATCACCAATCATAACAATGAGAGAACCTTTTGATACCTTCAGGCGCTTATCCCCTCCGGCATATTTGTACCCGTCACAATCAAGGGTACTCAGCGAGATCAAATTTCTCGCCATGGATGGTATGTGTTTCACTCCCGTCAATGTACGTGTCATCCCTCCATGGGTCTTGATCTGAACAGATCCAACGCCAACAATGTGACATTTGTTGTCGTTCCCCACACGCACAAAATCTCCAGTCTGCACAGCTTCATAAGAACTGAACCATTCTTTGTTACAACAAATATGAAACGAACAAGCAGTATCAAGAATCCACTCATCATCACGGGTAACACATGCACTAAAAACAGCTAAGCATTCACCATCCGAACTGTTATCACCAGCAACAACAGCAGCCTTACCAGTACCATTACCATTACCGTCAGAATTATTTTTCGGTTGGTATGTGCCGTTCCTTTTCTCCTTGTTCTGTACCTTCCAGCAATCATCAATGGTGTGATTGGTTTTCTTACAGTACCTGCAGAACTTGTCTCGTCCTTTGGACTTAGAACGGCCCCTGCTTTTATCTCTGTTGTTGTTGTTGTAGTTGTTATCTCGCTGCTCAGGTCTACCTCGTACCTGCAAAGCATCGCCTATGGAGGACGATGTGTTAGCCTGCACCATAACTTTCATCTTTTCCCTGGTCTGCAGGGCCTCATAAACTTCCGCAAGAGTTAGTTCATCGCGGCTTAACAGTAAGGTATCACGCAGGTTTGTAAAAGAACTAGGCAGCGAGCATAGCAGCAGAAGAGCTAAATCTTCATCATCATATTTTACCTCCATCGATACTAGGTCGGACACGATCTCCTTAAAGATCGACAAGTGGCTCATGACAGAACCACCATCTTGCATCTTGAGCGAGAACAGCTTCATCTTTACGTGCATCTTACTGGTGAGATCTTTTGACATGCAGATCGATTCCAGCTTGACCCACAGCGCAGCCGCGGATTTCTCCAAAAGCACCTCTTGCAATATATCATTAGACAGATGAAGCTGAATCAACGACAAAGCCTTACGATCTTTGCGCTTCTCCTCAGCAGTCCACACCTTCGCCTCCTTATTCCCGAAAGAATCCAGCGCCTCATCCAGATCCGATGCCTGCGACAGAACCGCACGCATCTTTACTTGCCACAGAGAAAACCTCGTCTTGTAGTCCAGCAACGGTAGATCAAACTTCATCGATGCCATCGCGAATCCCTAATCTGAAACAGGGCTCTGATACCACTTGTTACACACAATAGCAAAACAACGATGAAATTAAGCAAGATCAAACCAACGGGGAAACGAGATTTTAACGTGGAAAACCCTTCCAATGAGGAAGAGAAAAAACCACGGGCGCCAGCCAGCAATACTTCACTATTTCGGGGTAGGTTACAATCGCGCCGGGATTTACAATGTGTGGCTTATCCCGTGCGGCGGCTTACAAGAGGTATATAAAGGCGGTCCTGACCTAACTAGGTCGGTAACTGTGTATCCAACTCCAACTCGGTATCGACTCGGCCCTAAGCCTCCGGCGACGGGCCTCCGCGTAGCGAAGGCCGAACTTTCCTTTATCTTCATATGAATTTGGATCACCATAAAACAACAGCACGTGCATGCGATTATCCTGGACTCTTTCACCCGTGTAATTCGTCGCCTTTCTCCTTTCTATGCTTCCAAGAAAGAAAAATCTTTACAATCCTGGAGGTCTCATAGATCTATTCCGGCGAGTTTGATTCGGCGGATGTCGTCCGTCATACCTTCTGCCTGCTCTTCTCCGATGATTTAGTGTTCGGTGTTCGTGTAAGACGTAGACGCCTGTTGGAACTCTCGTTGCTTTTGGCTCTATTCTTTATTGGTTATAGATCTGGGAAAACGAGACGGGGAATCACAGGTTGGGCATGCCTCCACGACTGCACCCGTCCCTCAAGTTTGGTTAAGGCTGGTCACAATGGGGAGGAACTTAGTGGTAACATCACACACTCCAATACAACTTTGCTTATGTGGCACGTATTTAATGAAGAGAGAGGTGTTTGTGGTAACTACCTAAGTTACCGGAACATCACACACTCCAAGAAACAATGAGTCTATAGCCTAATAAATACATTGTTGCATGACACTACATACATGTTACTCCCCATTGTGGAGGTAGAAACATAGTCTAGGAAAGTGTGTAGGTTCCTACCTTATGTTACTCCCCATTGTGACCAGCCTAATGAAATTGCAAGTGGGACCTAGCGATGCAATCATCAGTGTTTTGCTGTGGTAAAAAAAAGTTAAATTATTGCTTCCGGCCGCCTTAACGTGTGTGATTGTATTATTTATGGATCAGATGTATTCATAGCACTTCTCCCTGCGCCGTCATTTTTCTACTCAACAGTTTGAAATTGCAGATAATGACCGAGCCAGCTGAGCCAAGCATGCGGGAGGTGCGGTTCATGGTGGCAGTATCTATGGGACCGTTTGCAGCGTACACAATTTTACTACAAGAAAATGCTGGCCTACACCACAACCTGAACACCACAGGCTCTCAAAATGGTATGTCTCCTCTGATGGTTTTACATGTTGAATCTTAGAACTGGAATCCCGCAATAAACAACATAATTAATTAATCGTACAGTAGGTATAATTCAAAATAAGCAAGGGGAAATTATTTTTGTGGGCGAGGGAGGAAGGATATACATATGTTTATGGTTACGCGGTTTGCTTGCTAAATCAATATGGACGCTGAAACATGATTTCTTTACAGATAGTTTATTTTTCTAAACTCATAGGATATTATATATATAGCAATATACTTAGCTTTTCGGTATGATGGAGACTTAAATAAAATGTTTGATTTCTTTGTCAATTTTTTTAGGCTATTGAATTTTTATGACTAGGGTCGTCACAGTAAGTAGAAAAAATTAATTACATTATCTATATTATCTATTTTATTTTCTTGACTCGGGAGATCACAGTAAGGAAAAAATAGTAATTGTGGTATCCGTGTTATCCAGTTGAGATATCATATATGGATACTATCCGAGTATTATACGGTCCATCACCGGGTATTTTGCATACTCTACTCGGTAAAAATTAGATGCTAAACATTAGTGTGCTGTATTCCAAGGCTCCTTCCTGCATATATTCGAACCTGTATCTCATGGTACTTTCGCACATGATATAGTGTCGATTAATACACTGCAATTGAGTCTATAAAACAGTACTTTCAGGAGAAGCGTGTGCAGAAACACAATATCTTTTAAAAAAAAACATGGAGTTAATAGGTTCAGAGAAAGTTTAGCTTAAGTAGCATGCATACTGTTCATTCAGACAATTGCATACACAGTAATCATGTGTACAACATTTATCCTGAACTCCAAATAGGGTAAAATTCTTCTTATGGCCAACTCACATATACTTTTTCTCGATAGTGTTTAACATTTGGTGTTCATAAAAGAAATCACGGACCATTGGTTTCATTTGTTTTGCAAGAAGATCACTGTATTTTTTCTATCCTCATGCAAAAATACCTAATATGCTGGAAAAATATAGACAATATCAATGACTACGAGTGTGACACTATTTTCATAGGGAATATACGGATAGCTTAAGTACCATTTTATAGCGTATGTGTTAACACATACATCGAGTAATGTTATGTTCATCCTTTAGGCGTATTTGGAGTCCGCGGAAAGCTAATTCGTCTCACCACTTCAATAATACTCTTTTTTGCAGAGGACATGCAATACAAGAGTAGACTGTAAAATAGTATTATGCAACTAGCCCGTGCAATGCACGGGTTGACGACTAGTACATATAATCGGTTTCAGGGGGTACTAAGTAAAAAAAGCGTTGTATTAAACACCTAGTATGAAAGCTGAATCCAATCCAATACCCTAGGAGCCGCTAGGGATGCAGGCGGACGACCTCTGAGCCCCCACAATTAGTCTAGAATTTCCGGACACTATTGTCCATGCCCAATTGATCTAAGGGCTCTTGATCTTCATAGGTCATTGCCACGCCTCCTCCGTGTCTCCCTCCTCTGGCCAATGCCGCGCCCGAGCGACCCCAGCTACGTCCCTGGGGAGGTGAGCGGCAAGCGAGGGCCCCACCTCCCACCCTTTTGCCCCGGTTGGTAACACGCACTGGGGCGAAACACACCCTTTTTCCCCGGTTCGTGTTACCAACCGGGGCAAAAGGCCTCCCAGTATATAGCCCCAGGGGGAGCAACCGTCCGGAGCAAACCCTCACTTCTCGCAGAAACCGCTAAGTCCCCCGTCGCCGATTTTCTCTCCGGCGCCGTCAGGCTGCCAAAATTCGGGCTCGCCGGAGAGAGCTCCACCGCGCCGCCGGAAAGAACTCAATCGCGCCGCGTCGTTAAGCTCTCCGCCTAGCTCTCCGCCGTGCGCTTCCCCGCGCCTCCGATCCCGCACCTCGTCGCCGCCCTCGAGGTACTGCTCGCCGTAGTGCTCGCCGGACTTGAGTTCCACCGTCGTAGTGCTCACCGCCGATTAGTGCTCACCTCGCCGGATTTTTTTGTGTTAATGTTTTTTTTAGTGTTAATCTTTTTTACCGTTAGTATTTTTAGTGTTATTTTTTTACTGTTAGTTGGTATGAGTTGTTAATAGTTAGGAATATTAGTACTTAGGAATATTAGTATTAGTGAATTTGTAGTTAGGAATATTAGTATTAGTGAATTTGTACTTAGGAATATTAATTACATAGTGAATTAATACTTAGAAACTTAGGAATGTTTAGATTACTTAGGAATTTTTAGTATACTTAGGAATTTTTAGCAATTTTTAGTATACTTAGGAATTTTTAGTATACTTAGGCATTTTTAGTATACTTAGGGATTTTTAGAGGTATACCGAGAGGAACCGAGAGGGAACCCAGGGGAACACTACGCGTTAGAGTACTGCATGCATAGGCAGGAGTATAACTAGCAGAACAGATCCACTCTTTCCTAGTATACATGTGACTCGAACGGGTGCATAACAGTGTTCCATATTATTCAATCATGTGTGAAAATATTGCAGATCACTTCATCTTCTTCTTCAAGAAGAACAGAAAGTGATCTGCAATATTTTCACACATGACTGGATAATCTAGGATGCTACATCTGTTATGCCCCGTTTGAGTCGCAACTATACTCGACAAGACTCGATCTGATCTGCTAGTCATACTCCTTACTAAAGTGTACTGTTGTGATGATTGTTTACTGGAATATTATTTTTTCAAGAGAATTTATAACTTACTAAACTATTTTATCTTCCATTTGTAGTAGTTGAGCTATGGACGGCAGAGAGGGTGAAAAACAGGTGTTCGCAATCATAGAAGAAGTTACACTGCCCGGTGGACCCAATGACAACAGGGGAGGTGATCAAGACGACAGCTCATAGTACCTGAATGAATCAGGTCAGTGAATGGAGGAAGAAGACAAGCAATTGCAAGGAACAGATCATGAGGAACCGGTGAAAACAAATGTTGAACAAGCCTTAGTGAAGGCTGCATCGACATCGTCTAGCAAGAGGTCGAAACGAGGCCCGCCCAAGAGATGAGCTCGAAAGATAAACTGATAATCGAGCAAGTCTATCGAACCGGCCAACCTGCTTGGCCCGCCAAGACAGCAACAAAGTTTACAAGCCAATGTGGGGTTATTGTTTGGGACATGGTCCGTATAAGTATTGAAGAATGGAATGAGCCAGCAAAGGACAAAGACAATCCTAGACGAATGGCAGTTTCTTTCGTCATAGACCGGTGCAAAAAACTCTTGTTCGAGAAGCTGATGAGCCATTTTGAGCTTCCACGAAGTGAATATGATGATGAAGAGGAGACCGAGGCGGCACAGGAGAAAATGCGAGACGCAGTGAAGCACTGGGCTCTGAAGAAGATGGTCAACGCTTTCAATGCTTACAAGAAAAGATTATGGAAAGAATATAAGAAGAAAAAAGAAGTCTCAAAAATCGAGGGGCCGCTTGAGAAGCGGAAGATACACTGTCCAGCATTTCTGGCATACAAGGAATCAGAAAAGGGGAAACTGAGGTCAGCCAAGAATGCGGCAAATGCCAAGAAGAAGGTATATCACCATAAGATGGGTTCATGTGGCTACAGAGTTGCAATGCCTAAGTTTGACGCACTCAAGAAAGAGCTGCGAGAGAAAGGGATCATTCCAGGTACTGAGAATTTTCCCCGGAGGTCAAGGAACTGGTTGCTTGGGCATGGGGCGACGTTTGACGAACAAGGGCACCTTATTATGACCGAAAAAATAAAGGTCCCCTTTGCGGCACTTGAGAAAGTGTTCAAGGAGGTTAGAGAGGGAGAGTTCAAGCCAGATCAAGAGAATGACGAGCTTACAAAGACCCTCGGGAACGCAAAACATGGCGGCTGGACACGAGGCAAAGGACGATATCTGTGGTGCTTTGGCTTCAAGCCGGAAGATTGTCTCTTTCAATATAGAAGCCGAGCGAGAGGACATACAAAGAAGGATGCATCGGTCATAGCACGGGTTGGTGCCCTGGAAGACACAGTGATGCATCAGCAACTACAGATTAATGAGCTTACTAGCCGACCCTCCCAGACGCAAGACACTAGTACATTCGAGGAAATAGCACCATCTCAACGCCGGAGCAACGTGGCTTCAACGGAGGTACCGGCTTCCGCCGTACTTCTGCTTGTTGATGTGCCTCCATAGACCAAGGTCGTGGATGCAATCAAGGAGAAGACAAGCTGTGCGCTATACGTGTCGGTCTCAAACATATCCATCAAGGTGGCCGACGGCTACGCTTTACCTTGTGTAGAGGGAGCGACCTCGCATGGCCTTCCAGTTTGTCCTGGCTATGCTCGTGTCGGCGTTGATGATGTTCTGCCAGATTGGAGGATATTACGGCTTGACATCCCCGGAGGTGACGGGGTAGAGACACTTGGAGAGGCCGTCAATTCCATCATTCAATGGAAAAAGAGTGGCATAGTGTTTCCCCCACGCAGTCCACCGCCGCCACCACCGCCACCTTCTCCTAGACGCAGTCCACCGCCAACACAAGGAGCTACTTCTCCGAGACGCAGTTCACCGCCGCCACCACCACCACATTCTCCGAGACACAGTCCACCGCCGCCATCACCGCAACCTACTTCTCTGAGACACAGCCCAGCTCGATCATCGCCAGCACACATCGACGCCATGGACGTCAGCAGCCCGAGTCCGGCTCGATCTCCGATGCCTGAGCCGACTCCGCCACCCACTAAGTGGAAGGCTGCTTCCTCTAAGTCTTCCTCGTAGAAGAAACCGCGGAAGAAGAAAGACAAGGAGCAGCTAGAAAAGTTTCCTTGTGAAATGAATGACGAGGAGTCCCACGACTGGGTGACTGCGGACACGAAACGTCAGATGGCTTCGTGGGGAAAGAGAACCCCGGAGCGGACAAAGATACGAATAGATCCGGCTGTGAAGAAGCACTTCAAGAATATGCTGGAGATGCCGTCCCAACTTAAGATGAGTATTAAAACTGACTATGACCGCGAAGTAACGATGAGTTATAACATAGCCAAGAAGGCGGGGAGAACAATTCCCCAGCTCGAGAACCAGTCAAAACAATCGTTCCCCCGCTCAAGGTGTCAGACACTCCACGGGCTCAAGCTGATATGGAAGAAGCTGAGAGGTTTGCCAGAGACGCTGGTATAACACTTTAGCAAGTCCTAGGACAATCCGACGACTTCCAAAAGGCTGAATTGGCATGGCAATATAAGTGGTGGAAGTCTCTCGTCAATCCTGAGCAGTTGGGCTCTATGACAACATTGAAGCGCCAACTGCATACGTGGTATATCCAAAGCGCAGGAGATGGTATAGAGCAAGTTGAGGTGAAAATTAGACAACAGGATTACTTCCGCGATGACAAGATGTATATTGATTTTGAAGATCTTTTTTTCTTATATATTCTAGACACTGTCGACAAATCGATCATCAGCACCTATTGTTTGTAAGTATCTACCTCAGCTAGTTCGATCATTGCTTCTTATATATATATTATATCCTCACTGCACAATATATATTATGCAGGAAGAAGATTCTGGAATGTAATGGAAACGGTGGCGTTTTGTTCATTGTGTCGTCAATGATGCCGTCTTAAAATTACACGCTAAAGATACGGAGGATAACCTAGTTATGTTTTTGAGGAAGCAATCTCACTGTAGTGAAAGACTATTTCCTTAGATACATAGGTGAGTGTTTATTGTCTTATGCATATTCCTTCACATTTCTATTTCGCTAAGTCGTTGTTAATTAATTAAGTGTAATTGATGAGTTAATCGCCTGTGCAGTTTTCACTGGATTCTTTTCGAGATTCACGTTGACACCGGAATAGTTGATCTCATGGACTCTATGGATAAAGAGAAAGAGGAGTATCAGGCCATTATGTCAATGCTCACAAAGTAAGTTCAATCGTTGTCGCACTACACCGTCCCCTTTTATTCAATCATTATCGTACGATGACCCATAATTCTTTTTCCGGACAGGGTTTAGAACCGGTTTAAGAAGGAACAACTTGGTTCAGCGGAGTTGAAAATGAGATTTGACAAACTCATGGTAAGTAGTACTTGCTACATTCACGCATCTCTCTTTAATTCCTTGATCATTATTTGACTCAATTATATTTCTCGGAAAGTGCCCTCAGCAGCCACAGGGAACACAATATGTGCCTTCTATGTCATGGAGAACATACGGATAATCGTGAATGAGCGGTTAGGAAGAAAAATAAATATAAGGCTCCACGATCTCCAGAGAAAGCTCCTACCAACAGACTTCTTACAAGCCCTTCAAGAGGAATGGGCGGGTTTTCTACATGCCGGGCCTAGAGCACATGCCGGGCCTAGAGCACACTGGAGCGCAGCATGTGCGTGCTGAGACTCCCAGGCCGTGCTATGCCCAACGCCTCGGCCACTCCGGCTGTGCAAGTCGACGAATTGAGATTCTGGCTATGCTCAACAAGATTGTGATGAAAAAGAAGAACAATGTCATGAAGAACTTAAATGTCCTTGAAAGTGCGAGAAACAATTTAGTATGAAAACCACTCACTACGCGTTCAGTTCGCTATCGATACTTGCACTGTTTTGTTCTGTTCATTTATGAGAAATGATCCTCAAGTTATTGCCAGTTTATGGAGTAATAATTAACTTCATTGCATTTATTCATTATGTCAATAGTGGTTTGGCAATTATCTTAAACTGTAGGCATTTTTTTTTTGAAAGAGAAAATTCAGCCTCTGGATCGAGTGGATGCACACAGCTTATTTTATTAAAAGTAGTGTTCAGATCACCAATCATGTCAAATTATTACAAATCAACGGAACTGCAACGTGGCTACATAAATTAGCCAGCAATAAAATAGAGAACTATGGAGTCTACATATATTGTATCCTCCTAGCGTGCAGCCACCCACCCTTGCTGAAGATAGCCCACACGACCGCCATCAATCTTGCACATCCGGTATCCAAACGTCCACGCAGGGCTTCGGGGGAGGGGAGTGACCATGTATGTATCCAGTGGGTAGCCCTGTGTACTACCTGCAAAAATGTCCAATGTCCATCCTATTAAAAATAACATCATTCCTACAGTTCCAAATTGCCCAAAGAAAAGCATATACACCAATGCATATAATCGCTTTAGTCTTTGTATCAACTCCATTTAACCATCCCCAAACAAATTATTAATCGACCTCGGTGGTGTGATACTGAAAGTAAAGTGAATCAATCTCCAAATCTTTTTCGCAAACATACAGGTAATGAACAAGTGCTCGATAGTCTCGTTCTCCCCACAGAAAACACATTTGGAGCACCATGTCCATTTCCTCTTAGCCAGATTATCTTCCGTCAACAATTCCTTACGATAAAGGAACCACATGAAGATTCTTATTTTAAGTGGGACTTTGAATTTCCAAATGTACTTGCGTAGAAATTTCGTGCTACCATTCATTAAATCTTCATAATAAGATTTCACCGTGAAAGCACCTGACGTCATTAAACTATAGGCATAAATGACCCTTCACTTACTATTGGAAGTGACAACGAACATCAAATCTATGCTTCTCCCATAACACTATAGCAAGAGTGCCCAAACATCGAATCACCGATTCTATAACCACTACACGTTTGCTCAGTTAGAAAATTGACCCAACACAATAGGCCAGCAGAAAATGGAGTTTTGCGCGTCCTACTCCTCATCCACCTCAGCTTCAGGTATCGCCACGGACAAACCTCTTGCGACGGAATCTGTCTGCCCGGGGCTGGAGAACTTGCTGGGAAGAACAAACTTACGGTCGTCGCTCCCATTGTGCTCGGCATACCTATTTAATGCCACTGTCAATTGCAAGGAATAGAAATAAATATGTGAACAGTCCATCATGAAAGAATAACTGACCAACATGAAAACTGTAGCCCGTGGTCTTTTTTAGCAGGTTTCATCTAGCAGGAATAGCAGCACAAATAAATCAAATTTATTAATTCTATAGCATTAGTATAGTACTCCAAGTTATGTTGGAGTACCATGCTTATACAAACAATTTCTCTGCTAAATACTCCAAGTCTAAGCAGAGTAATAATCAAAAGTCTATGTTTCATTCTAACACTAGTGGAAACAACCACTTTCGTACAGGGGGGCAGGGGGCATCTGTCCCGGTCGCACAAAAACCCGGGACAAATGCTATGCATTGGTCCCGGTTCGGTTGCCCGAGGCAGCAGAAACCACCTGGGGGCATCTGTCCCGGTTCGTGGGGAGGCATTGGTCCCGGTTTGTGGCACGACCCAGGACCAATACCTAGCCACAGGCCACGTGGCACGCGCATGGGCATTGGTCCCGGTTTGTGGCACGACCCGGGACCAATACCTAGCCACAGACCAACAAATAGTCTTTTTATCCACCCCATTCAACCAATTTCCAAACGCATTTGTAATATTGGTTGAAGATATTTTCTCTCCATAATCAGAAATACAAGCTAAACCAATTTCTCTCTGCGCTTAATGTCCGTCCACGATATTTGCCTCCGTTGCACAACTCCCAACAAAAAGTAGCATTCACATTAGGCGGCTGCGTTAATGTCCAATCACTCTCTACCCTCCTCTTTTTGAAGGTCGACCGCCCACACATTTCAGAAACGAAGCGCCAGTCCATCTTCCTATTGCCGCTCTGCGACTCGCACATGCCGGCGGCCACATGAGGTCAGGCATCGACGCTGCAAAGTATGCATTCACATTAGGAGGGGGACATGCATTTCGATAGATAAACAAGGCACAGTACACATAATGGCAAGATTGGATCTAAATCTAAACGGAGATCATAGATCTAAATAAAAAAGGCAGTACATAATGGCAAGAGTGCATCGATCTACTAGTCATACTCCTGCCTAGGCCTATAGTACATGTACTCGTAGTCGTCGTAGTCGCCGCCGCCGTCGTCGTCACTATCGTCTGACGGTGCTCTGCACTCCCTCGGAGGATCACGACTCCAGGACTGGGCCTAAGGGTAGCGCAGGCGGGGGATATCGCCGGCCCTGATGTAGTCCATGACGCTCTATACAGTCTGGCCGGACCACCATAGCCGACGACCGGCCTCGTGAAAGTTCCCAGGAGGCAGACCATCCTCCTCATACCTGGCAAGCGCCCTCTCACGCCGATTGATGAAGAAGGCATCCCAAGTATGCTGGTTATCGGGATGCCAACTGGGATTCCTCCGCTGCTCCGGCGTGAGCTCGTGGTAGTAGTGGTTCGTGATGGCCGCCCGACGCGCCACACCTTGACGAAGAGGAGGGACCGGCACTCCTCCGGCGCTCAGCATCCAACCGGCGGGAACGTTGTAGCCGCACGGGCATGGGTAGTTCGAGGCGGAAAGTGCCTCCGCCTGGATGGATGTTAGAGTGGGTACGGTAGAAGCCATGAGAGAGTGGTGAGTTTGTATGTGTTTATGCCAATGGTGTGGCAATGCATACATATATATAGCGAGAAGAAAACATCCTTTAGTCCCGGTTGGGGACACCAACCGGGACTAAATGGGTTAGGGTTTCATTGGGAAACGGATCATCCCTTTAGTCCCGGTTGGGGACACCAACCGGGACTAAATGGGAATTAGGGTTTCGTTTGGACCAATCAGATAGAATCACACGGATCGTGTGTTTCTTTCAAGCGCTCGTGAGTCGTTGGATCCGGGTGTATTTTTTCGAGCTGTTGTGAGCCGTTCGATCAGGGCTACGGTGTGTTTCTTTCGAGCTGCTGTGAGCCGTTGGATCAGGTGTTTCTTAACCGTTGGATCAAAACCCTAGCTCAACACTTTGTGAGCCAGAGGACCCTATATATAGCCCAGCTTCGTACACCGGTCAGCTCATCTCCCAAATACAAAACATCCGGATTCGCCATCATACGTCCAGCCGTGCATTTGGTATGCATATATGCACCCAGTAGCCACGGTTGGGCTGTATGATGGCGATACCGTTTGTTTTGTTCTACATCCCCTTTAAGGTTTGATACATCATATATTCAGTTCATCGAGCAAATACAAAACATCCGGATTCGACATCATACGTCATGCGGTGCATTTGGGTCAGTGTTTAACACAATCACCCCCCTTTAACACATTCATCCATGCATGCTTATGTCAGTGTTCACTTTGAGCTCGGGTAGTAATGTGCACGGGAACATCACCACCGGCTTCCACGGCGTCCGAGCACGGCAGAACAGAATGTTTACCGCATCCCCCTCGGTGTTAGTTTGTTTTCTCTTTTTAATAAAAGAATTTGTATTCCGGCGACACTGCGGCGCGCTAGCGCGTTTGTTTTCTGTTTAATGTAATTATTACTAATTTTAAAACAATATAAGATATTTATATTTAAATTAAGTGTAAAATAGTGAAATAGTTAATAGTTTGAATAGTTAGTATAATTATTTAGGTAACAGAAAACGGATTTAAATTAGTTATGCAAATTCAAACAATTTTCATGTTGTAATTTTTTTCAAATTTGAAAGTATATAGAAGTGATTCACGTGCATATTTAAGATATTCAAATTTTGGCGCTAAAACAATTGGCGCGCCCGGCCCAAAAGTACTTCTGGTCCCGGCGCGGCCGACCAGCCGGGGCTTTCGTCTCGGTTGTTGCCACCAACCGGGACGGATGGGCTTTCATCCCGGTTGTTGCCATCAACCGGGACGGATGCTAGATAGATATATACACGTCACCGTCCCTCCCAGTTCCAGACCGCGCATAGGGACGAAATCGACGCCGCCAGGCTGCCCATTTTTTCCGTCCCCCCGCGCCGCCCCTCGCCCCCGTCGGCGTCCTCCTCTGCGGCGCCGCCCCTCGGTTCCCTCGCACCCGCGCCGCCCCTCGCCCCCCGTCCTCCTCTGCGGCGCCCCCCTCGATCACGCCGACCCCGCGCCGCCCCTCGCCCCCGTCGGCGTCCTCCTCTGCGGCGTCGCCCCTCGACTCCGTCGGCCCTTGATCCCGTCTCGCGCCGGCCTCGCGCCCCGCCCTCGATCCCTTCTCGCGCCGGCCTCCACCGCCCCCGCCGCCGCTGCCCCGCATCGCCGGCCCGCCGCTGCCCCGAGAGGAGGTAAGGCATGCCTCCATCTCGCCCTAGCCCGGGGTCTTTTTTGTTTTTTTCCTTTTTGTTACTTAATTACTGTTTTTATTAGTGTTACAAATGTTAGAATTATTAGTTTATGAATGTTAGAAATTTTAGATTATACTTATTAACTATAGATTTGTTTAGAATTGATATAGGAAATTTAAGAATGTTAGAATTATTAGTTGTGAATGTTAGAAATTTTACATTAGACTTAGAAATTTTAGATTTGTACGTTTAGAATTGATATAGGAAATATAAGAATGTTAAAATTATTAGTTGTGAATGTTCGAAATTTTAGATTAGACTTAGAAATTTTAGATTTATACGTTTAGAATTGATATAGGAAATTTAAGAATGTTAGAATTATTAATTATGAATGTTAGAAAATTTAATTAAGATAGTGTTATAAATTTAAGAATGCTAGAAATGTTATCGTACGTTTAAATATTTCATGAATATGTTGCTCTTTTTGTGTATTATCTATAAGCAATTTTGATGAAAATAATTGATCATTAGTTAATTATTATGTATAAGCAATTTAAATGAAATTGATCTGAAATATATAATTACTCTTTTTGTATAGTATCACTACAAGAGAATCGGTCTCTTGCAACGAAATCTGTAGCTACGGTTTTTTTTCGTTGCGATATAATCACAAATTACCACGACCTCTCAGGTTGTGGTGATAGGGCACTCGTATTTCCACGACTCATTTTGGTGGCGATAGAATGTCGTTTTGTTGCGGTAGAGGCCTCCTATTGCCACGATTTGTACTGCTGTTGGAATACAAGCGCGTTTTTGCGACAGAATATTTTCGTTGCGCGAGGAACTCCTTTTGTTGCCTTAGAGACATGGTATTCCAACGAAATAAGCATTCGTGGTGATATTCAGTCATTTATTGCAACATCTGTATTTGTGTTGCGGTAGTTAAAAATATTGTTGCAAAAAAAACAGCTAGCTATTGCAACCAAATTTTTCGTGTGGCAATACCATATGTTTTTCGCCTCAAATTTATCCTGCGGCAATACCTATTGTTTACTGCGACAATTTGGGTCGTATGGTAATAGGTTAAAGGTAAAGCAACAATCACCGTACTGTTGCGAAAATGAACAAGTTATTTTGCAACGATCATTCATAGACTAGCTTAACGGGCCTCATGGGCCGTGCACTTGATCACTGTTGCAATTTTCTTAGGACTACACTTCATTTTTGGTCCAGTATCTCTGTTTGGTGAGCACATTATTATTTTTTTAATATTGTTTGCAACTGAATTTCTGCAGCACTTAGCATTTTACTAATGTTGCAACTCGTGACGGTACTTAATAATCAATCAAGAACTCATATAAGACGCAATTTCACTAGTACATTTATCATGGAAATTCAAAATTTCTAAACACTGGAACTTTGGAATCTTTAAACAAAAATTATGTTATTACACGATCTTTCATCCATGCATGTTCATGGCAAAACATTTTAGCCAAACAGTGCAGAGACAGCCTACACAAAGAATCCATGGTCATCATCGAATTCATCTTCTACCAAAGGAGCAACATGACCATCATTTATGTAAGCCTCATCATCATCAGTATCAGCATCATATTCGACTTGGTCTTCGTCAAAATCAGCAGGTCTTAAATTATTTATGACTGAAACATCAACGCTGGTTCCATCATCATCATTTCTGCACCAACTAGTCATCTCGTCAGGTTCAGTAAATTCTGGAACTGTAATTCCTGCATCGACGACATCCTGTACATCTGCATCACCGCGTTCATCTCCTTCTGCAAGATCATCTAGGTCTGCACCATTTAAAACCGAAGGAGCAAACAAATTGCGTGGATTCATTTTTATAGCACTTGCCCAATTAGGGCTCTTCACATCTCTCACATAGAAAACCTGTGCAGCTTGGATGCCTAGAATGTAAGGGTCTTCCGTGAATCGGTGTACACTAGTGTCGAGGTCAATAATTCCATACTTGTCCCTCCTATACCCCTTACTCTGATTTCTATTGGCAGGAGGCACGTCGAACCAGTCGCACTGCAATAGAACAACCTCCTTATCAGGAGGAAAGTCAAGAAATATGATTTTCTTTATCACCCCATAATAATCAGTACTGCCGGTGCTTCCTTGCGCGTTGACTACGACGCCACTATTTTGGGTACTCAAGTCAAGCTCTATTTCGGTATTACGAAAGTAATATCCATTCAGTACTGTACGGTTGAACACACGAGCAATTTGATCAGGGCCTTTAGCTAGTGTATACAACAGACTGTTGACCTTCCCATCTTTATGGAGTTGTGTGATCTGTTTCATGGAATAGAATATGTGTGAGTGTACTATACACCATTGTTTTTTTATTACGAAAAACATTTATGAAAATGCTAAAGTAACTTACCCGTCTTTCGAACCAGCCAACAAAATCTTCCTTGTGTTTCTTTTCAGGATTAGGACAGTTGTTCTTTTTGAGCTCGTCAATATGTTCCCTTCAAAAAGAAATGATATATGGTTACTTCATAACCAAAGTGTTAATGCATATCATGATATGAAACACATAAATAAGTTTCCTTACCGAATCCATGGCTCGGTTTCCTCGCAGTTTGTTATTATGTAGTGCCTCATTTGATTAAGAGCTTCCAAAGACAGTGATTCACGGGCAAAACCTTTCTTGGAGTAATCAACTGCACTCATTATGCTAATCCCTGTTGGTGCCTCATCTGTAGCTCCATCTGCATGGCGTTCGGACTGACTTATTTTTGTAGGCGAGCCTTTAACGAATCGACTGCAGAACGTCATGCACTCTTCAAGTATGTACCCCTCTGCAATTGACCCTTCTGGATGAGCCTTGTTACGTACATATCCCTTCAACGTACGCAGGTATCTCTCAACCGGATACATCCATCTATACTGTACAGGCCCTGCGATCCATGCTTCTCGAGCTAGATGAATTGGGAGATGCATCATAATATCAAAGAAAGATGGTGGATAGATCATCTCTAGCTGACATAGAATTTCTGCAATTTGTTCGTCCAACTTCAACAGATCGTCTTCCCTTAACTCCTTGGAGCATAAATCGGAAAAGAATTTACTGAGCTGAAGCAATGGGGTAAGGACATTCTCCGGCAGAAGCTTACGCAACGCAATAGGAAGAAGTTTCTGTAATATAACATGGCAGTCATGAGTTTTGAGTCCACTAAACTTGCACTGCTCGAGGACCACACATCGCTTAATGTGTGAAGCATAGCCATCAGGCATCCGTATGCTCTGCAGAAACCTGAGCAGCATTATCTTCTCTTCCTTTTTTAAAGCATACACGCCTTTCTTCATTTTGTACTTATCCTTACCGGCGGGCTTTGCGTGCTGATCCTCCCTAATTTTCAAAAACTGCAAATCTAGGCGAGCCTTCGTACCATCCTTTGTTTTCCCATCCATCTCAAGCAAAGTACCCAGAATGCTGTCACAAATGTTCTTCTCGATGTGCATAACATCCAAATTGTGCCTCACGAGCAAGTGCTTCCAATACGGGAGCTGGAAGAACACACTTTTCTTCCGCCAATTGTGCCAGGGATTAGTTTCCGGTCGCTTTCTCTTATTTGACCGCCCAAATGGTTCATGCTGAATGCTATCAAGATCCTTTAGAACTTCAATGCCTGTAAGTGGCACCGGGGCCTCTCTATGGTCTGGCTTGTTGTTGAACATAACCTTGTTTCGACGCCATTTGTGTTGTTTCCGTAGAAAACGTCGGTGTCCCATGTAGCAATGCTTTCTACCATACCGGAGCCATAAAAAGTCTGTATGCTTGTGGCAGTAAGGGCATGCTAGCTTGCCTTTTGTGCTCCAACCACTCAGCATTGCGTAAGCCGGGTAGTCATTGATGGTCCACAACACGCATGCATACAACTTGAAATTTTGTTTAGTTGCAGCATCATATGCTTCAACACCATCCTCCCATAGAACTAACAGTTCATCAATCAAAGGCTGTAAGTACACATCAATGTTATTTCCTGCTGACTTTGGTCCTGGAATAATCATTGACATTATCCAGTTCTCTTGTTTCATACACATCCATGGTGGCAAGTTATATGGGATCAGAATGACAGGCCATGTAGTGTGTGATATACTCATGAGACCAAAGGGGTTGAATCCATCTGAAGCAAGGCCAAGCCGAACACTGCGAGCATCTTTTGCGAATTCTTTCTGACTATATCTTTCATCAAGGCTTTTCCAGGCCTTCGAATCTGCAGGATGCCTCATTATGCCATCATCTTTACGTTTCTCCTTATGCCATTTCATATCAGTTGACATATCTTCTGTCATGTACAGCCTTTGCAGTCTTTGAATGAGTGGGAAATACCATAGAACTTTCTGTGGCACTTGCTTCTTTGATTTACGGTTCGATGAATCAGCTTTGTCTACGGTTGGACTTGATTTCCATCGAGACGTATGACAGACAGGGCATTCTTGGGCATCAGCATGCTCATTACGGAATAGCACACAATCATTACGGCACGCGTGTATCTTCTTGTAATCCAGTCCTAACTCTCGAATGACCTTCCTTACTTGTGCGAGATTAGTAGGAATGCAGTGACCCTTTGGCAGCACCTCCGTGAACATCCGCAGCATTAAGTCACATGCTCTGTTGGTCATCCCAGACACGCACTTGATTTGGTAAAGCTTCACAATGAAAGATATCTTTGTGACCTCCTCACAACCTGGGTACAACGATGTTTTTCCCTCTTCCAATAGTTTGTAGAACGCCTTTGCAGATGCATTTGGCTCCTGTTTCATTCCATCACCGCTCGTGTCTCCTGCATTACTTCCCACTTTTGTGGCCCTGATCAGAGTATCCAGCATGTCACATATCCCTTCACCACCACCTGCAGCGTCTTCATCATCAGAATCTTCAGACATGTTGTCCTCCTCGGGTTCACCATGGAATATCCATTTTTTGTAGGACGGATCCATCCCATTCTTAAGCAAGTGCATATGGATCTCCTTTTTAGTTTTCTGAGCATTATTCAGACATTTCGTACACGGGCAAAAGTTTCTTGCGTCTGGTTCAGCCTTGTAAAAACTAAGTTCCAAGAATCTCTCGATGCCCCTTTGCCACTCCACAGAATCTCTATCCTTCTCCATCCAGCTCTTGTCTTGTGACATTTTGCGTTATCTCCGTTTAGCCGGTCTTGTAAAAAAAAGGAGCAGCATTAGTTCACACGTAAGTATTTCGAAACAACAAATACATCAGAGAGACAGGCATACTGGTCTTTCAAGTCAGTAAGAATTGCAGGGGATTACGTTAGACATGACTTCACAACACAGCGTTCGATTGAAACTAACACTTACACCTGAAACTGGCATGGCTATGAAAATATAAAACCTAGTTCGTACCTGAATTCCTGACATTGCTATGAATATTAAACTAACACTAACAACTGAAACTGATAAAACAGACACGCATATGTGAACACCAGCAGCTAGTCTATCTGACAGCAATTGCAATCGCCATTAACTTCATCGAACCGGCAGGATGGAAACCAAGGATATCATCAGTATTGGTACAAACCTTGTAATTGCGTCTGACGAGCGGCGGAAGCAGCGGTTGAGTACAAATCGGCGGGGCAGCGTTGGCGGTAGTTCAATAGTTTACGCTAATCGAGTTCGGATGGCGGCGAGGTAATAGTGGCGGATTGGTCGGTCGCGCAGGGCCGATACGGCGGCGAAGTCGCCTGAGGGCGGATAGGGCGGCGTTGTCGTGTGGGGGCAGGGCAGTTTGGAGGAGACCGGGCGGACAAACGTAGCCCTTTCGCTCGCGCAATGGCCCAACCGGAGTATGGGCCTATTAATTGTACAATTTGTCTTCACAGCCCATTTGGCTTGTGAACAATATGTTTTTTCCCTTGGCAATAACGTTCAAGTATTATAAATGCTCTATTAAGTTTTACTAGTTTCATTTTATGATTAAATTAATTCATTTCGAAATGCATTGTTGTGTTAATATTCAACACTAGTCGGAAAAGCCCTGTAATTGGTGTGGTTTTTCTTCAGTTCTGGCATGAAACTCGTACGCCCCTGCTATCTAGGTGTCCACTGGCGTGTTTCTGGAATCGACACAGGTTACTACATGATCATTGGCGTTGATGTCATAGTTCACATCACTATCCTATAGAAATCGGTAAATAAAAAGGGTATGTAATATTGACTAGAAGCGCACAAATGGTATTCAATTATGAGATAACATAACAAGCATTAAAAAAACCGCATAAACAATCAAAGATTCAACCAGATAGTACTCAGCATTAACATGTAATCTAAAAGATCGCATAAAGCTAGAACTCTCAGCTACAACCACGATACCTACTCATCATCTGACTGAATAATGACAACAGGTGTATCCTCAGTAGGGAGCTATGGGAACATCATCTTCGGTGTCTTCAGCATCGTCAGGTCGATCGTAGAGGAAGTAGGTGGACACATCACCTTCATCGAGATAGAATGTCAATCTCCCTGTTGCATCCATCTCGTAGCGTTCCACAAGCTGGCCCCATTGCTGACCACTGAAGTATGTTTTTCCATCCTCATGTGTGACTACAACTTTGTGCTGGTGATCTGGCACTCTCAAGCTCACCAAGTTCACCTCGAGAGTTCTAGGGTGGTCCCAAATTGCAACTTGAATATGCTCCAGAAAGTCACGCCTGAATCTGCAAGGTATGATCTGTAAAAAAAAAGAAGAACACATTTTTAGTACAAATTTTTTGTCAGATTTCAAAAAGTAGATTGACCGAAAGTATATACCAATCTGTTTTCAAACCCCTCTGGTAGAACAATGGTAAATTTCTTGTTCATGCACTCCTTGTAGCCACACTGTTCACATACATCCATTGCCTGCAGTGGTGCGTTCCATACACTGAATTCAGATACACATCTAACCATTCAGATACACTTTAGTGTGTGCGTGGGCTGTGTCTTTTCTCTGTTTCCTGCGTTTAATTTGGTGCTGGTTGCTGGTTGTAAACTGCTGTTATTTTCGTTTCGGGTTGTGGTGTATTGACTGAACTTGGTGGCGGCTTCCCTGTTAAGCCGGGCAATAAAGTTGCCTTTTCTTTCAAAACCAACTTAAATCTAACAATGTACATCTAATTTTGGTGGCTGAATAAACTTAAATCTAACAATGGAAATCTAATTTCTAAGTCGATCTACATCTAAAATCACAATAATCATCTAACATATAACTCAATCTTCATCTAAACCTAACAATGAAAGGTACGGCGGCCGGGGAAACTTACCTGCGGCGCGACGGGTGGACGGCGCGAGGACGACGGTGGCGGTTGCGGCGGCGTTTGTCGCGGCGTCGTTCCGCCGGGTGTCGGTGGGGGATCTGTGGGCGGAGAGGGCTAGCCGTGGCGGCGGTGGGGAATCGGGGGGTGGAGAGGGAGAGGACTCGAGTTCGTGTGTGTAGCAGTTGGTGTGCGTGTAGCAATCGATTAAATTAGAGTATAAATGGTTTTCCTCAAAATTTTCATCATGTGAACGTGCCTCCACATTTGATCTTTCGTAAATTGGTCCTTAATGATGAAGCCAATGATAAACCGTTCCCACCCCATATGATTCCCTCATCCTGGTTAAATGTTGTTGCACCGTGGTGTCGCATGCTGGTGGTCGGTTCGTCCGGTGGTTGCGAGGCACCTAGGCGACGGATCGTCGAGGATGATGGTGAGGGTGTGTTTGGGAGAAATCCTTGTCGGAGTACCGATATTAGAGCGGTGTCGCCATCGGGTGGCATCCTCCCTTCATGAAGGGCATCGCGTCTACCCTGCATCCGCCACCCCGATGTGCCGGGGGAAACCCTAGAAGCGCGACTATCCATGTTGAAGGTGTAGATTGGTATTTGACGTCCCGGTGCTAGCAGCTTGGTTGTAGTTTGTAGGTGGGCAAAGTGGTCGTTTCGTCGATCCACTTGCGTCTCCTTTTCTTTTCTTCTTTTGCTTTTATTGGTTGTCGCCTCAGCCGGCGTTGTATCAAAACTGTTGCACCGGGTGGTTGCTATATTAAAATAGCGGTGATTCATCCTATTTCGCCAGAGCATGGGGAGAATATCTTGTGATACTAGCCCTCTTGCATGCTACCATGGTACCGTTTCGAATAAATGAAGTTTTGGTGATTCAAAAAAATCTAGGAAAAATCACGAGTAGAGTTACTACAATGTGTAATAATTTTATGTCCAGATGCGAAAGTAATATTGACTAACCAAAAAGACAAATCCAAATGTGAATATATAGTGCATATTTGCTGATTTGTACTTTTTGTTTCTCAATGTGTAGGTCGAATTTGGACCTGGTTTTTTTTTTACATTATGTACACAAATTCTTTGGGAACATTAATAATTTTTTCCGGAATTTTATGAAACATCTATATTTGATTTTTTAAAATGGTAGCATGGGAGAACAAGGGGCTAGTATCACTGGATATTTTTTCCATTGACCATGTGTGGTTTGCACCCTTGTTTACATTTTTATGAGTCATAAAATCCAATATGGTAAAGCAAAAATGGTAAAGCTCAGCATAAAAAACAAAATGACATCATGAAAGTAGTAAAACTAAAAGAACATAACATTTAAATTGTGTGAGAATTCAACAATCTAATATGGAGTCTTAACACGGTTTTTATATTGTAGCAACGGGGCTGCATGCATATAGTTGCACACAGAAACCATCAATAACACTGCATTCCTATTACAGACCAACTTCAGGGACATGGGTAGCAAACAAGTAGAGCCCTTCAGCGCACTGGTATAGCAAGAACAGCATCTTGTCACCCTGTTTGAGATGAGTTTCCTTCGCCATGAACTCTTTCCACCCGCTGACGCACAAGCGACCATCAAGATCAGAAATTGAATATGTCGATGTCACCTCAGTTCTCGGGTAGCAAACAATAGTGATTGTACCATTTCTTGCCATATGTGCAGGAATCAGACGGCTTGGGATTTTCTGTTGCATGCAAAGACTAGAAGTCAAGAAAAAAGCTAACGGGAAATAATCATGTTAAAAGAAAGGAAATTAAATAGAACAAGTGTACACGTATTACTTTGCGCATAAGAGAAGATGTGTTCTTAAAGATTTACCACGTGTTTATTGAAGTTCTCGCTGTTTGTCCAATTCAGAGTATGCAGCACCCCGACAACCAATTGTGCTTCCTCAAACTCTCCAGCTCTGTGGAATAGAACAGTGTAATCCAAGTTTTCAACAGCGTCGATCACCGTCTCCATCATCCTCCAGTTAATCATGGTCCCATCAGTGCTAGAGAGTGAGTCAACAATGTGACGCCTCTCAGGGGACATGTGGTAGTATGCTGTAAAAATGTAATACGCCAGAAATTAGTGGATTACACATGCCGCAACCAAGTAATATATTAATGTTTATGTGCACAACATAATTATTTTGTATTAAGTAAGAACTTACACGGATGGATGATTGGGTCATTTCCGGTTATGACCTCTGTTTGGCCTCTTTCTGTGTCGGTCTTGAACACAAGCTCCATACCGACTTCAAGTTTGTAGACCCTGCTAAGTTCTTTCCAGTATTTTCCCTTCAGAAAGGTTATCCCGTCGATGTTGCTAAGATCGACAATATACGAAAAGCCTTCCTTTGTAATAAGTGTGGCTTGAAAATTTCTGTCCTCCATCGGGAAAACAGCATGCATTCTTAAAAAATATTGTCTGATGTAGCACGGGATCACCTAAATAAGAGCATGTATTTTATTAAATTATGAGCCAGTAGTAAATTGGACATACTAAAAGTAGATATATCCTACAAGAGTAGCTATTTGTACTTTTTCCTATAATTGGACATTGAAGCAATAGTCCTCTACTGCAAATAACTGAACATGCACTCATAGTTTCAGAATGGTACCCTTCAAGTATTGAAATTGCATGTAGGTAGTTCATAAAAAAAAAACACGTCCAATGCTACTAGAGATCACAGTCCCAAAAAATTTGCTAGCTTGATCAGCTACGTATATTACATCAATGATTAACACATGACACAATGAGTACTAGCTAGGACCGGTAGATATGCTACGTATATTACATGTGAATATATAATCACGAAAAATCCAAATCCAATTTGTACATGAGTAGATTAGAATCCTTACAGTCTTCTCCTCAAATCCCTCTACAAGGGTTATGACGAAATAATCAGTCGTCATGTCATCACTACCACACATCCCTAGTTTGTCGAAACAAACTGGACACTGCAAGAAAAAACGAACAAAAACGATCAGATCTGGTGTGATAATCACGATCAAAGATGCAAAAAGATGCGTAAGATCTAGTTGGCACGTCTTTGGTTGGCTTCATGATCGAAGTGGAGGGTGCGCCGGCCGGTAGACTAATTATTCTAGGTCAAAGTTATGCGGAAGGGCAGGCGGCGGCGAACACGTGGCGAGGGAGGCGTGTGAAGTCGGCGGTTTTCTGTGGGAGAATGATTACACGCACGCTGCCTTAGGTCAGGCCGTAGACTAGCTCCTTTGATGGGACAAATCGTGGGCCGCGCTGGCCATTGTGTAGGTTTAGTAGATTAAATATAGGCTTATTAGTTTAGGCCCACAAAGAAGTGAGTACTATGTACACACGGCACATGTGCTTCCCAATTATTTTCTATCGTTTTCACACGGAAACCACTTCGAGTCTGCTCCGTACAGAATTAATATTAATACTCCCCTGTACTTCCATTCGTATTCACCACTGCATCTCTTCCAACCGCTGCACTCGAGTTTCTTCATCTTCCATCCGCTCCCTCTCTTCTTCTTCCAAGAATGGACGAAGAGAAGTATTTCTGCCACACGCTTCAAGTCCCCATCCATGGCGAGGAAAGCATCGACGTCACGTACACCAACGACCCTGCCGAGGTGCAGCGTGTCGTAGACATGTACGAGCAGTGGATTGATGAAGGAGAAGAAAGATTCATGGGGCTCGATTTCGAGTACACATCCCAGAAGGTTGATATCGAGCAGAAGGTCGCCGTCCTTCAGCTTGCATTCCGCCGCCACGTCCTGGTGTACCATCACTCCAGGTTAAAGTCATTTTTCATCTTGTTTTCTGCAACTAGTACTCATCTGCTCCGCCGCCATGTTCTTGTGATTGCTATTTGGTTATTGCTGGTTCTTGTGATTGGTGTTACTACTACTTGTTTCCTCTTTTTTTCGGCAACTAGTACTCATCTAGATTTTCTGCAACTAGTACTCATCCAGACATGCATGCGTAACAGTTTTCTCACTCACTTTTTTTTCGGATCGGATGGAGTAGTACTTTTCTAAACTCTTGTTACTTGTGTACTTCAGTGGTGACTGGTGGCAATCTGCGACGCTGGCTGATCTTTTTCGTTTTGGCGGCGTCAAATTTGCAAGTGTTGACACCAACAACGACAAGAAAATGTTTGCGAGAACCTGGAATTTTTCTATTCCAAAAGAAAACTATGAGGACATCCAAGATTTATACTTTCATGTGTTCAAACAAAAGAAAGTTGGAATGGCTACCATGGCAGAAAAATTGATTGATCCCGGCTACAAAAACATGAAGAAGAAGGATTACCGGTGGCACAGCTCCTGGGACAACCTAATGCTAGACATGGAACACATCTCCTATGCTGCAATTGATGGGTTCCTGTCCCTAGAGTTGTACCGTAAGCTCAAACCCATGAGTGACGCCAAGAAGGCCAAAGAGGGAGGCAGATCAAGGAGGGCAAGTGCGACCCACACTTGGCACTAGATCACCTGCTGCGGCGTAGTATATATGCTACTTTTGTTCTTTGTAATTAGAGTATATGTAAAATTATTCGAGTAGTATATATGCTACTTTTGAGCTATGGATTTATCTTGGTACTTTTGTTCATATTGTAAGTGCTATATCTAACTAGTAATGACAACTCTCCCTCGCTGGCGGTGTTCGAGTAGTTCCCTCCTCGAGGCAGAACTAGTCCAGCCGCCATTCTCCTTTGGGTGGTTCGACGACTAGGGATGTCAAGATGTAGTTTGTTATTCCTAAGAGGCACCAGCATCTGTGGCGACGCGGCTCTGATCTTTGTTTAGGAAAGGCCTTCTCTTGTGTTTGGTTTTTGAGTCTGTGGGGCAGTTCTCGGACTAGCCGGTGTGGAGTGGTGTAAGTGATAGTGTTGCTCGCAACGAACTGTCAAGTTCATGTACTCAAACCACTATCTCCTATAAAAATCAGGTACCGTCAATTTGAACTAATGTAAATAACAGGTGAGAAATAAAATTGCCTAGGCACACACGTGCATATATACCAGGTTGTGCTCCAATCCATCAAAAAATAAAAGAAATTTCCTAGGCACACACGTGCATGCAGTACCATCAGGTTGTGCTCCAATCCACCATAGAACAAAATAAATTTCCTAGTCACACACACGGTACCATCAGGTTGTGCTCCAATCCAGCCAAGAACAAAAAAGAGTAAAGTAGCAAACAGCACACATAGAGGTTTCTATCTTAGTTCTCTCAACTCACAGAAGTCACAACTCACAACCAAAATAAGTGGCAAACATGAACAACCACATAATGCAAAGCAAACCACATAAAAATCAGGTGCCAATTGTGTGCCCTCCAAAAAAGAAACAACTCTTTAACAATAATAATAAGCTCTGCTAAACGATAACATAAAAAGGACATAATGTTTCACCTAGTGCATCATGCAGGAGTACGGAAAGCAACACATAGTTTAAACAAAAGATACATTGTCTTCAGAGGCACAACTTAGAAGATCTTGTGAACTGGGCCAGCTTCCATGGGATCAGGTATGAGTGGAATGAGTCTATTCACCTTACGGAAGGTGACTTGTTCTCCCTCCCACTCGTACCTCTTCCCGTGACACCTTAGCACATCCTGTCTACGCATCTTGATGTAAAGATACGCGGAGTCTCCCTCTTCGTGAGACTGGACAATGCGCCAGTTGGTATGACCCAACTTGCTAAGGAGTACACGCGAAACCATGAAAGACGATGGTCGCTGGTTCGGCTCTACCACAGCTTGAAGAACAAAGTCGGTGTGCACCCCCTTTTCCTCCTTTAGCTGACGTATCACCAGATTGGAGACATGGACGTTGCAAGCTGATTTTTCATCAACATTTGGTGATGTTGGAGGTATTTCTTCAACATCTTCATCTTCTTCTCCAGAGCCTCCATCCCCAGAACCATGACCATCTGACAAGCCATCAGATGACTCTTCTTCAACTCTCGGCTCCTAAAATGCAATAAGCCAATAATATGTTAACTGAAAACTGAAGTTGCTCATTCGTTTTTAAGTTTTATATCATTTATTGCCGAAGAATTCAAATGGATATGAAATGTACAACCTATACTAAACCTAGTATATCATAACCAAATCTGATAATTAGAATCCATGTAGGCATGCACGTTTAATTAACCTAAAAGCTACTGTGTAAAATTATTACAAAATGAGATATGAAATTGCAGTTGAAATAATTTGAAGATTAACCCAAAAAAGGTTGTAACACCATAAATAGGAGAATCTAGGATGATAACAAGATACACAATTATTTCAACATTAGATATGAAGTTGCAGTTGTAATTATTACATGATGAGATATAAAATGGCATTTGAACTGATGTAAATAACACTTGAGAAATAAAACAATAAAATTAGAAAGCAAAATCGATCTACTCCCTCTTTCTTTGAATACAAGACCACTATCAAAAATAAAATTTCTATGTATGCAAGACCGCTATCTCTTCCAAAGAGGAATTTATTTCGATTCTACCACATAGAATGGTGCTAATTGACAGGATGGCTCCTCTACGGGTGATCGTCTTCACGAGTAATATGCCCCAGTATTTCATAACAAAAACAGATAACTAAAATGTTGCGCATCAAATTACCCAAACTATATTAATTGAATTTTATTAAAACATAGTACAGAGTGTGCAATTATTACAAAATGAGATATGAAATTGAAGTTGAAATAATGTGAAGATTATTGGAACCCAAAATAGGTTGTAACATCATAAATAGGAGAATCTAGGATGATAACACACTGTACAATTATTTGAACATTGCATATGAAGTTGCTGTTGTAATTATTACATGATGAGATATACAATGGCATTTGAACTAATGTAAATAACAGGTGAGAAATAAAATTGCCTAGGCACACACGTGCATATATACCAGGTTGTGCTCCAATCCATCAAAAAATAAAAGAAATTTCCTAGGCACACACGTGCATGCAGTACCATCAGGTTGTGCTCCAATCCACCATAGAACAAAATAAATTTCCTAGTCACACACACGGTACCATCAGGTTGTGCTCCAATCCAGCCAAGAACAAAAAAGAGTAAAGTAGCAAACAGCACACATAGAGGTTTCTATCTTAGTTCTCTCAACTCACAGAAGTCACAACTCACAACCAAAATAAGTGGCAAACATGAACAACCACATAATGCAAAGCAAAATCGATCTACTACCAGTCTGTGAATACAAGGGCATTATCAAAAATACATGGCAAGTTCACTAAAAATAGATCTACTACCTCAGTCGGCGCGGCAGTCGGCGCAGCGGGCGGCGCGGCGGTCGGAGCGTTGGTCAGCTTAGCGGAGATGGCCCCCCACATGGCGTATTCTGCTGATTGTTCGTAGCTTCCGTCAATCTCCTTGTACGCCGCCTCGAGGTCAGATGGCACGGCGGCGTGGGATGGGCCATCTTCTCCGTCCCCGCTCTTCGTCTTCTTCCGATCTATCTCCGAAGAGACATCACGGAGCGCCTCCTCCACCGGCGTGACCTCGCCGGAAGCAGCAGCCACTGTACCAGAGATGGCCGCGGCTGGGACGACAGCAGAAGATGGCTCGCCGACGACGGACGCCACCTCATTACCTTCCTCGGCGTCGAAGCTTTCGCGAGATCTCTTCATGGCGGATGGGGAGGGCAGGGGAACCGTCGAGGGTTTTGCGGTGGTAGTGGAGGGGAGGGTGCGTTTTTTGGGGAAAAGTTGATGCAGAGACGGAGGAAGAAAGGAAGTGGATATGCGTCAAACCGTGTATTTATGGAGTTTCCCTTTTGCTCTCCCTCTGACGCAATGTGCACGCGTGAATCTAGGGTTTCTTTTTGTACAGTTGTTTTTCCATATTTTTTGCACAAAAATGGCTAAAATTGAAGACTAAAAATGAAGACAAAAATGGCTTACATTCTAATCTCTGCTGTTTTCCAGGCATCATAGGTGGAAGGGAACAATGTTCTGGACCCAAAGTGCCCGGAAACGGCTACAACATAAGATTGGTAGGCAACTTGAGAATGGAAGCGGCTTTTTGAGATCCCACACGTGCAATGTTGTTGAAATGAAGCGAGGTTCTTGGAATGCATCATGATTTCGACTATGGGCATGGAAAACAACAAGTTGGCCAAGGAAATCCCCGTTTTCGGCCGTTCCTTCCGCTTTCGAAGGCAATATAAAGCCAGATCACGCATCGCCCAGTCATGGACAGGGGTAACAAGGTGTAGTGTTGCATGTGGAGTGAGTTAGTTGGAGTGGGTTGTAAGGATGCCCCAGGTGTGGAGGCTGGCATGCAAGAGCGAGAAGCGGCGAGAATCGTCCCGGTTAACGTCTGACGCCACCCAGCGCAACGGCGGCACCATACAAGTCCTGCAATGGGGTTCAAGCATTATTTCTGTGGGCCCACATTGCCAAGTGTGGCTTACATTCTCATCTCTCTGCTGTTTTCGAAGATCCGCGAGCTTCGGGGTGTGAGCAGTCCTGGAACCCGCGAGAGGGAAATCCGACGTCGGTGAGGACCCAACACAGAGAGTGATGGTATATTTGGCACCCAACACCCATGATACACTCTAACACACATGGCATGGCAAAACATTGGTTTAGGTGGGATCCCGACGCTCCGGATCCCCTCTCCGGAGATATCCTAGCCCCGGTGTAGAAAAAGACGGAACCGGCGTCTAGCCCCCTCTGCGTGAGCCGGAAGTGGGTAGCAAGGTGGAACTAGTTGCTTGGTTGTGTCATGTTAGTCCCAAGGAACACCCTTGACAATGTTAGGGCCCACCTCCTTGCAAGATCCCCCCCGTTACGTCAGATCCGGGAGTTTCGGGGTGTGAGCAGTCCTGGAACCCGCGAGAGGTAATCCGACGCCGGTGAGGACCCAACACAGAGAGTGATGGTATATTTGGCACCCAAGACCCATGGGACACACACATGGCATGGCAAAACATTGGTTTAGGTGGGATCCCGACGCTCCGGAGATACCCTAGCCCCGGTGTAGAAAAAGACGGAACCGGCGTCTAGCCTCTGCGTGAGCCGGAAGTGGGTAGCAAGGTGGAACTAGTTGCTTGGTTGTGTCATGTTATGCCCAAGGAACGTGGTAGGGCCCACCTCCTTGCAAGATTCCCCCTGTTACGTCAGATCCGGGAGTTTCGGGGTGTGAGCAGTCCTGGAACCCGCGAGAGGGAAATCCGACGCCGGTGAGGACCCAACACAGAGAGTGATGGTATCTTTGTCACCCAACATACATGATACACTCTAACACACATGGCATGGCAAAACATTGGTTTAGGTGGGATCCCGACGCTCCGGATCCCCTCTCAGGAGATACCCTAGCCCCGGTGTAGAAAAAGACGGAACCGGCGTCTAGCCCCCTCTGCGTGAGCCGGAAGTGGGTAGCAAGGTGGAACTAGTTGCTTGGTTGTGTCATGTTAGGCCCAAGGAACACCCTTGACAATGGTAGGGCCCACCTCCTTCAAGATTTCCCCCGTTACGTCAGATCCGGTAGTTTCGGGGTGTGAGCAGTCCTGGAACCCGCGAGAGGGAATCCGACGTCGGTGAGGACCCAACACAGAGAGTGATGGTATATTTGGCACCCAACACCCATTATACACTCTAACCCACATGGCATGGCAAAACATTGGTTTAGGTGGGATCCCGACGCTCCGGATCCCTCTTCGGATATACCCTAGCCCCGGTGTAGAAAAAGACGGAACCGACGTCTAGCCCCCTCTGCGTGAGCCGGAAGTGGGTAGCAAGGTGGAACTTGTTGCTTGGTTGTGTCATGTTAGGCCCAAGGAACGTGGTAGGGCCCACCTCCTTGCAAGATTCCCCCTGTTACGTCAGATCCGGGAGTTTCGGGGTGTGAGCAGTCCTGGAACCCGCGAGAGGGAAATCCGACGTCGGTGAGGACCCAACACAGAGAGTGATGGTATATTTGGCACCCAACACCCATTATACACTCTAACACACATGGCATGGCAAAACATTGGTTTAGGTGGGATCCCGACGCTCCGGATCCCCTCTCCGGAGATATCCTAGCCCCGGTGTAGAAAAAGACGGAACCGGCGTCTAGCCCCCTCTGCGTGAGCCGGAAGTGGGTATCAAGGTGGAACTAGTTGCTTGGTTGTGTCATGTTAGTCCCAAGGAACACCCTTGAAAATGTTAGGGCCCACCTCCTTGCAAGATCCCCCCCGTTACGTCAGATCCGGGAGTTTCGGGGTGTGAGCAGTCCTGGAACCCGCGAGAGGTAATCCGACGCCGGTGAGGACCCAACACAGAGAGTGATGGTATATTTGGCACCCAAGACCCATGGGACACACACATGGCATGGCAAAACATTGGTTTAGGTGGGATCCCGACGCTCCGGAGATACCCTAGCCCCGGTGTAGAAAAAGACGGAACCGGCGTCTAGCCCCCTCTGCGTGAGCCGGAAGTGGGTAGCAAGGTGGAACTAGTTGCTTGGTTGTGTCATGTTATGCCCAAGGAACGTGGTAGGGCCCACCTCCTTGCAAGATTCCCCCTGTTACGTCAGATCCGGGAGTTTCGGGGTGTGAGCAGTCCTGGAACCCGCGAGAGGGAAATCCGACGCCGGTGAGGACCCAACACAGAGAGTGATGGTATCTTTGTCACCCAACATACATGATACACTCTAACACACATGGAATGGCAAAACATTGGTTTAGGTGGGATCCCGACGCTCCGGATCCCCTCTCAGGAGATACCCTAGCCCCGGTGTAGAAAAAGACGGAACCGGCGTCTAGCCCCCTCTGCGTGAGCCGGAAGTGGGTAGCAAGGTGGAACTAGTTGCTTGGTTGTGTCATGTTAGGCCCAAGGAACACCCTTGACAATGGTAGGGCCCACCTCCTTCAAGATTTCCCCCGTTACGTCAGATCCGGTAGTTTCTGAAATGAAGCGAGGTTCTTGGAATGCATCATGATTTCGACTATGGTCATGGGAAACAACAAGTTGGCCAAGGAAATCCCCGTTTTCGGCCGTTCCTTCCGCTTTCGAAGGCAATATAAGGCCAGATCACGCATCGCCCAGTCATGGGCAGGGGTAACAAGGTGCAGTGTTGCATGTGGAGTGAGTTGGTTGGAGTGGGTTGTAAGGATGCCCCAGGTGTGGAGGCTGGCATGCAAGAGCGAGAAGCGGCGAGAATCGTCCCGGTTAACGTCCGACGCCACCCAGCGCAACGGCGGCACCATACAAGTCCTGCAATGGCGTTCAAGCATTATTTCTGTGGGCCCACATTGCCAAGTGTGGCTTACATTCTCATCTCTCTGCTGTTTTCCAGGCATCGTAGGTGGGAGGGAACAATGTTCTGGACCGAAAGTGCCCGGAAACGACTACGACATAAGATTGGTATAGGCATATCCGTAGAAACTGCCCGGGAATTAATGGAACTCTGCGCTGGGTAGTTAAATCGTCGACTATTGGAACCGAGGAGTCCCCTGCCTCAGCTCTATCCCCTGCCCCTGCCTCAGCTCTATCCCCTGCCCCTGCCACTGTTCCTGGAAAACCCTCGTCGGAATCGCCGCTCGAATCGCAACCTCCTGCAATGGCGAACTTCCCCTGTGATCCGACCAGGTTCGTCCCGGCGGGGATGCATGTTGAGGAGGTATGGGCGGCCGAGCAGCGGCCTGCTCGCCTCTTCATCACCTCCTCTGCGGCTCCACCTCGCCGCCATGAATCCTGGGCCATTGCTCGGTTGGTTCCGCGGCCACCGGTAGAAGAGCTCGACGATATCCTGCAGCAAATCGCCGATTACATCTTTCAGGAATTACATCTGCAAGTTGCCTCCTTCTCGGAGAGCGCTGTGGGAGTTGGCATGTTCCGCATGGCGGATCAAGTTGCCAGAGATTGTTTGGTACACTCTCCTCCTTTTATCTTTCCTGATGGTAGGATGCTATCCTTCGTTAGGCATGATGAAGGAGATAATGTTAGATCAACAACTTATACAAGGACTGGGTGGATTATGATTCTGAATCTGCACTTGGACTATCGCACCGATGAGTTTCTTCGAGAGTTTGTGTCCAAGTTTGGCAAGCTCCAGACCTGGTGGAGGGAGGACGCTTCTCCTGTTCGCACCTTGCTCAAGGTTACTTATGGGGGCGGTCCTGATGTTCCCCGCTCGCTTGTGATTAGGGAGGTTCAGCGTTACGGTGGTCACGTTGTTTCCTGGACCTGCCCTGTTTTTATTCTGGACAGTGATGCTGCTGATGCTTTGCCGGGGGAGGAAGACCTTCTCCCTCCTGGGGACAATCCACACCCAGCTTTTGGTGCTCCAGAGGCCCCAATTCCAGATGCTTGGGCTCCACCGGCTCAGCCTGAACCACATCAAGATGGTTGGGGAGAGTGGAACAATGAGGAGCAGGGAGAGAATGCTGCGCCGGAGGAGCCTGTTGATCAGGCACCGGAACCTGAGCAGGTGCAGTCTTCTGTATCTGTTCAATTCTCTGGCGCTTCCATTGACTCCATGAATGTTGCACGAGCTGAGGGCCCGGAACAATTTGTGGAGATGCAGCAACAGGTGGAACATAACCAACTGGCTATGGTTCCTTTTGTTCCACCACCCCCTGAAATTGGTGCAGATCAGAACAATGAAGTGCAGATTCTTCAAGTCCTGTTGCCTGATCCTGTGGTGGAGTGGTCCAGATATTTTCTGGAGCACAAAGTTCGGGTTATTTTTGACAGAAGATTTGAATTTCTGTCGTCTCTGCTGCCTTTCGAGTTGCCAGTTACCTCTGCTGCTCCTGTTCCTTTGCTGCTGGATTCATGCCCTGCTACTGAACCGTTGACTCCCGAGCCGGTTACCAAGAAGAGGACCAGGAAGGTGTCTACTCCACTTGCCATTGAGGAGCGTAGAGTGACGCGTAGCCTTGCCAAGAATGCTGGGTTCAGGGTTTTGCCTGCATCAGACAAGCCAGAACCTAGGAAAAAGGCCAAGTCTGCTCGTCCTCAAGACTCTACAGGGGGAGTACCTCCTTTCACTCCTGTTGCTGTTCTGCAGAGGGCGGGAACCATCCTCCAGATAGAAGATTCGGAATTAACGGTGGAGAAGCTTGAAGCTGCTCCAAAGAAGCCCACCACTCCATCAAGTTCTGATTATTAGTGGGCCTTCTTTATATCTTTTGGGCCTGTTTGGTCCCTGGAGTTGTTGCTGGGTTTTCCTGTTATATTTTGATCATTCCTTTATTAGGTCGTTCTGCCCTAAAAGATTTGATCAATTTGTCTTCTCTCCCTCTGTTGGAGCTTCTGGATGTTTAATTGTACTATGGAACAGGTCCATCTTCAGTGGAGAATTGTTAGTAGTTCATCTTCAGTGGAGAATGGGGTGGAAAGAGAAGATTTTGTTAATTGGTTATATAATCTTTCCATTCCGATTAATCAGAACTGGATGATTCTTGGTGATTTTAATTTCATTAGATCACTGGATGATCCACTTTTGGTTCAATTGGATTGGTTCTTTACTTCATGCCAGTCGACACTAGATTTCCCTAATACCATGGTGTTACCCATGTCTAAAATAACCTCTGACCACTTGCCTTGTATGGTTAAAATTGGAACCAACATCCCAAAGGCAAAGATTTTTCGGTTTGAAAATCATTGGGTTAAGCAACCTGGTTTCATGGACCTTGTGACTAAGATTTGGAATACTCATGTTCTGGCCAGATTGAAGGTACAGATCATTGTGTTCTTTGTTGTACACAGTGCAATGAGGACTGGATACATCTGTTATTTCAATATGTTTTTAGCTCTCGAATTTGGAATTATTTGCAAATCAGTTGGAGTGACAACACACTTGTGCAAAATCTTGCTGCTGCCAAAAAGTCTTTCAAGGGGCCATGTTTCACTGAAATTGTGATTCTTGCTTGCAGGAATATTTGGAAGAAGGGGAATGGAGTCATTTTTAAATCAGAAAGACATTCCTTTATGGGATGGAAAGTGGGCTTCATGTTTGATCTAGGTTGAGTGCTGCTGTAGCTGCTGACTTAGCTTTATGGATTAATTCCTTATTTTAGCCTGGGATAGACTGTCTTAGTCTAATTCCATGTATATTTGTACATATTTGTAACTGTAACGCTTGTGGTTGGTAATAAAGAGCTGTGGTGGACTCCCCTGCAGTAGAAAATGTTTCAAAAAAAAAAATATATAAATCCAGATCACGCATCGCCCAGTCATGGGCAGGGGTAACAAGGTGCAGTGTTGCATGTGGAGTGAGTTGGTTGGAGTGGGTTGTAAGGATGCCCCAGGTGTGGAGGCTGGCATGCAAGAGCGAGAAGCGGCGAGAATCGTCCCGGTTAACGTCCGAAGCCACCCAGCGCAACGGCGACACCATACAAGTCCTGCAATGGGGTTCAAGCATTATTTCTGTGGGCCCACATTGCCAAGTGTGGCTTACATTCTCATCTCTCTGCTGTTTTCCAGGCATCGTAGGTCGAAGGGAACACTGTTCTGGACCGAAAGTGCCCGGAAACGGCTACGACATAAGATTGGTAGGCAACTTGAGAATGGAAGCGGCTTTTTGAGATCCCACACGTGCAATGTTGCTGAAATGAAGCGAGGTTCTTGGAATGCATCATGATTTCGACTATGGTCATGGGAAACAACAAGTTTGCCAAGGAAATCCCCGTTTGCGACCGTTCCTTCCGCTTTCGAAGGCAATATAAGGCCAGATCACGCATCGCCCACTCATGGGCAGGGGTAACAAGGTGCAGTGTTGCATGTGGAGTGAGTTGGTTGGAGTGGGTTGTAAGGATGCCCCAGGTGTGGAGGCTGGCATGCAAGAGCGAGAAGCGGCGAGAATCGTCCCGGTTAACGTCCGACGCCACCCAGCGCAACGGCGGCACCATACAAGTCCTGCAATGGGGTTCAAGCATTATTTCTGTGGGCCCACATTGCCAAGTGTGGCTGACATTCTCATCTCTCTGCTGTTTGTGGAAGGGAACAATGTTCTGGACCGAAAGTGGCCGGAAACGGCTACGACATAAGATTGGTAGGCAACTTGAGAATGGAAGCGGCTTTTTGAGATCCCACACGTGCAATGTTGCTGAAATGAAGCGAGGTTCTTGGAATGCATCATGATTTCGACTATGGGCATGGGAAACAACAAGTTGGCCAAGGAAATCCCCGTTTTCGGCCGATCCTTCCGCTTTCGAAGGCAATATAAGGCCAGACCACGCATCGCCCAGTCATGGGCAGGGGTAACAAGGTGCAGTGTTGCATGTGGAGTGAGTTGGTTGGAGTGGGTTGTAAGGATGCCCCAGGTGTGGAGGCTGGCATGCAAGAGCGAGAAGCGGCGAGAATCGTCCCGGTTAACGTCCGACGCCACCCAGCGCAACGGCGGCACCATACAAGTCCTGCAATGGGGTTCAAGCATTATTTCTGTGGGCCCACATTGCCAAGTGTGGCTGACATTCTCATCTCTCTGCTGTTTGTGGAAGGGAACAATGTTCTGGACCGAAAGTGGCCGGAAACGGCTACGACATAAGATTGGTAGGCAACTTGAGAATGGAAGCGGCTTTTTGAGATCCCACACGTGCAATGTTGCTGAAATGAAGCGAGGTTCTTGGAATGCATCATGATTTCGACTATGGGCATGTGAAACAACAAGTTGGCCAAGGAAATCCCCGTTTTCGGCCGATCCTTCCGCTTTCGAAGGCAATATAAGGCCAGATCACGCATCGCCCAGTCATGGGCAGGGGTAACAAGGTGCAGTGTTGCATGTGGAGTGAGTTGGTTGGAGTGGGTTGTAAGGATGCCCCAGGTGTGGAGGCTGGCATGCAAGAGCGAGAAGCGGCGAGAATCGTCCCGGTTAACGTCCGACGCCACCCAGCGCAACGGCGGCACCATACAAGTCCTGCAATGGGGTTCAAGCATTTTGTGTGGGCCCACATTGCCAAGTGTGGCTGACATTCTCATCTCTCTGCTGCTTTCCAGGCATCGTAGGTGGAAGGGAACAATGTTCTGGACCGAAAGTGCCCGGAAACGGCTACGACATAAGATTGGTAGGCAACTTGAGAATGGAAGCTGCTTTTTGAGATCCCACACGTGCAATGTTGCTGAAATGAAGCGAGGTTCTTGGAATGCATCATGATTTCGACTTTGGGCATGGGTTGGAAGCGGCGCGGTTATTACAAGCGGGCAATGCGGCTGTTTACCAAAATAATTGGGAATGGAATACTTTTGTACCAACATTTCTAAAATTGAACACACCATTGGTCTGGCTGCTCCATGGCGTGGAGTAGGACGAAGATCGTCAGTGGAGAAACAGAGGAGAAAGCTGGGGAGGGGAGGGGAGACGCTCGGTGGCACTTCAGATAGGAACCATAAAAATGGCAACTGCCCCGCGGTAATGTACCCACCATTGGTGGTAACAGACTTACAGGTGGGCCCAAGTATCATCTTCCCGTCTTCCTCTCGTATTGTCACGTCAAGTTCGCACTCCTCCTCTTTGTGTACCTACAGTTATTTGCTCCGAGAAAACCCTTATTCCGCAGTTCACCGACAACGTCGCCGCCGCCGCCGCCGCCATCCATCTCTCGACCTCGCCGCCCCTCGATCAGCATCCCTCTCTGGGCCGCCGCATTCTCGCGACCGCCGTCGTCGCCAGTCTCTTCATCGCGCTGTAGATTGACCCACGGCGCGTCGATTCACCACTGATCCATCGCGGGCGACACTCAGGTTAGAACTTCACCTCTTGTGGGTTGCAAAACGATTTAAGTTCAAACACTCATTTTCTATAAGGTAACTAGTGTCCTACTTGTCTAGACAGGAAAGAAATGTGAAATCTTGTGCTACATATAGATGGTAGCACGTATTTATGTTCGATGTCATTCATGATTGATTTGTCTTTTACACGTTTATGAATAAAGTAAATGGTACTTACATGCATCTGATTGAGATGTTGCACTATACCTTCATGTTAAATTTGATAGTTCCAGGTGCCCAATTGATGTTGGTAGCTGTTGTTGTGTGTGTGCCTTTTTCTAGGTAGGTAATTAGTGATGTTGAAAGTAAGACCTCTGGTACTCACACTGGCATATCTAGGACCAGTACCTACTTTTAGTAATTTCCCTTTTTACTATTCACAAGTACAGTTGACTTTACCCCTTTTTAGGTTCACTAGCTATTTTTAGTAATTTCCATTTTTAATCTTCAGCAGGACAATAGATGTGAGCCATTTTTTAGGAGCAGTAGCTATTTCAATTAATTTGCTAAAGCAGTACAATTGATTGTCGGCACACCATTTCCTTGACATACTAGTAGATTTTCTTTTCTGAAGTTCCGTACTTCCATGAAATTCTTGAATGCATGTCAAATTTAAATTGCACCTGTGTATGAATGTCTCTGAACCATGATGCTGCTAGACTGCATTTAGTCCTAAATTTGTAGTGAACCTTCATGTTTCTTAACCTCTGCTGTTTTGGCACGTCTGCTAAATGTAACTGAAGTCATACTTTTTAGTACGATCTACAGGCGGGTTTGCATACGATGGACTACGAGTTCCTCGCTTACGTAGATGATGCTTCATCGGACAAACAGGTATTGTACTCATTTTACTTGTCATTTTAGTCAGATAGGTGGAATGATGTTCATGGTTTGCTCTATCCTCTGCTGCAGTCACTGCCTAAGAAGTTCGCAGAGTTGCTAGGGGACCGTAAACCCCGTGCACTGAAGCTGCTTGAGGTCGGCCATCGGCGTAGCACCACGTGGGACGTTGATGTGTGGTTCGACAGCACTGGCCGCATGTTCCTAAAGCGCGGCTGGGAGTGTTTCGCCCGGACCTACAAACTGCAGAGAGGCTTTATTCTGATCTGCAATTACGACGGCCGCAATGTCATCACAGTAAAGATGTTCGACCTAAGCAGTTGCCGCTTGCAATACAACGCGGCATTCAGTACGTGGACTGTATCACCAAAATGTTAATTCTCGATTATATATGTAGCCGGAAATTGATTTGCATTTCTATTATATGATGAACAGAGGGATCTGTTAAGATGGAGTTGGCAGACTTTGAGTTCTACTCCCTAGTAGTAGACGCTACATCGGACAAACTGGTACGCTTCATCGACCCACACCACCACTTCAGTTATTTAGTCTGACATAGTGTCTGAGCTATGATCCTGTAGCTAGTTAAATTTGTGAATCAAATTAAGGTCTAGTAGATGGGTTTTAGTAGCTCAATTGCTCTACGTGAATATGTTCACTCGATTTGGTACATTTCAGCTCCCACTGAAAGTTCATCTTTTTGAATTAATGTGGCAAACACCCTCATTGCTCAACTAAGATTTAGTATAACTGATTACTAGGTACTACTTGTTTACATTTTTATAGTACTCATCCATCATCAAACAGTAAACTTATTTCTAGTAAGCACTCTTTTCTATCTATTTAACTTTCATATTGCTGCAGGTGCTGCCTAAGAAGTTTGTGGAGTTGGTGAAGGGCCGTGAACCACGTGAACTTAAGGTGCGTGAGGCGGACGATCCGAGTAGCAAGAACTGGGACATGGATGTGCTTTTCGATGAAGCTGGCCGCATTTTCCTCGGGCACGGCTGGGACCAGTTCGCCCAAT
This sequence comes from Alopecurus myosuroides, assembly GCA_028641055.1. Classification (NCBI taxonomy): domain Eukaryota; kingdom Viridiplantae; phylum Streptophyta; class Magnoliopsida; order Poales; family Poaceae; genus Alopecurus; species Alopecurus myosuroides. Next base: position 433,201,721 of record CM054060.1, on the reverse strand, counting down.
ATTACTTCCTGCAGCGCGGCATGTTCCTCCTCTTCAGTTACGACGGCGACGCCTTGCTCACCGTCAAGGTGTTCAAGTTCGACATGTGCCGCAGGCACTACTTGTACGACCACGACGCTACTACAAGCAATGAAAATGACCCAGATCCCAGGACTGATGAGGAGTCCACGGATGAGGAGTCCACGGACCAGCAGTCCATGGATGAGGATGACCCATTCGACTCTTCCATCATCTTCTCCCAGAGAGCTGATCTTGATGACGATGAGAAGGACCACGTTCGTGAGCTTCTACCCACGATAGATGAGTACATTGGAGTGCCATACGTGACTCGTTTGACGTGGACAAATGTGGCCAGATATGAGATGGTACGTAAGGTGCCAATGCTATTTATGTTTTTCAACGCAATTTTATGCTTACAACGTGTGCCTTACTATGACCTACTTCTTTTTGTATGTCATCCACACGTTCGAAATCCAGAAACTACCTCAGTCCATAGCGGACAGTGCTGGCATTCCGTCTTCAGGCCATGCTGGGCTATGCCTCGGATCATCAGAGTCGTTCACCACCGTTCCATACAACACGGACAGGGACGGCCGCATTATGTTTGGCAGGAATGCATGGCGGGAATTCCTTGAAGGCAAGCATTTATATGAAAAGCAAGCTATTCTCATTACACTTAGGAGCACCCGTAACCGCCACTTGGACGTGAAGATCGTGATGCGGGCGGTGTCGCCCTGGTTGTAGTACGTAGTCTGCCAACTTGGACATTCTCATCGGATCATGAACGTATGGATGTATGTAATTATTGTACTGCCATCAGCGATGTGCTTCAGTGGTTTGATCACCCAAACCTTCATCTGCAGTGAAGATTACTTGTTTTGTTTATATTTTCAGTGGCAATTTGAAGTTTGCAGAAATAAACAAGGCGGCGGCAGCTAATAAGTTGCATGCAATAATTGTTCAGTGACATTACATGACTCATGCGAGACTTCCACATGTTTTCAATCCTACGTTGTAAGCGCTAGGGAATAAATCCGATTAGTTTTCCCTCGATAGTTAAGAGCCTGACGTCTTGAAAATCAATGCGAAATATGCCTTCTAGGCAGCCGGCGATTGCATGCATTGTTTAACTGCTCAATTAGCGCCTAAATTGTCGACAAGGTTGCTCGAATACGATGTCCCACCAAAAAAAATTAAATCCTCCCGCTAAAACGCCAAGTGTAGCGAAATTTTGTGTTCCCACCAAAAAATTAAAGCGGTCACTTTAAATTTCCCGCGTGTATGTATAAGTGCACGATGCCCGGCCCCTCCTGTTTCGCCATAGCACAATCTACGGGCCAACTCTTTCGCCATTGCAGATTAGATCGCATCTCGCCCTCATCACGTTCGGAGCTACATGTCGATGTCGCGATCGGACTCCATGGAGCGCGAATCATCCCAGGTTTTCCTGTCTAATCTTCTTCTCGTCCATCTCCGTGATCTCGCCGTCTCTTATATGGGTTCTCATTTTTTCTTTCTATCTAATTGTAGACGACCGAACCGATTTGGAAAGTTAGACTTTTCTATGAGGACGGTCAAAAGAACCAAAAAGTTTTGGTAGCAGACATGGAACCGGATGAAATCTGCTATATGGATTTCATCAATTTGATTGAAAAAGTTGGCTTCTGTGGCGCGCGTGATTACCTGTACTGCAGGCTAAATAATGGCCCTGGCAAAGGAAAACTTCTTCCAATAGACGTTGGTAGTGATTTCCATCTATTGAAACGCAGGCACTCTAATGATAAGAAGATCTCTCTGTATGTGTTTAAGGAGGAGGCCACTGCGGTTGATATTGCATCAATAGAGTCTCTGCTTGATGATGCAACTGGATCCACCAGAAAAAAGCGACAGATCAGTATCACAGGTTATACTTTCATGCCAAATCTCCAACTCGCAACTCCTTCAATACAGACTTTAATAAATATTTTCCCTGGTAACTATTTTATGCATTCCTTACCTAATCCACAATTTTGATAAACATGCAGTTAGGGATGCAACCGAAGAGGAACAAGCTTCAAACGAAGAAGAAGATACAGATTACTCCTTTGAGGATGGTACACAAGTTCATTAATTCTTAATCAGCTTTCTGAATTATGCACAATGTTAATGCTTTGTCCATTTATTGTTAACATTTTCAGTAATAAAGAAAGGATCTGTCTGCATGACAAGGGTTGAAAGTATACAACAATATAAAAAAAGTCAGGGAAAACGTAGACGTGGTAATTTATTTTTGACATTTAAGCTCTGTCTAATATTTGTTTTAATGGATAAAATCTAGGATTGCTGATTCAGTACAAATGTTAACCCTGAAACAGGAACTCAACCTAACACTGATGTGTCTGAAACTGACATGTGTTCCGTTGAGGATTGGCCTTCCCATGCACGCTGCTATCGCCCGAAGCTACAACTACAAGAAGGTACTAGCTATATTTTTTACCGCTGTGTCCTAATTTCTTTCAATCAACTACAAAATAAATTGTTTCTTTGTGTGTGTTTTGGGATGTAGGTGATGACATACCGAAGAAGAAAGGGCGAGGTGTAGTGAAAGGTTTAAAAGCCAGTAAGAAGCGTCATGCCAATGGAGCTGCAAAGCTAGGTGTTGATTTCTCTGAAACATTGGGTGGTCCAGTAGGATTGAACAACCGTTCATTCAAGGATGAGGTGGTAATCATAATGAAAAGAAGGTTACCAATTATTGGAGTGAGGAGGTGGACAGACATTCACCCTGACATCCATCGCATGATCGTCACAGATATCTTGGTGAGTACAACCTTTCTCACATGTGTTGTCTGCTTTTTTTTCGTCCATAATTAATGTACTACTACTAAACTAAGTCTATCTGTTTGTTCTACGCATTACAGGACAGATACGATATGCCAGATACAGACGAAACACACGGAAAAATTCTTAAAATTGCAAAAGAACGCTACAGAGGCTGGCGAGGAGACCTAAGCAGCACTTACAAGGCATACAAAACAGATGATGCCAGAAGGGCAGTTGTCCCAGAAGATTTACAAAAAGAAGAGTGGGAATGGTTGATCGAGTACTTTGGCACTGATAAGAAATTCCTGGTTATTTCTATACTACCTGTTTGTGAATTTTGTACTATCATCAAATGGCTTGTCTGACAAGTTTTTTTTTATAATTGAATGACCAGGAACTCAGCCAAAAGAACAAGAATAACCGTACGAAGATGAAGACACAACACAGAGCAGGATCAAAATCCTACTCTCAAGTCAGTTTTGAGAATGTATGGGCCTACTCACTATGCATGCGTCGGTGTTCACTTTGCTTTAATGTTTATAGTATCTAATTGTTGCACTACTTGCAGAGGAATTCGGAAACTGGAGAAGAGCCAGACTGTGTTGCTCTCTGGAGACTGACCCACACAAAGAATGGAACATGGACTACAGAAGAGTCCAAGGATGTTTACGTGAGTTAACTAACTTAGAAGCTACTCTAAACATATTTACTGTTCTCCTTCTTGGATGATATTACATCTGATTTGAGATTTTTTTTCCTAATCAGGAAACAGCATGTAAAGAGATTGAAAACAGATTAAAGGAAACTGATGTCCCATTGTCAGCTGAACAAAGAATCAATATTTTCCAGAAAGCATATAAATCTAAAGTTCAATGCAAGTCATCGCAGCCTCGTGGGTTCGGATACATGGCCCAGGTGCAAACTAGTTCTCAGCGGTCTAAGTTGCTGTTAGAGGAGCAAGCTCGGGCTGCGGCAGAGACCCAAAAAGTTAACTCCCAGCTCACCACGAAGGTCAGTACTTTAGAACAGAAGTTACTAGATGAACGTGCAATCATGGAAGAGAAGATTAATACAGAGCGGGCTGAGAGAGAAAATCTTGAGAAGAGATTAATGGACGAGCTCTCTCAAAGGGAACAACTGATGGAGTCGGAGAGAATCTCAAGAATAGAATTTGAAAATAACTTGATTGCACATTTTAACTCACGGATGCAATCAAAGTTTGAAGAGCTCTCCGCACATATGGAAAAGCAGAAGACGACTACACCTCAGGTGATGATAGTCATACAATTGCGAACTAGTAAGATTTAGTTGTTTACTTGCGTTGCTAACAGTGCACTTTGTTTTTCCAGGCGTCTAAGAAGCCGAACCAGCAACCATCACTTACCAACAGTCCTGCTAAGAAAATAGTTCCTCCGCACAGCACTTTACAGAAAAGTCGAATGTATAGTTGCGCACTTGTAAGTCACAATCTTGTACAGTTCGGTACTAGTACATTCTGTTTTTTGCTTCACCCACACTATAGCGTTGCTGCACCCACCCTATACTTGCTTCAGTTTATGTTTCACTATGGGTTGTGGCTTCGTTGAGTTACAACAACCGTTTTTGCTTCATCCACACACTATAGTCTGCTGGTTCTTATGTTTCAGCATGTGTTATTGCTGACTAGACTCACACCTTTTTTTGTTTTTACAATTGATTGCAGGACGTCAATCAAACTTCTGATGGAAACAGCAAATAGCTGCACTGGATATTTCAGTTTGATTTGATCTTGATTTGATCCATGTTGTACGAGAATTTCATTTGTATATATTAAAAATAGCTAGGAGAACTATTATTTTGTGTAAATAAACATATTTTACGTACCCTTTTGAACATTTTAATTCAATGCCCGTATTTTTTGTTTCCATATTTTTTTTTTATTTTTTTTTCTATAACGTGGCAATAGGTAATTTACCACGATAATTGTAGTGTTGCGTGAAGCCTCAGTCGCCACAACAAAGTGTTTTGTTGAAATAGACTCTCACCACCATGAGGGAGACATCGTTGCAATATTTTTTCTCCACCAAACTAACTTTGTTGCGATAGTTCATTCACGCCACCAAACTATGTTCGTTGCAATACAGAATTCCCATACTTCTCGCCACGAAACTAAATTTTGTAGAAATAGAAAGGCGCAACGAATAGTTGAAGTTGTCGCAGTTGTTTATAGCTACTAAAATTTACACGTTGCCAATAGTACATGTCGCGACGAAAATAAAATTTGTCGAAATACAATGGCGCCACGACAAGTTGTTATTGTCGCAGTTGTTTCTAGCAACATAAAATGTGGATGTTGCGAATACTACATCTCGCCACGAAACTACAATTTGTAGAAATAGAAAGGCGCAACGAATAGTTAAAGTTGTCGCAGTTGTTTCTAGCTACTAAAATTTGTACGTTGCGAATTGTATATGTCGCCACGAAAATAAATTTTGTCGAAATACAATGGCGCCAGGAAAAGTTGTTATTGTCGCAGTTGCTTCTAGCAACATAAAATGTGGATGTTGCGAATACTACATCACGCCACGAAACTAAAATTTGTAGAAATTGAATGGCGCCACGAATAGTTGAAATTGTCGCGATTGCCTATTGCTACTAATATGAAGGCCGTTGCGATTACTATTTCAAAATCATCTTACCACGATTGATTGCGTGTGGCAAAAAGTTGTTCCCACGCGTATAATGTTTGTTGCCATAGTTTTTTGCCACACAATTGGACGTGGCAAATAAAGTCGACTTTTGCAACGAATGAACAAGCGCAACGGAACACTCGCCGTTGCCACATTGGTCAGTCGCCACGTTTGGGTATTTGTTGCACTAGAGGTGTACCAACGAAATACGTACGTTGCGTTATGTGCGAGACGCGACGGAAACGTGCGTGGCAATTGGCCTAGGAAATGGTTGCAACTGGATTATTTTTTAGCGACGATTCTAAGTGCGCGGAGACAGCCTTCTACCACGGAGGTTTTCGCGACGCCTCCCAACGAACCCTATTTCGGTGCAACAGAACCCTATTGCGACGATAAGTCACTTTTTACAACGACTAGTTTCGTTGCAATAGAGTGATTCCGCTGTAGTGTATGGAGCCAAGAGACGGAGATGCCGAAAATATGATCGAGGGTTTAATCCGCGAGCCCGACGTAGAGACCGATGTGAGCCAGTGGATGAACGACTCCGATGAGGGAGATTTGGTGCTCACCCAGGGAGACGACTCCGATGAGGGAGAAGCCGACGGCTCCGATATGGGAGCAGCCGACTGCTCCGTTGGAACCATACAAATTACAAACACCGGCTCCGAGGTGCATATATAGATATGTTAATTAATGAAGCATCCGTTGTCTATATACATGTATTAACAGTCTTTATATTTTTAGCCATCCGGTTTAACTATATCAATCGGAAAAAAGACTAAACGAGGCGCAACAAATAAGTTGAAAGATACAGAAAGATACAGGATCGACACGATCGCAGCAGACGGCGCACCCGAGCTTCCCGCTGATGTTGCTCAAAAATTTGTGAAGCAATGCGGAGTGCTAGTTAGAGATCACATCCCGATCACTGTTAATGAGTGGAATGAGCCAAAAGATCCGCGGAATCAAGGAATTTCATATGTCGGCAAAATAGCCAAAGATCATCTTTTCTGAAAGATTTTGGCTAATTTCAACTTACCCGTGCCGGAGGTGGACGAGAATGAAGCGGCTGTGAATGAGGCCGATGTTACTAAAATGAAACATGAGATACGGGAAAAGGTCAAAGCGTGGACCCTGAAAAAGATGGCCGAACAATTCAAAAACTGGAAGAAAAGATTGAAACTTGATTATGTTAAGAAGAACAAGACTCCTGATTTCACTCAAGGGTATGAGAAAATAAAACCCGTATGGGCAGACTTCGTGAAGTACAAGCTGACAGAGAATGAACTGGAAAGGACAAAAACAAATGAGAAAAACGCCGCCAAAAAGGTATATCACCATGTTATGGGGCAAGGTGGCTACAAGGGTTCCAGTCCCAAGTGGGAGACATAGGAGAACAACCTGCTTCAGCAGGGGATCACTCCCGAGCCGTTCTTGTGGGTCGAGCGGACAAGGTCATTATTCTACGAGCATGGGGGCACGTTGGACGCCAAAGGAAAAGCAATATATAACCTAAGGCATAAAGAGAGTCGTCCTCTACCCATAGAGAAGCTGAGAGACGCAATAAAGGATGTTAAAGATGGGAAGTTCGTGCCAGATAGAGAGAACGACGAGCTCACACGAGCCCTCGGGAATAAGGAACACGCAGGGCGTACACGAGGCACAAAAGGCACTCCTCCGTGGAGTGTTGCGTTCGACTCCACCAAAAAGTTATACCCAGATAGAAGCCGTCAACGTAAAAAGGACAAGGAGGCAGCTGAAGCAGAGAATCAGGCAAACTGGAGGCGTCAACTTGAAGAAATGGTAAAGCTGACACAGGATGTAGCAAAGAAGCAGCAGGACCAAATTAACACACTTAGCCAGCAGATAGTGTCTACCGACGCATCAGTACACATGGTAGAAGTTGAAGTCGAGGCTCCCGACGCCGCACATTCTCATCCCAAAAGCAGCGTTGCGTCCACGCAGCTACCGGGTGATGATGCACCGCCGATGATTCACCCGGTGGATGAGATCACGGAAATGAAATCATGTGAGCTCCACGTGAAGGTCGTCAATATAACCATCAAGGCGGCGGCCGGCTATGCCTTACCAATTGGCAACGAACCAACTCACCATAGTCTTCTGGTTCCACGGGGATACGCGGTTGTTGGGGTCGATGAAGTTGTCAACGGATTCGAGTGGGTAAAGCTTGATTTTCCTGAAGGTGAATACAAAGAGTTGACTGAACTCGGAGAAGCCAAGAACTTGACCGTTTTATGGCTAAAGGAATGCATTGTGCTCACAAATCAGACGGCAAAGCCATCGAATCCTCACCTTTCTCCAGCGATAAAGTCTCTAGCGCGGTCGTCTTCGCAACGCATGCCGTCTCCGGCGCGGTCGCCTACGCCGTGCACGTCTGCAGCGCGGTCGCCTACGCCGCCGCGTCAGCCTTCTCCGCCCACTAAGTTTCTGCCGAAACGTAAAAAATCACCGAAACGTCAACGGTCACCCCTCCCGAAGGTACCAAAAGAGGTACCCAAGTTACCTTAGGACTATACTCCCGAGGAAAACCAGAAAATCGCAAAGGACCAATACGAGGCATGGAAATCAAAGCGGAAGGAAAAGCAAAAGCTAGATTTCCCCGAGACCGAAGAAGAGATAGAACGAGCTTGGAAAATGGTGAAGACTCTTCATCAACCCGAGCCGAGTCTGTCATCTGACTATGACCGCTCTATTCTGAGGTCACACCAGGAAATGGTGCGGTCGACGAAGAGTAGTAGCGCAAGCGGGAAAAGGGAAAATCAGTTGCTCAGCTCGGAGAGCAGAAAAAATAATCCACGTCCCTGCTCAAAGTGATTTCCAATACCCAGGTGGGGCCGAGCACTAATATTGCTGACGAGCATATTGATCCGGAGTTTATAACACTCTACGCAGACAAGGCAGCTGATGCGGGTTTGTCAATTGCTGAGTATATGCAAACAGTGAACTACTTCCCCGCAGCTGAATGTGCGTACAAATACCAGTACGGGAAGTCTCTTGTCAAACCCGAGGAGATAAAGGATCTACCAACGAAAATGCGAAGAGTGCATAGTTGGTATATGGAAGCCGTTGAGGAATCTATGGACTGGATATGTCTCAACGTTAAGGACGAGCACTATGGAAATGGAAATGGATATGTTATGATTCAATTTGAGGAATTGTTTCAGTTATACCAGCAGCAGGCCCTCGACAAATCTATCCTTAGTGCCTATTGTCTGTAAGCACTTATTTCTCTAGCTCACCTCATTCAATTGCATATTCATATATATATATATATAGTACACTCATATATTATAATTGCAGAATGAAGATTCTCGAATGCAAAAGAGGTGGAATCTATGATATTGGGTTCATTGATCGAAATATTATTTATGAAAAGACTCTTCGGCAATCTCTCAAGGATACAGAAAATAATATTCTGAGGGCAATAATATTTAACCAACACCGACGGGAAATACTATTTCCTTACAACTTCAAGTAAGTGTGTTACTCTGTTGTAAACATTCTGTTTTCCTTACTCGATGTTCACTGTATAATTGATGAGTTCTGCGTGCACAGCTTCCACTATATTCTGCTAATCTTCCAAATTGACAAAGGAAAATTAATTGTAATGGACCCAAAACGTAAACCCCTCTCAATGTGGGCTGACATGCAGGAAATGATCCAGCGGTAATTTCAATCTTCATTAATTTCAGTATTTATATATGGCAATATATCGACTACTTTGTTTCATTTCCGGATATCAAGTAATTACTAACTCTTTTTATTCTTTTTCTTTCTCGGGTAGGGTTTGGAAGAGGTTCATAAAGAAGTCTCCCGGTGAATGGGAAAAAAAGCTTACATTTGATATTGTGCAAGTAAGTACTATCTAGATCCGCGCCCATCTCCTTGATTCTACTGTCGATACCATTATCATGCCTGGTTGATTATTATTTTTATTGAAACAATCTTCTCGTAAAGTGCTTGCAACAAAGAGACGGGAATAACTTGTGTGGATACTACGTTTGCGAGTTCATTCGTCAGACGACATCTCCCAAGGGCAGAAATTTAAAGCAACTTCATGTACGTTAGTCGTCAATTCTTCTTATTACTATCTATTTTAGTTACTTAGTTTCATATATATATATATATATATATATATATATATATATATTGACCACTCTTATTTATTTTAGATCGAACGGCTTTGGGACGGTCTTCTACCAAGGGACCGCATACGAGCAATTCAGGAGGAAATTGCGGGCTTCTTAGATGCAGAGGTCATAAACGTAGATGGAGAGTACCATGCCTCCGGTTGGAACTAAGTTTGATTTTGTAATACACTCCATCGGTTATGTAATATGCTCGATATACTTTTCTTCCGTAATATAAGTGTTTCTTATTCTGCTTTATATACTTATTCACTCGTGCGATCCGGGAGCTCCGTGGAGGGTCCACCGAGACTCCTCTCTTCTCGAGGTCCGGGGAGGGGCCGCCAGGAGGTCTGGGGGGCCAAAAAACGGAAATTGTAAATTTCTGCTGCGGCAGAGAAAAGGGCAAAATCCCTGCCGCGGCAGAAGGGGCATGCATCCCGGGTCGTATTGAGAACCGGGACTAATAGCCCTGGCCAGGTTCCAGCGCACGGGCCACGTGGTCAGCCCCATTTGTCCCGGGTCCTGGCACAACCGGGACCAATGGGGAGAGGTATTTGTCCCGGATGCCCCGTCCCGGTTGCACAACCGGGACAAATAGGGACTACGAACCGGGACTAATGTACCTGTTTCGACTAGTGTAAAGTTGAAATTGGAACCGGAATTGTAAAGTCTATGATTCTAGTTCTATTTTATGTTGCTCTGATACCAACCCATGGAAATTGCCCTGGCCGTTGAGTGCTTTTCGACGCTGACGACGACAATATTGCGGTGAGACGTGCACGTACAAAGCTAGCTAGCTGACCGGTTCTTTTGTTTGGCTAGTACTACTTGCAAACAGCTTATACACCCACACAGTAATTGAGTTGATTGCTAGAGGCTCGTATCCAGCCTTCTATTGATTCTCAACTCCCACGGTGTTGTTTACAAGCCTAGTACAAGCATCTAAAGAGGTAAATGGTGAGACCCCAAGGAGGCTCCTCAGAGCTTAGGTATTTTCGGCCGTTGGATGGAGGAGTTACAGCGTCGATCTGGACCGTTCGTCCTCTGGTTTACTTTCATGGGCTGCTCAATCGCTCGCTGACGCTGAGGCCACGCTTTGCTGGTCCCACTTCGTAGAGGCTGGTAGGTAGATTCCTCGGTACCGCTTCACACAGGGAGTTGCACCGCGCCACGCGAGTAAAAGCACAGAACGCGGTCGAAAACCCTAGCCGCCAATCCCCTCGCGCATCCGCTCCTCCCCAATCCCGTCGCGTCGCTCCTCCCCCGCCCCCTTCATCCTCCCGCCGCCAGCCCGCCACCGTCCTTCTCCTCCCCCTCCAAGGCATCCCCGTCGTCGTCCTGGCCCTCGTGAGCGCAGGCCCCCAATCAGCGCCACGGCTCCCGAGCCATAGGAACGAACAATGATGCCCGGCCGTCATGTCGCCACCATCAGCACCCCTCAGCGAGCACGAGCCTCCGCGAAACCCTACCATGGGATGACATCTAGGTGAGCATCCTCTCCTGGATCCTCTGCTCGCGCCCTTTCATGTAGCTCACCCCTACCGGCCCGATGTGCTGCGCAGCCGCAGCTTGACACGGAGATGGAGTTGTGGGGGTGACGAGGACGCACTCCTCCTCTGCCCCTTCTCCTCCCCGTCGCTGAGCTCACGCCGCCGGCCACGGGCCGCCGCCATGCCGTGCGAGGGGACGAGGACGTCACCCAGGCCGAGCCACCTCAGATTCGCCGTGCGGGGAGCATAGCGGAGCTCAAGGAGTTGCTGGCCCGCCTCCACGGCCCGGACTGCGGTTGTACGGACTCTGCATCTGCGAGCTGCTGCTCCGTCAATGGCCTTTCTAGAGGTATTTTTTCTGCATATCCAGCTGCTCCTCCAATACTCACGCTGCTGCTACTGCTACTGCTCACCCTTTGCTCCTTGCCAGCCTACACAGCAACAAGCTCAACTGTCTCCACACGAGCATCCAGATCGAAACTGAGGATCCATAAGGTGCAGAAACAAAACGGCTCAAATATGTAGGGAATCAGGTGTGAGAGGTATGGCCTTTCTTGGTATCATTCACTCTATCTGTATTTCTTTACTTGGACAACTAGATCTTTTTAGGAAGTTGATCTGCTCATGTAAAAATGAGTGCTTGCTGCAGGTCTCTATAATTTTTCCTCTTCAGGTCACCTGCGATTTATATATGTTTTCTTTGATGAATTTTTTAAACGGAAAATTTTCTTGATTGATTTGAAGGTTTATTACTGTGATTCATCTAGAATGTCGTGTAGCCAAGTTGGTTGAGTAGTGGTTGAGATGATTCATTGCCATGTTGATGCAGCAATCATAGATGTAATGCCTACACTAGCGATTCTGTACCCTTTTTCCCAAGAAGGTTGCTTAACAAAAGGATAATTTGCATCCAATATAATTTAATATATGTTGTTGTTTACCATCTAATATGATCTGTACTGGATTTATATCACACCTAAATTGTGAACCAGATGGTTAGAATTCTGTATATTCACACTTACAAGTATTTAGCTTTGGTGGGCTCTCAAAAAGTTCTGTTCAGAAAATTTAGCTTGGGTTTTATACATGTACTCCCATAACTTTCCTCTCTTCGGAAAATATAATTTTGGTAGCATGCTTAAACTTTCTGTCACTTTTTATTTCCTCTTTGTATTTGCAAATAAATCGCATGTACTCCCATAACTTTCCTCTGTTTGGAAAATGTGATTTTGGTAGCATGCTTAAACTGTTGATTTTTGTGCAATTGACCATAAATATTTGACATAGAAATAAACTGAGCAATAAGTGTTTCTTTTATACCTATACAGTTGTCTTTGATGTTTTGTTAAATTATGGACAATGATTATTTGAGCTAAGATGACTGTTCCATTTTTGTCAGCATTGGACTCCAAATTTTCCACCATCGCTGGAGGATGCTACGCGGCAGAAGTGCAGGACAGAGCATTTTTGCTCAGGTGGGCATCTTTTCGCTTGAAATCTTTATTCTACTCTCTTTCCATTCTGATTTTTGGCATTAGTTTGCATGTAGGCCAGGGGATGCTGCAGAGCAGCGTGGTGCAGATAGACGTTTGGGATAATTGGCAGTGCGGGCACACATAATGCTGGTTGCAGATGTATATAGACTAAACATGTATTTTGGTAGGCCTCTTGGGAGCAACGCATGTCCAGTTTGCTTACAGATTAATGAATCATAAAAAGGGTGAACCTAATTCATTTCAATTTCAGGTGCACTATGTGGCTTAAAGTGTCTATGGCTAGCTACAACAATGAACGTGGAGGCCTCTTGAGATTCAGGTAATAAGTATCACATACAAATTTCAGTTTATTCCCAGTCATTTAAATCGATGTTTACCTAAAACTTCTATCTTGATCTGCTTACTACGAGAAAGTACTCTTGGATGCTTAATTGGGTTAAGAAATATTATAGGATTCTTAAATTGGATGGGTGCTTTTACTATCTGATTGGCTTGCACAAAACATGTATTGACTTCTCTTTGTATGTGCCTCTTCTGGAGATTGGTACTTCGCATATGTTCTGCAGTTTTTCTTTGTGCTTATTTTAAGTGACTTGTGCATATACTTACAAGTTACAAGTGATCTCTCAAATTAAAGAGATATGTTAGTGTCTCTCCCTTTATTATCTTTCGTGTATTGAATTTTTAGAGGCAACTGATTCATAGTTCCTATTCCAACAGTCCGTTATATTTTTTTTTGTAGATCTTTTCTAGCCAGCCTCTGTACTTATAAGTACAATATTTCTGTTTTCCACATTTAGTACAAGATGATGCATCATTTCTTCGCATAAAGGTATGCTTGATGTTTTTATCAACGAGTTTCATAGAGTGGAATGTCAGTATACAAATTTGTTCATATAGTTGTTTTTTGCAGTATTGTTTTAGTGTCCCATGGTGGAAATTAATACTGATGTACTTCTTACATTCGCATGGAATTATATCTTCTGGTTTTGCCCACATGGAATAATCTAAACGTTGGTAGCTTTATGGTTCGGTTTAGTTATGGAAACAGATAGTTATGTTGTAATTATCTTTACAGGTTGTTTGTTTGCTCTAGCTGTGTCATTACAGATCATGCTAGCAACATGTTTTTCCATAGCAGTCTTTACAGATTGTGCTAGCAACATTATTACCTTGCAAGATTTAGTTGTCATCCTTTTGTGCTAAATCATACGTCGGTCACCTAATTGTTAGTTCCATAGTAATTTTCATAGTTTGTGTCTTTTCTACCAGTTAGAAAACCTTACATGTGTAGTTATATTGACTTGCATTGCCACTATCCATCGTGACTGAATGTTGCCACCCGATTACTAATTCCACAATTATTTCAGACTTGCACATGGAGGTTATCGAGATTCCGACCACTATCCTTCTTGAGGATACGCCAAAGAAGTTAGTCAGCCCAGCCCGAAGTACAAGACTCACATGAATGGAGAAGAAAAAAATAGTGGCCTCAATCACATTCTATCTGGCAACTCGATGTCTTAGTTTTTCCTATGTATCATCTCTGTGTCAGGCTGTCCTATGGACAGTCTTGATGCTGCAAACAATGAAGCGAAGCAAGCTATCAGGTACATGGAAAAGACAAATCCTAAAAGACTATAGCTATGATCAGCTTATTGATAAAAATTGACTGAAGATTCTCACGGTTACTGAAAATAACATGAAGACTACAAAGATCATCGAAGAGAAAGATCAGAAGATTAAGGAGATAATAGATACTGGAACAATTTCATATTGGATGTTACCAACACAAGTGACAAGCTGTACATTTGGTTTTTCTCGGCTGGACAATGACATCAACTACACACTCAACATATCTTAACCAGCCTACCTTTGAGTCAAGTGATCTGTTGGCATAGCCCAAATGTAGTCAAATATGGATTCTGATTAAGTGGAGCACATGAGCTCCTAGGCTACTATCCGAGTCCCCCCCTGAGCATTGGATAACAGAAAGAGCAGACTCAATGACGAGATCATCTATGACAGTGGTGGCCTACGCTCTATGGACCATCTATAGATGTAGATGATCATCCTGATGCCTCTCCATCAGTATTCCCTACCTACCTATCAGTACCAATGATATGTGTATTAATGTTTGCTTATCGTACTACCTGCTATATTTCTGGGCTGCTGCGATATATGTTTCATGGTGTTGTGGGCCAATAACCTATTATTATGCTGGAGACTTACGAGTGTAGACTTTCAGCATGTAAGAGCATTGTGCTTTGCTCTAAATCTGTCATGCCACTGTCATGTACATCAGCTATTAACTATCTTGCCTTATTAATGATGTTTATTATATCGTTTTATAAATCGATTACCACTGCCAAATGCGGGTGGCGCGCGGCAAGCCGCGCCAGGGGATCTAGTATATATACACCAGAGAATAGCTACCAACACAACTAGCTAACCGACTTGGTTGCTACTCATATTGATATACATGCACGTATTCCTAGTTGTATACGAAACCGATTTCAACATATGTTTCATTCTAAAGTTGAAATCGGAATTTGGTCTAAACTAAACTACCCAAGAAACACTGTCATGGTCAATACTAAATTACTCCAACACCAGATGTTCACTTGGAAACTAGTAGTCATGTCAATTTTGTACCGTACTCAATTCGGAACTAGTATAGTTCTCTATCAGATTACACAGTATGTCAAGAACAGTTTTCATATGAGTATTTGAAAATAAATCCTGGAAAAGCTATTGAACTTTAATACCTATTGCCCATCAGGTGCACCAGGGCAATTTTTCTATCGAAGTACTCCTGTAGACAAAAATGTCCAAAACTGAATACCTATTGTTTCCATTGCAGAAACAATCCACCATGCAGAGCTGTCTAGACAAATAGAGCATGTGGCTTAGATAAATGCTTGCTCGTGGAAAATCGCATACATCACCTCAAATTGATACTAGTCATAAACAAAACGATAGAACTAATTCTAAAATTGAATAAACGAATGGACTTGTTAGTTACAATAGTGGTGGATGATGATGTTTGTTCAGTGAAACCTGAATGTCTTATAAAGTCATGGTTCTTACACCTTCTTCTTGAATTTCTGCAATTTACAACCTCTTAATTAATTAAACTTGCATTGTATCATCTAGTGTCGCACGGGCTCAACATAGTCGAGGGCTGTTATTGCCATCGATAGTCTTGGCAGAAAACGCCCGGTGCTTCTCCACGGAGGAGGAGCTGCGGCAAAGCGTCCAAGATACCAACGAACCCACGCCCCTCGTCGCCTCCCTAGGCGGAGGCGGGCGGAAACCAGAAAGACAGCTGCCGCGCTCCCCTCCCCACCACCACTCCTTCGTCGCCGGAGCACGTTTGGAGCACGTTCTAGTCGGAGGGATCTGTTGGAGGAGCGGTGTTGCATTTACAGCATGATGACGGCAAGTCTCGGAGGCGTGGCGTAGTAGGGTCTCGACGACGGAACCTTTTTTATGGATAACGCAGGGAGGAGGCAATGTCCGGCGTCGTGGAGGGGTCGACGGCTGGCCTGGCAAGCTCTTTGCAATGGTTACTCCTGAAGTTCGTTCAGTCGGAGATTGCTGCAGCGGAGCATCGGCGTACATGTCGACGCACGTTTAGTTTATGCTGGACTAGATTGTGCTACCGGCTTGCCATCGGGAAACATGTATGTAGCCTCCGGTTTAGATGAGGTGCGTTGGTGTTAGGTCAAGGCGCATGGGTTCGATTTTGACTATCCCCTTACCAAGTGTAGGTTCGTAGGTCGGACGAATTTAACGTCACACAGGTGGCTTCCGGTTGATCCTTGTAACTCTTTGTTAGGCATCGTGGTCTCTCTTTTATTATTAATTAAAAATCGTCTATGTGCATCATTTTGATGCAAAGGCTGGGGTAGGACCTCGATTTCGGAGAAATAAATGTGTATCTTCTAGTACTAGTGTGTTCAGCAATTCAGGCATAAAGCTTAACGAGTACTCCAACTGTAACTTAAATGCACTGTAATGACAATGCACCGGACCAAAATCGTAATCGAAGTGTTCCTTATATTTCCAATAATCGTGTTCAGAAGCTTCGTTTCAGAATCCAAAACCGTATGTTGCATAAGATGTACCAGTAAACAAAACCCAACTAGATAAGCATTGCAACAGAACATTTGTTAGAGCATTTGTCGAAAGCTACTCCAAAAGATAGATCACTGCTCCTATTTGGACTACTACCTAAAAACGGACAAGAATATAACAGATTACTAGCAATAAATCACATATTGTTTTAAACTAGCAAGGTGGCCCTCGCAAATATGAGGGCATTGTCCCTAGTGTATGTAACTTGTATGTATAAGTTATTGTTTCATAGGTACTGAACTTGTATAGTTACAAATTATATGTTAGTATGGTCACCAAAATTTCAATGTTATTTGGAAGTGCGATATTTTTTCTTTTATCCATTAAATTTATGGTGAAATGTTTGTTGCTAGATTTCCAAAATTCATGATATTATAGTCCTTTTGGGTAACATGTGTAGTACTCCCTCCGTACCAAAATATAAGATGTTTTAGCATTTTGTAGATATAATGTATCTAGACGTGTTTTAGTGTGTAGATTCATATGCATCTTACACTAAAACATGTCTAGGTATATATTGTCTAGGAAATGCTAAAACATCTTACATTTTGATACGGAGGGAGTACTATTTTGATGTATTTTTACAACCTTAATATCGTTCTCTCCAATCCAGATGATTTGCGCTACAAATCATTTCTAGTTGTTGTGTCATGGAACTTAACAATGTCGTCTCAGGTCACGCATAATTTCCACATCTTGATAAATTATAATTTATGGTATGAACTCATCTAAGTAATATGTACTAATGCAATGGATTTACATTTATTATATATTAAATCAAGGGAATCCACATCTGCACCTAACACCACATTGTGGTGATTCTATAATCAATGTAAACACTTTCTTTCGCTCCTCAGATTTGTAATCTCAAAGTTCTCCAAATTTGACACTCGGTGAGAATTTTCTCTGATTAAGTTGTCGCTAATTACTTCATTTTATGTACTTGATAAATATTTAATATATTTTAATTATTACAGATTATGCAATATTTTGATTTATTTTTTTATAGTTCTTTGATAGCTACAAGTAAATGTTGTCATATATGTATTGTAACTATTAAATCCACACAACTTCCATATTTGAATTTAGTAAAAAAAAATTATAGCTTGTTTACGAATACAACATGACTCATCATTCCCATTTTTACCTGCCCGGCCGCCCGTTGCTTACCTTTGAAAAAATGTAACCCATTATTAACCGCATGTTTTAATCAAAGATAACTAGAGTCAGAGGGAGATCGTTTTATTTTAAGCAATAGCACCAGCTGGTCAACTTTCCTCCCATAAGACTCTTTCAAGGAATATGTACATACGCGTAACGGCCGCCGGACGGCGTTACAAAATCGACCGGACTCGGTGTTGTTCTAACGACATTAGTGTTTGTCTCTTGTCTGAACCCAATATAGTTATGATCGTGTAATATGCTAATGCAATTTGATTCTGTTTTTTCGTGCCAAATAAGCCTTTTACCTTTTGTTTTCATGTGTTCGGTAATCTCATATAGATCAAACATATACGTGACTAACACAGGTGACATAGTTTGTAGGACCAAAACAATATGTGAGTGCAAATGCTACATAAAACCATCAGATATTGTCCATTATTATTATGAACCATGGTGGTCGGATCGAGTACATAATATTAACCTATATCGATCTACGTAGTGTATCTATTAGACACTGGTATATTGTTTTTAGTATATAATTCGTACTTTGTTTTGAAACTTAGCACTCCTCGTTGATCGTATTAATTTTTCTAACTTTTCAGATGATATTTTAAGAAATTTAGTTGATCCTTTTATAGTCAAAATTAGATCGGCTAAATATTTGTCCTTGTTTTACCAGGAGTCAATATGCCTTTTATTGTTTATCTATTTCTATTAAACAATCCTTAGAGACAATTAGTTCTGTTCCAGAAGTACACGATCATTTCAGGAGCACAAACAAACCATTAACTGATTTCCATTTCAGATGTGCAAATGTTTGCTTTTAATATATGATCAGTTCCGGATGAGTAATCAAGGCAGGGGCCCCTTTTCAAGAGCCAATAAAGAAATCATAATTTTGATGCACTGAACACACTAACAACTCACATAACCAATGAACTCAGTTTGGCGTATCGTTGGCATATAGAAGAAAATTTGGGCATACAAAAGTTTTGAGGCAATAAAAAAAGATCGCATTATATTGAACTGGAGTGCAACATTCTAGAATCGTTCAGGCAAAAGAGTCAGACTTAGTAGAAGCTCGCGGGGGGGGGGGGGGGGGGGGGGGGGGGGACCATGTCTCAACTACCGTCCTTGCACAAGTAAGCCATGCAGTAACTCATAGCGCCATAAGAACTGCGAGTGTCTGCAGAAGACAGTAGGGTACATCGCCGGAAAGAGTCAGCTCTGCATGTTGGATGTAGGCTACATGTTGCATCATAGTATCGAACGAATCCTACCAAATGAAACACACTACATCGCCCGAAACCTCCCATGCCTAAAATTTGCATCTACCACGTGCGAATGCGCCGATAGCGTGCGTAAGCTTGCAGTTGAATACCATCCGAGGGAAATCAAACCCATCGCACCTTGTGAAGGTTCACGCCCATTGGATGTGAATAGGATTATGGCTAAGAGGAGTGTGGGAAAGTTGTTTCCGTCTCATGGCCTTATATAGTGGTGGAGATGGGAATTTTACGCTCAGGTACCTCATGATCATTGTATTCATTTGATTCTACTGGTTCTGCACCTTCTGGTAAATCTTATATTTACTAATTGGAGACTCCCTAGGAGGTTCCACGTTGATTCTGGAGTTTAGCTAATTCCATCCATTAGATTAGTCCCTGATTTATTTTCAACCGTAGGATTAAGCACGTGCATGCGATTATCCTGGACTCTTTCACCCGTGTAATTCGTCGCCTTTCTCCTTTCTATGCTTCCAAGAAAGAAAAATCTTTACAATCCTGGAGGTCTCATATATCTATTCCGGCGAGTTTGATTCGGCGGATGTCGTCCGTCATACCTTCTGCCTGCTCTTCTCCGATGATTTAGTGTTCGGTGTTCGTGTAAGACGTAGACGCCTGTTGGAACTCCCGTTGCTTTTGGCTCTATTCTTTATTGGTTATAGATCTGGGAAAACGAGACGGGGAATCACAGGTTGGGCATGCCTCCACGACTACACCCGTCCCTCAAGTTTGGTTAAGGCTGGTCACAATGGGGAGGAACTTAGTGGTAACATCACACACTTCCAATACAACTTTTCTTATGTGGCACGTATTTAATGAAGAGAGAGGTGCTTGTGGTAACTAGCTAAGTTACCGGAACATCACACACTCCAAGAAACAATGAGTCTATAGCCTAATAAATACATTGTTGCATGACACTACATACATGTTACTCCCCATTGTGGAGGTAGAAATATAGTCTAGAAAAGTGTGTAGATTCCTACCTTATGTTACTCCCCATTGTGACCAGCCTAATGAAATTGCAAGTGGGACCTAGCGATGCAATCATCAGTGTTTTGCTGTGGTAAAAAAAAGTTAAATTATTGCTTCCGGCCGCCTTAACGTGTGTGATTGTATTATTTATGGATCAGATGTATTCATAGCACTTCTCCCTGCGCCGTCATTTTTCTACTCAGCAGTTTGAAATTGCAGATAATGACCGAGCCAGCTGAGCCAAGCATGCGGGAGGTAAGGTTCATGGTGGCAGTATCTATGGGACCGTTTGCAGCGTACACAATTTTACTACAAGAAAATGCTGGCCTACACCACAACCTGAACACCACAGGCTCTCAAAATGGTATGTCTCCTCTGATGGTTTTACATGTTGAATCTTAGAACTGGAATCCCGCAATAAACAACATAATTAATTAATCGTACAGTAGGTATAATTCAAAATAAGCAAGGGGAAATTATTTTTGTGGGCGAGGGAGGAAGGATATACATATGTTTATGGTTACGCGGTTTGCTTGCTAAATCAATATGGACGCTGAAACATGATTTCTTTACAGATAGTTTATTTTTCTAAACTCATAGGATATTATATATATAGCAATATACTTAGCTTTTCGGTATGATGGAGACTTAAATAAAATGTTTGATTTCTTTGTCAATTTTTTTAGGCTATTGAATTTTTATGACTAGGGTCGTCACAGTAAGTAGAAAAAATTAATTACATTATCTATATTATCTATTTTATTTTCTTGACTCGGGAGATCACAGTAAGGAAAAAATAGTAATTGTGGTATCCGTGTTATCCAGTTGAGATATCATATATGGATACTATCCGAGTATTATACGGTCCATCACCGGGTATTTTGCATACTCTACTCGGTAAAAATTAGATGCTAAACATTAGTGTGCT
The DNA here is from genome assembly GCA_028641055.1 of Alopecurus myosuroides. Taxonomy (NCBI): domain Eukaryota; kingdom Viridiplantae; phylum Streptophyta; class Magnoliopsida; order Poales; family Poaceae; genus Alopecurus; species Alopecurus myosuroides. The sequence continues at coordinate 433,180,623 of CM054060.1, read as the reverse complement.
GTATTCCAAGGCTCCTTCCTGCATATATTCGAACCTGTATCTCATGGTACTTTCGCACATGATATAGTGTCGATTAATACACTGCAATTGAGTCTATAAAACAGTACTTTCAGGAGAAGCGTGTGCAGAAACACAATATCTTTTAAAAAAAACATGGAGTTAATAGGTTCAGAGAAATTTTAGCTTAAGTAGCATGCATACTGTTCATTCAGACAATTGCATACACAGTAATCATGTGTACAACATTTATCCTGAACTCCAAATAGGGTAAAATTCTTCTTATGGCCAACTCACATATACTTTTTCTCGATAGTGTTTAACATTTGGTGTTCATAAAAGAAATCACGGACCATTGGTTTCATTTGTTTTGCAAGAAGATCACTGTATTTTTTCTATCCTCATGCAAAAATACCTAATATGCTGGAAAAATATAGACAATATCAATGACTACGAGTGTGACACTATTTTCATAGGGAATATACGGATAGCTTAAGTACCATTTTATAGCGTATGTGTTAACACATACATCGAGTAATGTTATGTTCATCCTTTAGGCGTATTTGGAGTCCGCGGAAAGCTAATTCGTCTCACCACTTCAATAATACTCTTTTTTGCAGAGGACATGCAATACAAGAGTAGACTGTAAAATAGTATTATGCAACTAGCCCGTGCAATGCACGGGTTGACGACTAGTACATATAATCGGTTTCAGGGGGTACTAAGTAAAAAAAGCGTTGTATTAAACACCTAGTATGAAAGCTGAATCCAATCCAATACCCTAGGAGCCGCTAGGGATGCAGGCGGACGACCTCTGAGCCCCCACAATTAGTCTAGAATTTCCGGACACTATTGTCCATGCCCAATTGATCTAAGGGCTCTTGATCTTCATAGGTCATTGCCACGCCTCCTCCGTGTCTCCCTCCTCTGGCCAATGCCGCGCCCGAGCGACCCCAGCTACGTCCCTGGGGAGGTGAGCGGCAAGCGAGGGCCCCACCTCCCACCCTTTTGCCCCGGTTGGTAACACGCACTGGGGCGAAACACACCCTTTTTCCCCGGTTCGTGTTACCAACCGGGGCAAAAGGCCTCCCAGTATATAGCCCCAGGCGGAGCAACCGTCCGGAGCAAACCCTCACTTCTCGCAGAAACCGCTAAGTCCCCCGTCGCCGATTTTCTCTCCGGCGCCGTCAGGCTGCCAAAATTCGGGCTCGCCGGAGAGAGCTCCACCGCGCCGCCGGAAAGAACTCAATCGCGCCGCGTCGTTAAGCTCTCCGCCTAGCTCTCCACCGCGCGCTTCCCCGCGCCTCCGATCCCGCACCTCGTCGCCGCCCTCGAGGTACTGCTCGCCGTAGTGCTCGCCGGACTTGAGTTCCACCGTCGTAGTGCTCACCGCCGATTAGTGCTCACCTCGCCGGATTTTTTTGTGTTAATGTTTTTTTTAGTGTTAATATTTTTTACCGTTAGTATTTTTAGTGTTATTTTTTTACTGTTAGTTGTTATGAGTTGTTAATAGTTAGGAATATTAGTACTTAGGAATATTAGTATTAGTGAATTTGTAGTTAGGAATATTAGTATTAGTGAATTTGTACTTAGGAATATTAATTACATAGTGAATTAATACTTAGAAACTTAGGAATGTTTAGATTACTTAGGAATTTTTAGTATACTTAGGAATTTTTAGTATACTTAGGAATTTTTAGCAATTTTTAGTATACTTAGGAATTTTTAGTATACTTAGGCATTTTTAGTATACTTAGGGATTTTTAGAGGTATACCGAGAGGAACCGAGAGGGAACCCAGGGGAACACTATGCGTTAGAGTACTGCATGCATAGGCAGGAGTATAACTAGCAGAACAGATCCACTCTTTCCTAGTATACATGTGACTCGAACGGGTGCATAACAGTGTTCCATATTATCCAATCATGTGTGAAAATATTGCAGATCACTTCATCTTCTTCTTCAAGAAGAACAGAAAGTGATCTGCAATATTTTCACACATGACTGGATAATCTAGGATGCTACATCTGTTATGCCCCGTTCGAGTCGCAACTATACTCGACAAGACTCGATCTGATCTGCTAGTCATACTCCTTACTAAAGTGTACTGTTGTGATGATTGTTTACTGGAATATTATTTTTTCAAGAGAATTTATAACTTACTAAACTATTTTATCTTCCATTTGTAGTAGTTGAGCTATGGACGGCAGAGAGGGTGAAGAACAGGTGTTCGCAATCATAGAAGAAGTTACACTGCCCGGTGGACCCAATGACAACAGGGGAGGTGATCAAGACGACAGCTCATAGTACCTGAATGAATCAGGTCAGGGAATGGAGGAAGAAGACAAGCAATTGCAAGGAACAGATCATGAGGAACCGGTGAAAACAAATGTTGAACAAGCCTTAGTGAAGGCTGCATCGACATCGTCTAGCAAGAGGTCGAAACGAGGCCCGCCCAAGAGATGAGCTCGAAAGATAAACTGATAATCGAGCAAGTCTATCGAACCGGCCAACCTGCTTGGCCCGCCAAGACAGCAACAAAGTTTACAAGCCAATGTGGGGTTATTGTTTGGGACATGGTCCGTATAAGTATTGAAGAATGGAATGAGCCAGCAAAGGACAAAGACAATCCTAGACGAATGGCAGTTTCTTTCGTCATAGACCGGTGCAAAAAACTCTTGTTCGAGAAGCTGATGAGCCATTTTGAGCTTCCACGAAGTGAATATGATGATGAAGAGGAGACCGAGGCGGCACAGGAGAAAATGCGAGACGCAGTGAAGCACTGGGCTCTGAAGAAGATGGTCGACGCTTTCAATGCTTACAAGAAAAGATTATGGAAAGAATATAAGAAGAAAAAAGAAGTCTCAAAAATCGAGGGGCCGCTTGAGAAGCGGAAGATACACTGTCTAGCATTTCTGGCATACAAGGAATCAGAAAAGGGGAAACTGAGGTCAGCCAAGAATGCGGCAAATGCCAAGAAGAAGGTATATCACCATAAGATGGGTTCATGTGGCTACAGAGTTGCAATGCCTAAGTTTGACGCACTCAAGAAAGAGCTGCGAGAGAAAGGGATCATTCCAGGTACTGAGAATTTTCCCCGGAGGTCAAGGAACTGGTTGCTTGGGCATGGGGCGACGTTTGACGAACAAGGGCACCTTATTATGACCGAAAAAATAAAGGTCCCCTTTGCGGCACTTGAGAAAGTGTTCAAGGAGGTTAGAGAGGGAGAGTTCACGCCAGATCAAGAGAATGACGAGCTTACAAAGACCCTCGGGAACGCAAAACATGGCGGCTGGACACGAGGCAAAGGACGATATCTGTGGTGCTTTGGCTTCAAGCCGAAAGATTGTCTCTTTCAATATAGAAGCCGAGCGAGAGGACAGACAAAGAAGGATGCATCGGTCATAGCACGGGTTGGTGCCCTGGAAGACACAGTGATGCATCAACAACTACAGATTAATGAGCTTACTAGCCGACCCTCCCAGACGCAAGACACTAGTACATTCGAGGAAATAGCACCATCTCAACGCCGGAGCAACGTGGCTTCAACGGAGGTACCGGCTTCCGCCGTACTTCTGCTTGTTGATGTGCCTCCATAGACCAAGGTCGTGGATGCAATCAAGGAGAAGACAAGCTGTGCGCTATACGTGTCGGTCTCAAACATATCCATCAAGGTGGCCGACGGCTACGCTTTACCTTGTGTAGAGGGAGCGACCTCGCATGGCCTTCCAGTTTGTCCTGGCTATGATCGTGTCGGCGTTGATGATGTTCTGCCAGATTGGAGGATATTACGGCTTGACATCCCAGGAGGTGACGGGGTAGAGACACTTGGAGAGGCCGTCAATTCCATCATTCAATGGAAAAAGAGTGGCATAGTGTTTCCCCCACGCAGTCCACCGCCGCCACCACCGCCACCTTCTCCTAGACGCAGTCCACCGCTAACACAAGCAGCTACTTCTCCGAGACGCAGTTCACCGCCGCCACCACCACCACATTCTCCGAGACACAGTCCACCACCGCCATCACCGCAACCTACTTCTCTGAGACACAGCCCAGCTCGATCATCGCCAGCACACATCGACGCCATGGACGTCAGCAGCCCGAGTCCGGCTCGATCTCCGATGCCTGAGCCGACTCCGCCACCCACTAAGCGGAAGGCTGCTTCCTCTAAGTCTTCCTCGAAGAAGAAACCGCGGAAGAAGAAAGCCAAGGAGCAGCTAGAAAAGTTTCCTTGTGAAATGAATGACGAGGAGTCCCACGACTGGGTGACTGCGGACACGAAACGTCAGATGGCTTCGTGGGGAAAGAGAACCCCGGAGCGGACAAAGATACGAATAGATCCGGCTGTGAAGAAGCACTTCAAGAATATGCTGGAGATGCCGTCCCAACTTAAGATGAGTATTAAAACTGACTATGACCGCGAAGTAACGATGAGTTATAACATAGCCAAGAAGGCGGGGAGAACAATTCCCCAGCTCGAGAACCAGTCAAAACAATCGTTCCCCCGCTCAAGGTGTCAGACACTCCACGGGCTGAAGCTGATATGGAAGAAGCTGAGAGGTTTGCCAGAGACGCTGGTATAACACTTTAGCAAGTCCTAGGACAATCCGACGACTTCCAAAAGGCTGAATTGGCATGGCAATATAAGTGGGGGAAGTCTCTCGTCAATCCTGAGCAGTTGGGCTCTATGACAACATTGAAGCGCCAACTGCATACGTGGTATATCCAAAGCGCAGGAGATGGTATAGAGCAAGTTGAGGTGAAAATTAGACAACAGGATTACTTCCGCGATGACAAGATGTATATTGTTTTTGAAGATCTTTTTTTCTTATATATTCTAGACACTGTCGACAAATCGATCACCAGCACCTATTGTTTGTAAGTATCTACCTCAGCTAGTTCGATCATTGCTTCTTATATATATATTATATCCTCACTGCACAATATATATTATGCAGGAAGAAGATTCTGGAATGTAATGGAAACGGTGGCGTTTTGTTCATTGTGTCGTCAATGATGCCGTCTTAAAATTACACGCTAAAGATACGGAGGATAACCTAGTTATGTTTTTGAGGAAGCAATCTCACTGTAGTGAAAGACTATTTCCTTAGATACATAGGTGAGTGTTTATTGTCTTATGCATATTCCTTCACATTTCTATTTCGCTAAGTCGTTGTTAATTAATTAAGTGTAATTGATGAGTTAATCGCCTGTGCAGCTTTCACTGGATTCTTTTCGAGATTCACGTTGACACCGGAATAGTTGATCTCATGGACTCTATGGATAAAGAGAAAGAGGAGTATCAGGCCATTATGTCAATGCTCACAAAGTAAGTTCAATCGTTGTCGCACTACACCGTCCCCTTTTATTCAATCATTATCGTACGATGACCCATAATTCTTTTTCCGGACAGGGTTTAGAACCGGTTTAAGAAGGAACAACTTGGTTCGGCGGAGTTGAAAATGAGATTTGACAAACTCATGGTAAGTAGTACTTGCTACATTCACGCATCTCTCTTTAATTCCTTGATCATTATTTGACTCAATTATATTTCTCGGAAAGTGCCCTCAGCAGCCACAGGGAACACAATATGTGCCTTCTATGTCATGGAGAACATACGGATAATCGTGAATGAGCGGTTAGGAAGAAAAATAAATATAAGGCTCCACGATCTCCAGAGGAAGCTCCTACCAACAGACTTCTTACAAGCCCTTCAAGAGGAATGGGCGGGTTTTCTACTGAAGGAGGTCATATCTCAGGATGGAAGATTGCATTGTAAAGTATAAACAATGATCTGCATGTAATGATCTATCAATGTGTATAACTCTATTCGGATGTAATGATCTAACTAAGATCAGTGTAATTATATTTAGATGATATCAATGCATGCAATGATTTTTATGATGATTACTATCGATGTGCAGAAAATATGTTATTAACAGCCTCACCGAAAAAAAACAGCACATAAAAACAGCCCCGAAAGAAACACCCAAAAACTCTGCCGCGGAAGGACACCTTTTGCCCCGGTTGGTGTTACCAACCGGGGTAAAAGGTGGGTGCCTGCACGCTACGCAGAGGTCACGCGGGGCACGCCTTTTACCCCGGTTGGTAACCCAACCGTGGCATAAGGGGGGGCTTTAGCCCGGGTTTGAGGAACCCGGTTGGGAGGCCGGGGCTTTAGGCCCTTACCAACCGGGGCAAATGCCCCGTTTTACACTAGTGTTGTTTGATCTTATTAATTTATCCAACTTTTCAGATGATATTTCAAGCATCTCGGTTGATCCTTTTATAGTCAAAATTAGATCTGCTAGATATATGTCCTTGTTTTACCGGGAGTCAATATGGCTTTCATTATTTATCTATTCTCTATTACTAAACACATCAAGGTAACAGAGTGAATAGGAGATGGTTTCAAGTTTGTGGACGATGGTTCTTGAAAGGATTATAATATGATCTTTGCACAATACTTTAAATCCTTTTGGAAAGGAAAGGTTGGACAACTTATGAAATCGAGGTTTCTTCAAACAGAATACCATAATGGGGAGGATGGTCTTGAATATCACAATGTAATACCCATGGACGAGGAAGAACATGATACACGATGGAATCATGCATTCAATATAAAGGTTTGATACGAAATCATGTTCACTCTTCGGAATGGACACGGAAGATGAAGGAACTTTCATTCCGTCAAGTTTCGTCGAGATCTTTGTCAAAGATCATGATGTTACTTTACGACAGAATATAAGTAACCAAAGAAGTTGGAGCACCGTAACAAAGAAAGAATCCTTGGTCACACCATAAGGATGAATAACCAATGAGGGTTGAAACACCAAAAGGAATAGGGAATCTCTTTCCTATTATGGATTTTGCGTAGCAATACGTTTACCACATGGTTAAGATCCCATGGCTGAAGTGACTAACAAATTCACACAATGTGTGAGATAAACAGAACTTCAAGTATAAACAACTTGAAAAAGTGAACTGATCAATGGCGGTTACAAAACACCACGAGATGTTTACATGGTGAACTTGTTTCCACTAGAACAAAGGTTAGTATCAACTGAGGGATATTGGAAAGATCAGCTTCCAGGTTCACCTGGATGTTCTAGATACCAATATCAGGCTTATGACAAGGCTTCTATAGGTCATCAAGTGAAAGTAAAACTCCAGTTCGGAAGAACGGTGAAGAAAACTTCTAGAATGAGTCACACAAGAATTCTCACGGAGAGTGGTTGTTCCTACAGATTCAAAGAGATATGACATTAGGCCTCCCGACTAGTTGTGTCAACCACAACATCAACCATGCGGTATTTCCAAATGGACATAACTCAATACCCTTGAGAAACACCAACCATCGTTGCTGCTTGAGATTCAGCTATGGTTAGCGGTTTGTAACTCAGAATCAGTATGTTTGATCAAAGAGGTTGCACCGGATACCAACGAGATAGATATACTAGATTCTCAAGACATGGACTATGATTTCAACTCAAAAAGATGAGCGAGATTGTAGAACTCATGTATTAGCAACTTGCGAAAGAAGGTTGCACCTACATGGTTTACTTGCGAAGGAACACATCAGAGTCCTTGTTGGGAAGATGATTGCGAATATAACGAAGTTCTTAAACTTCTTCTCTTTCAAGAACGATCAGTCAGTGGCTTAGTGTGGATGCAAACTTCTTCAAGGAATGGAGGTAACAACCTACCATATCAAGAATACTCCACACATGCATGACCAACTTGGGATTTTTCCCGAAGGAACTAGAGGACCCTACCCAGACCCACAGAGACAACTTTCACCAAAAGCACATGAACCCGAGAAAGTCACTTCGAACATCTAGAACCCAACTTCGTGAGGACACAAAGATGGTTCTCATAAGTTTCCAACATTAGTGCCAATTGTTCAACATGAACCTCTTGCAACTTGAAAAAAATAGGAATGTCATAGATGGGTTCGACAACAGATTTATCTAGTTACTCCAAGCAGAGGAATTCATAATATCTCTGAACAAGGCATATTACTGGTTGGAATGAAGGACTTGGACGTGTACTCGGGCAAACACCATGAGTGAAACACCATATAAATAGTCCTTGAATCTGAGCTTGATTTGACGATAGGCCAAATCAAATCAAGGTAGGATGGTAGCATGTCCATTGAGAAGATACTATCCTGCTTCAACACAAAGGAAACTAGACATCCCTTATCGAAGGATCAAGTTAAGCGGAGTTTTTGCCTTTCAACTCTCCAAGATGTTGTCTAAGCTCAACCAACTAGTCCAGGATATCCAGCAGGGTTCCTTGGAGAAAGGAGTAGTTCAAATTACCCCTTATTTAAACATCACGGTCAGGTAACAACCTGGTGATACTTCTAGCAGGACAACCAGGATATCACAACCCACCGGTATGTCTCGGAGTTTGAAGGGATCTTGCTTTTCAAAGCAATCAATATGGTCTTGAGAGCTTCGGCATGAACCTAACTCTCTGACCAAGATCATGCACCGGAATGAACGGATTTGCTGACACAGTCAACTTCAAAAAGAGACTGGGTGACCCATCAAAGCACATACCCATCATACTCAAGCATTTCAAGCTTGGAGGAAGGGGGTGAAGATGTGTGAGAGCATCTCTTCATCATTAAGGCCATGAAATTGAGCATGAACTCTTGATACAAAAGAGTGTGATACTCGAAGGTGGAACATAACAGAAGGTTACGAAGCTTCTTTAATCTGCGGATTACAAAACTTTGACCTGGTACTAGAGATGAATGAGGTACTGGGTTTTGTTTCTCCTGACATTCCAAAGGTGAAATGTTCTGACGGAACACGATAGCAGATGCATTGGAAGACTCCAACACAGATACGCAACTTGGTTTCAAAACAACGGATCGAGAATTGAGAGCAACTGGAAGGTGGAAACATGCTCAGGGAAGATCCTTAGGTCAAGTTGATTCCACAGGGTAATACTCATTTGTCGAACCCATGCTAAAAAGAGAAGTATATCAGATTCATCAACAAGGATACGAGAATCATAAGAACACTCTTATCGTGATCCTTTTGATTCCTAGAGAAAACCTATGGCTATGAGAGTTGAAATTGCCTAGCCATCCTGAGGTAGAAGATGTTCCTCAGGCCAACAAAAAGGAACTTGGGTTAAAGGTCAGCATCCTGTACTGATGGCATGAGCATCACATGGTTATGAAACCACATGACTCAACTCACCGCAATTCAGCACATTCTGGGACCTTCGGTTCAAGTTCAAGGTTAAAAAACACGTCGAAAGGAGTAACTACTATATGAGTGCCACAAAGGACACTATAATTAGCAATCACGAGGTATCTTTCAGAAGACAAACATAACTCTGGCAGGATTTGGGCAGAGGATAACGGATACATTCGAGATGGAAAGCAGATCTCGAGGTTCAGGATTTAGAACTTTGAAACATGTAGGAATGTGGAATCTATACAACTTTGAGAGATTATGAATGGAAGGAAATCTCCCAGTTTAAGAGATACAACGGAGTAAGGAACACACACGACTCTAGAACTTAACACTAGGTCAACTTGGGTAAAAGAACGTCCTTGCCGAAGAAGGCACGTAGGTTTTGAATGACTAGAAGAGATAGCAAAACCTTTTCAAATCAAAACAGGTAAGATGACCCAGAACTTCAGCGATACCAGATAAGGAGTAAAAAGAATCCTAAGAAGGTTTACACAATCTATTTGAATTTTCAAAATTGTTTTCACAAACTATATACTCAACATCGACCAAGCAGTGAGGTTTTCCTACAGGTAGTCCTGCTCTGATACCATGATCTGTCAGACCCCGGACCCAGAGATATACAAACTGTCATGTGCTCCTAGCAAGGGACTCACAAGGGCTTCAAGGTTACCAGCCACGGCCGCAACAAACAACGGCAGGCAGACCGGATTCATCGGCACGTAGTCCGGATCCCCGGTCTTCTACTCCTTGTGTCCATGCTAGTCATAACCAGATATGTATACCCAAGAATCCACGAGTCGGATGAAACTGAAGGAACGGGACCAAATTTATACAGAGCTGCTATGTGTCCAGAAAGTGCAACAACAATCAAGGGTTACTGGGGTTACCTCGCCCCTGGCTGAATCGCATCGACAGGCGGGCTTGAACATGGATCATCGGCTCCACAACCCCTCGACTGCGACAACTATGCAGGCATAGCCAAAACAGTATAACGATGAGCTCGAAACCAACAAACGATCAAAGTAACACTCTAGACATTGAAGTTGTATTAAACAGGTGTTACTAGAGTATAGCTTATAAGCAGAGGTCACACGACCCAACATTACATCAGACAACGGAAGGCAAATTATGTTGCTAATCAACAAGAACAAAAAAGGCCTAAGAGGTCGCAACATAAGGCGAATGTCGGGGGGTTACCCCCGAGTAGGGTAAAGGCAAGTGGTAAAGGCAAAGGTCAGAATAGATGTTTGGTCGAGTAGCCGCCTACCCGGTAATTGCTACCCGGTCTACTGCTACTCGGTCTTACGGAAGGATGACCAGAGGAAGGAATCAATCAAGGTCTATCCATTCGAGTAGAGGAGTTGGCCCGAGTAAGATTGGCGGGAACCTACTCGGGCCATAAGTCAAAGGAGCCGTTCTGACACAGGATCCCGCGTATCCTGGGTCCGTACTTGGCACTATTCGAACCACTGTTCATCTGGGACCGGCCTGCCTGACAGCGACAGTGTGGAAGCAGGCGGTCGCAGGATAAGGGGGCCCTACTCTGTGTTTGGCACAGTGATACCAGACTGTCCCCTTGGTTTTGCCCAACGACTTTCCGGATGCAGCCAAGATTAGGAACCAAAGCTGTCAGTGGGAACTCGGAAGAAGGACAATGTGCACACTATGTCGACACTTGTCCGTATTTGGACGTATCCGGCTGGGCACCGTGTATATAAGGTGCCCCGCCGCCTCCTGCGCGAGGGATCAAAGGAATCGCAGGTTGGGATCACATACAAGAACACCAGAAATCCTAGATTCTTGACCTAGTTCATCACGTAGCGAGGAGAGTGGCTACTCGGTAGCAAGATCCTTTGTACTGTGGCTACTCGGTGAGACACCGGAATACATAAAGAAAGGCAGGAGTATGGGTTTTACCTCCTCACGAGGGCCCTGAACCTGGGTATATCGTGTTGTTTGCAGTGCTTTGTTCCTACTTCACGCGGCTACTCGTCGCGTGATCCCTCCCCGAGCACCTCCAGCGTCCTTCGTCCCCACATCTTTAGCCATCCCATGGCATCTGCCGTGACACCACCACGACAGTTGGCGCCCACCGTGGGGCTGGCAGCGGCGCTGGCTGGAGTTTCTGTTCGGACGGGATCTTCTTCAGCGGAGCGCGTAGTCTGTGGCCTTGTCCACAGATTCGGCTCCTTCGACTTCGTCACCGGCAACGTGGGCGACTTCGCCGGCAAGGCCATGCCGGAGGGCGGCACGGTGATCTCCTTCGGCTCGCACCTTGTCTACGTCGCCACCGCCATCGTCAACAAGTTTCCGGAGAAGGTGTTGATGGCAGAGGATCCTCCTGCTGTCATCGCTGCTCGCGGGGGGCCTACGCGCTTTTCCGCGGACAGCGTTGAGGTGATGGTGGCTGGCCTAGCTGCGGACGCCGGCAAGAGTGTTGTTGGCGTTACGGTCATCATCAACGATCCTGCTGGCCCGAGTGCTGGCGGGAAGCCATACAAGCCCTACGAGAAGGAGAGCAACCGCATCCTCTCCACTACTCCGACCATCCCTGCATCCGCGGGAAGAACTGGCATGCTGCCTCCCACCGACCTCGAGCTCTTGAACATGAAGGAGCAGCTCGACACGGAGCGCCAGGAACTCCTTGCCGAGCAGGCGGAGTTAGAGAAGATCAGGCTAGAGCTTAGCCTAGATCAGAATGAGTACAACAAGGCACACGGCTTCACGCCAGTCGCTAGGCGAGCTGGCAAAGTAGGTGCTACTCGGCGCAACTTAGGCGCCGAGATGGCGACAGTTGGGGAGGTTCCTAGTCAGTCTGGCACCGCAAACACTTCCACTAAGCCTAGGTACAGCACCCCCGCCAAAACACTTAGAGCTGCAGAGGCCGTAGCCGCCGAGTTGCCTCGTCTCGACGGCGACGCGCGCATTAGGCAGCAAGAAAGGCTCAACGAGTTGGTGTTGGAGGCCGCTAGGCAGAATGAGGAATTCCGGAAGGCCAACCCGGGTGCTGGCGGCTCGCAGGTGGTGCATTCGCATGCGGCTAGATCTGTCGATCAAGCCTCATCTCCGCACCCCAGTCGCGAGAAGGACCGCAGTGGCACCTCGGGTAGGAACAGGCAAATGCAGGTGTACGACCCGACTGCCGCCGCAAAACAGCACGCTGTGCCGCGACAGTCCGGCCAGAAACACAATTCTGCTGGAGCAGGCTCTCAAGCCCATAAAGCTCTTAGCCAAACGCGAGGAGGAGATCGTCCGAGTCCTTCTCGGCAGCAGGCTGCTTAACCTACTCGGCAGAGGCCTCGCCAGGCAGCTGCTGCTCAGCCGTGTGCGGTTGACCGAGTAGCAAACCTGGTGGAGCAGCCTGTGGCCATGGAGGAGGACAGGTACAATGACGGCAACTCGGCTATGGGGCTAGCCGGGTATGATATCTTGGACCGCGTAGGAGAGCGCGTGCTGGAGCCCGCTGATGTTCGTTACAAGCTGGATCGGATCAACCTGTCTGCGCGGCTAGAGAACACGGGGCCTCCCGGCCCTGCTTGTTTTAGTCCGCGCATCATGAACGAGCCAGCCGTGAAGAACTTCCAGCTCGCGAGGGTCACCAAGAACTACAACGGCAGCACCAAGCCGGAAGACTGGCTCAACGATTACGCCACTGCAGTCCACATCGCGAGTGGAAACAGAAGTTGGGTGGTGCGGTATGTTCCGCAAATGCTAGAGGGTCCAGCTCGCACTTGGCTCAACGGTTTGCCCAAGGGCAGCATCAATTGCTGGCTGGACTTCTCGGAGGCATTCATCAGCAACTTCACCAGCACGTACAAGAGGCCGAATAGGCCGCAGCAGCTGTCCGCCTGCAGGCAGCGAGAAGACGAGACGGATCGCGAGTATCTTACTCGGTGGAGCACGTTGAGGAACACATGTGAAGGTGTGAACGAGGCGCAGGCCCTTACTTGGTTTGCGCAAGGATGCAAGCATGGAAGCATGCTATGGCAGAGGTTGCAGAGGGAGATGCCGAACACTCTGGCGGAGACCATCAAGATCGCGGATCACTACGCGCTTAGTGATCCTACTCAGCCACTGATAGACTCCTCCGAGCCGAGAAGAAATTTCAGCAGCAAGCGCAACGAGTTCCGCAACAAGCGCAGGAGTGACCGAATAGATACTCGGTATGACCCTGAGGAGGTGAATGCTGGGGGAATTGGAGCCGGGAGCAGCCAAGGGCAAAAACCTGCTGGAGCCCAGTACGGGCGCAACCAGAACCAGGGCCAGGGCAACAAGAAACCATACCGAGCTCCTCAGTCGGGTAGCGCCAACCTGGAGCCATCCAAGAAGCTTGTCTTTGACGACATGAAGGATGGCCCGTGCAGCTTCCACACTCATCACCCTTCAAGGCCAGCCAACCATACTACTCGGCAGTGCGAATGGTGGGAGCAGATCAGGAATGAAGGCTTGCCTCCTCCTCCTCCCCTGCCAGTCGCGAATGCTCCTGTTTAGCCTATTCGCGTACCCGCAGCTCGGCCTCCAGCCTTCCCGAGAAGAGAGAATGTGAACCAGGTGGCTTTAGGAGCCAACCGCAACTTCAACAACGAGCGTTACCGCAACAACAACAACCGCAACTTCAACAACAGAGGCAACAACAACAACTTCCAAGGCAACAACAGTGGCAACAACGATGATGGGGGCCGCAATCAGTACCAAGAGCACCACGAGAGCTACATGATCTTCACTTCTGAGCTTGTCGAGAAGCAATCACAGCACAGGCGTGCCATGGAGGTCAATGCCGTGATCCCTGCTGTTCCTCACTACATGCACTAGTGCAATGTAGAGATCACGTGGTCCCGAGCTGATCATCCCAAGGTGATGCCCAACCCGGGTAGCTATGCTTTGGTGCTGGATCCTACCTTCTTGGGTCCCGAGAAGAATGTGAAGTTCAGCAAGGTGCTAATCGACAACGGCAGCAACATCAACATCGTGTACCAGGATACAATCGAGAAGCTCGGGATTGGCGAGAACATGCTGCAACCCAGCAAGTACACCTTCCATGGCATTGTCCCGGGGATTTCTTGTTCTCCGATGGGCAGAGTGTGGATAGATGTGCTATTCGGCACCAGGGAGAATTGCCGCACAGAGAGGCTGCAGTTTGAGGTGGTGGACCATCAAAGTCCTTACCACGCTCTACTCGGCAGGGCGGCTCTGAGCAAGTTCATGGCTTCTACTCACACTGCCTACCTGAAGATGAAGATCCCTGGCCCCAATGGTGTGATTACCATCTCTGGCGATTACAAGAAGTCCATGGTGTGTGCCTCTGCTAGTTCCAAGCTGGCGGAGTCAATGGTGATTGAGGCCGAGAAGAGAAAGATGTATGAGGTGGTGGCCTTGGCGCAGTCTGCGCAAGCTGGCGCGCAGGGTGTGCCGAGTAACCAGCACGGCACTGCAGTCCAGGCCTCCAAGGAAACGAAGAAGGTCCAGGTTGACCCTGAGTTCCCCGACCGTGTTACCATCATTGGCTCCGGGTTGGCAGAGAAATAGGAAGGCGAGCTCATCCACTTCCTCCGTGAGAATCGGGACGTGTTTGCCTGGTCCAATGAGGATCTGCCAGGTGTCCCGAGGGAGTTGGTTGAGCACTCTTTGCATGTGCGTCCAGACGCCAAGCCGGTGAAGCAAGCTATACGCCGTTTCGGAGATGAGAGGAGGAAGGCCATTGGTGATCAGATCACCAAGTTACTGATAAGCAACTTGATCGTGGAGGTACTGCACCCGGATTGGCTAGCCAACCCGGTCATGGTCGAGAAGAAGAAGGAGGATCCCAAGGCCGCTACTGCGTGGCGCATGTGCGTCGACTACACCGACCTGAACAAGGCCTGCCCCAAGGATCCTTTTCCGCTGCCTCGCATCGATCAGGTTATCGATTCCACTGCTGGTTGTGAACTTTTGTCTTTCATTGATGCCTACTCGGGTTTTCATCAGATAGCTCTCAACCCTACTGATCAAATAAAGACTGCTTTTATTACCCCATACGGGGCTTATTGCTATCGTGTCATGTGTTTTGTCTTGAGGAATGCGGGTGCAACCTATCAAAGATGCATGCAGAAATGCTTGCATGATCAGCTCGGCAAGAATGTGCAGGTGTACGTAGATGACATTGTCATCAAAACGAATAAAACACATACTCTGCTTGCCGACCTTGAGGAAACCTTTGCTAACCTACGCAAGTACAAAATGAAGCTGAATCCGAGTAAGTGTACCTTTGGTGTACCGGCTGGGAAGCTAATCGGTTTTCTAGTTTCTAGTCGAGGCATTGAGGCCAATCCTTCAAAGATAAAAGCTATTGAGAGCATGTCTTTGCCAAGATCCTTGAAGGATGTGCAGAAGTTTACTGGTTGTTTGGCATCTCTGAGCCGTTTTCTCGGCCGAATGGGCGAGAAGGCCCTGCCTCTCTACCAGCTGATGAAGAAAAGTGATAAGTTCGTCTGGACTCCGCAAGCAGACGTGGCATTCAATGAGCTGAAGGCAATGCTGGGTAGCGCTCCCATCTTGGCCAGTCCGCTACCCAAGGAGCCAATGCTGCTGTATATCGCTGCTACTAACCGGGTAGTCAGCGTGGTGATTGTGGTGGAGCGAGAAGAAGAAGGCAAGAGCGTGCAGCGCCCCGTGTACTATCTCAGTGAAGTGTTGTCAAGCTCCAAGCAGAACTACCCGCACTATCAGAAGATGACCTATGGTGTGTACCTGGGCGCCAAGAAGCTGAAACATTATTTCCAAGAGCATCCCATCACTGTGGTGAGCTCTGCTCCCATCTCGGATATCATGGGCAACAAGGAGGCGAGTGGCAGAGTAGCCAAGTGGGCGATTGAGCTAGCCGCGCACGCTCCCGCGTATGCGAGAAGAGAAGCCATCAAGTCTCAGATTCTGGCGGAATTCCTTGTGGACTGGGCTGAGGTGCAGTATGAACCTCCTACTCCAGTTTCCAACTATTGGAAGATGCACTTTGATGGCTCAAAGGTGAAGGAAGGGCTTGGTGCTGGCGTAGTGCTTACGTCACCCAAGCGAGATCAACTCAAGTACGTGCTGCAAATCCACTTCAAGGCATCAAACAATGTTGCCGAGTACGAGGCCGTGGTGCACGGCTTGCGAGTAGCCAAGGAAGTTGGAGTGCAGCGCATCATCTGCTATGGTGATTCCGATCTGGTGGTACAGCAAGTTTCTGGCACTTGGGATGCTTTGGATGCCAACATGGCAGCGTACCGCTTCCTGGTGCAGTCTATGATGGGATTCTTCGAAGGCTGCGAGGTCCAGCACATCCACCGAGCAGAAAATGAAGCAGCAGACGAGCTGTCCAAGTTGGGGTCTTCTCGGCGATACATCCCGGCGGGAATTGCCTTGGAACATTTGAGGAAGCCATCAATCAAGCCATCCCCCAACTCGGAATCCATCTTCGTTCCTTCTCTGCCAAATGAGGAAGCTGAGCCTATGGAAATTGACTGGGAGAATGCGACACCGAACCCAGGGACTGCCGTTCCCTACTCGGGGACTGCCGTTCCCTACTCGGGGACTATCCTCCCTAACTCGGGGACTGCCCCTCTCGACCCAGAGTCTGTCGCATTCATTGAGCAAGTTCTCGCAAACCGTTCTGGGCTTCAGAGAAGTGCACTTAGCTCTGCAGAGCAAACGGAGGTACCTGTTCCAATGGAAGTGGACGAACCAGTGTTTCCTACACGGGAGACACCGAGTTGGGATATGCCCATATTATCCTTTTAAGGGACGGTACCCTGCCGGAAGAAGAAGTTGCGGCAAGACAAATTCAAAGAATATCCAAGGGGTACACTATATTCCGAGATGAGCTGCACAAGAGAACACTAGTAGAGAAGTGCCTTTCTATGGAATCGATTCTGTGGCGCACCCCTATTCGGTGCGCCACAGAAATGTAATTCTGTGGCGCACGGGTGGGCATGCGCCACAGAAAACAGGAATTCTGTGGCGCACGGGACCGTGGTGCGCCACAGAAAACAGGAATTCTGTGGCGCACCGTATGGGGGTGCGCCACAGAAATGAGCTGGGGGCCCACACCAATAATTGCCACACTCCCATTCTGTGGCGCATGGTGGTCAGTGCGCCACAGAAATATGACATTTCTGTGGCGCACCACTGCCACGTGCGCCACAGAATTCCCATCTGAAAAAAATCTGCCCTCATGCACCAACTCCACCCCAACCCCCCCCCCCCCCGGGAACGCCTTTTCTAGTTTTTGACGGAAGAGTTGGCGGTCTAAAAAGCATCAAAAAATAAATCCCTTATAGATGCACGGAGAGTTTAATGTCTACTTTTTTATCAAATTTTGAAATATGAATTTCGACTCTCTGAGCAAAAGTTTTATAAAAAAAGTAAAATGGGCATAACTTTTGCATACGATGTCGAAAAAAAAATGATCAAGATATTAAAAAAAACTAGAGAAAAAAAGAAACCCAACCTCACTCGGCACATTCTGGGACCTTCGGTTCAAGTTCAAGGTTAAAAAACACGTCGAAAGGAGTAACTACTATATGAGTGCCACAAAGGACACTATAATTAGCAATCACGAGGTATCTTTCAGAAGACAAACATAACTCCGGCAGGATTTGGGCAGAGGATAACGGATACATTCGAGATGGAAAGCAGATCTCGAGGTTCAGGATTTAGAACTTTGAAACATGTAGGAATGTGGAATCTATACAACTTTGAGAGATTATGAATGGAAGGAAATCTCCCAGTTTAAGAGATACAACGGAGTAAGGAACACACACGACTCTAGAACTTAACACTAGGTCAACTTGGGTAAAAGAACGTCCTTGCCGAAGAAGGCACGCAGGTTTTGAATGACTAGAAGAGATAGCAAAACCTTTTCAAATCAAAACAGGTAAGATGACCCAGAACTTCAGCGATACCAGATAAGGAGTAAAAAGAATCCTAAGAAGGTTTACACAATCTATTTGAATTTTCAAAATTGTTTTCACAAACTATATACTCAACATCGACCAAGCAGTGAGGTTTTCCTACAGGTAGTCCTGCTCTGATACCATGATCTGTCAGACCCCGGACCCAGAGATATACAAACTGTCATGTGCTCCTAGCAAGGGACTCACAAGGGCTTCAAGGTTACCAGCCACGGCCGCAACAAACAACGGCAGGCAGACCGGATTCATCGGCACGTAGTCCGGATCCCCGGTCTTCTACTCCTTGTGTCCATGCTAGTCATAACCAGATATGTATACCCAAGAATCCACGAGTCGGATGAAACTGAAGGAACGGGACCAAATTTATACAGAGCTGCTATGTGTCCAGAAAGTGCAACAACAATCGAGGGTTACTGGGGTTACCTCGCCCCTGGCTGAATCGCATCGACAGGCGGGCTTGAACATGGATCATCGGCTCCACAACCCCTCGACTGCGACAACTATGCAGGCATAGCCAAAACAGTATAACGATGAGCTCGAAACCAACAAACGATCAAAGTAACACTCTAGACATTGAAGTTGTATTAAACAGGTGTTACTAGAGTATAGCTTACAAGCAGAGGTCACACGACCCAACATTACATCAGACAACGGAAGGCAAATTATGTTGCTAATCAACAAGAACAAAAAAGTCCTAAGAGGTCGCAACATAAGGCGAATGTCGGGGGGTTACCCCCGAGTAGGGTAAAGGCAAGTGGTAAAGGCAAAGGTCAGAATAGAAGTTTGGTCGAGTAGCCGCCTACCCGGTAATTGCTACCCGGTCTACTGCTACTCGGTCTTACGGAAGGATGACCAGAGGAAGGAATCAATCAAGGTCTATCCATTCGAGTAGAGGAGTTGGCCCGAGTAAGATTGGCGGGAACCTACTCGGGCCATAAGTCAAAGGAGCCGTTCTGACACAGGATCCCGCGTATCCTGGGTCCGTACTTGGCACTATTCGAACCACTGTTCATCTGGGACCGGCCTGCCTGACAGCGACAGTGTGGAAGCAGGCGGTCGCAGGATAAGGGGGCCCTACTCTGTGTTTGGCACAGTGATACCAGACTGTCCCCTTGGTTTTGCCCAACGACTTTCCGGATGCAGCCAAGATTAGGAACCAAAGCTGTCAGTGGGAACTCGGAAGAAGGACAATGTGCACACTATGTCGACACTTGTCCGTATTTGGACGTATCCGGCTGGGCACCGTGTATATAAGGTGCCCCGCCGCCTCCTGCGCGAGGGATCAAAGGAATCGCAGGTTGGGATCACATACAAGAACACCAGAAATCCTAGATTCTTGACCTAGTTCATCACGTAGCGAGGAGAGTGGCTACTCGGTAGCAAGATCCTTTGTACTGTGGCTACTCGGTGAGACACCGGAATACATAAAGAAAGGCAGGAGTATGTGTTTTACCTCCTCACGAGGGCCCTGAACCTGGGTATATCGTGTTGTTTGCAGTGCTTTGTTCCTACTTCACGCGGCTACTCGTCGCGTGATCCCTCCCCGAGCACCTCCAGCGTCCTTCGTCCCCACATCTTTAGCCATCCCATGGCATCTGCCGTGACACCACCACGACAGTTGGCGCCCACCGTGGGGCTGCCAGCGGCGCTGGCTGGAGTTTCTGTTCGGACGGGATCTTCTTCAGCGGAGCGCGTAGTCTGTGGCCTTGTCCACAGATTCGGCTCCTTCGACTTCGTCACCGGCAACATGGGCGACTTCGCCGGCAAGGCCATGCCGGAGGGCGGCACGGTGATCTCCTTCGGCTCGCACCTTGTCTACGTCGCCACCGCCGTCGTCAACAAGTTTCCGGAGAAGGTGTTGATGGCAGAGGATCCTCCTGCTGTCATCGCTGCTCGCGGGGGGCCTACGCGCTTTTCCGCGGACAGCGTTGAGGTGATGGTGGCTGGCCTATCTGCGGACGCCGGCAAGAGTGTTGTTGGCGTTACGGTCATCATCAACGATCCTGCTGGCCCGAGTGCTGGCGGGAAGCCATACAAGCCCTACGAGAAGGAGAGCAACCGCATCCTCTCCACTACTCCGACCATCCCTGCATCCGCGGGAAGAACTGGCATGCTGCCTCCCACCGACCTCGAGCTCTTGAACATGAAGGAGCAGCTCGACACGGAGCGCCAGGAACTCCTTGCCGAGCAGGCAGAGTTAGAGAAGATCAGGCTAGAGCTTAGCCTAGATCAGAATGAGTACAACAAGGCACACGGCTTCACGCCAGTCGCTAGGCGAGCTGGCAAAGTAGGTGCTACTCGGCGCAACTTAGGCGCCGAGATGGCGACAGTTGGGGAGGTTCCTAGTCAGTCTGGCACCGCAAACACTTCCACTAAGCCTAGGTACAGCACCCCCGCCAAAACACTTAGAGCTGCAGAGGCCGTAGCCGCCGAGTTGCCTCGTCTCGACGGCGACGCGCGCATTAGGCAGCAAGAAAGGCTCAACGAGTTGGTGTTGGAGGCCGCTAGGCAGAATGAGGAATTCCGGAAGGCCAACCCGGGTGCTGGCGGCTCGCAGGTGGTGCATTCGCATGCGGCTAGATCTGTCGATCAAGCCTCATCTCCGCACCCCAGTCGCGAGAAGGACCGCAGTGGCACCTCGGGTAGGAACAGGCAAATGCAGGTGTACGACCCGACTGCCGCCGCAAAACAGCACACTGTGCCGCGACAGTCCGGCCAGAAACACAACTCTGCTGGAGCAGGCTCTCAAGCCCATAAAGCTCTTAGCCAAACGCGAGGAGGAGATCGTCCGAGTCCTTCTCGGCAGCAGGCTGCTCAACCTACTCGGCAGAGGCCTCGCCAGGCAGCTGCTGCTCAGCCGTGTGCGGTTGACCGAGTAGCAAACCTGGTGGAGCAGCCTGTGGCCATGGAGGAGGACAGGTACAATGACGGCAACTCGGCTATGGGGCTAGCCGGGTATGATATCTTGGACCGCGTAGGAGAGCGCGTGCTGGAGCCCGCTGATGTTCGTTACAAGCTGGATCGGATCAACCTGTCTGCGCGGCTAGAGAACACGGGGCCTCCCGGCCCTGCTTGTTTTGGTCCGCGCATCATGAACGAGCCATCCGTGAAGAACTTCCAGCTCGCGAGGGTCACCAAGAACTACAACGGCAGCACCAAGCCGGAAGACTGGCTCAACGATTACGCCACTGCAGTCCACATCGCGAGTGGAAACAGAAGTTGGGTGGTGCGGTATGTTCCGCAAATGCTAGAGGGTCCAGCTCGCACTTGGCTCAACGGTTTACCCAAGGGCAGCATCAATTGCTGGCTGGACTTCTCGGAGGCATTCATCAGCAACTTCACCAGCACGTACAAGAGGCCGAATAGGCCGCAGCAGCTGTCCGCCTGCAGGCAGCGAGAAGACGAGACGGATCGCGAGTATCTTACTCGGTGGAGCACGTTGAGGAACACATGTGAAGGTGTGAACGAGGCGCAGGCCATTACTTGGTTTGCGCAAGGATGCAAGCATGGAAGCATGCTATGGCAGAGGTTGCAGAGGGAGATGCCGAACACTCTGGCGGAGACCATCAAGATCGCGGATCACTACGTGCTTGGTGATCCTACTCAGCCACTGATAGACTCCTCCGAGCCGAGAAGAAATTTCAGCAGCAAGCGCAACGAGTTCCGCAACAAGCGCAGGAGTGACCGAATAGATACTCGGTATGACCCTGAGGAGGTGAATGCTGGGGGAATTGGAGCCGGGAGCAGCCAAGGGCAAAAACCTGCTGGAGCCCAGTACGGGCGCAACCAGAACCAGGGCCAGGGCAACAAGAAACCATACCGAGCTCCTCAGTCGGGTAGCGCCAACCCGGAGCCGTCCAAGAAGCTTGTCTTTGACGACATGAAGGATGGCCCGTGCAGCTTCCACACTCATCACCCTTCAAGGCCAGCCAACCATACTACTCGGCAGTGCGAATGGTGGGAGCAGATCAGGAATGAAGGCTTGCCTCCTCCTCCTCCCCTGCCAGTCGCGAATGCTCCTGTTTAGCCTATTCGCGTACCCGCAGCTCGGCCTCCAGCCTTCCCGAGAAGAGAGAATGTGAACCAGGTGGCTTTAGGAGCCAACCGCAACTTCAACAACGAGCGTTACCGCAACAACAACAACCGCAACTTCAACAACAGAGGCAACAACAACAACTTCCAAGGCAACAACAGTGGCAACAACGATGATGGGGGCCGCAATCAGTACCAAGAGCACCACGAGAGCTACATGATCTTCACTTCTGAGCTTGTCGAGAAGCAATCACAGCACAGGCTTGCCATGGAGGTCAATGCCGTGATCCCTGCTGTTCCTCACTACATGCACTGGTGCAATGTAGAGATCACGTGGTCCCGAGCTGATCATCCCAAGGTGATGCCCAACCCGGGTAGCTATGCTTTGGTGTTGGATCCTACCTTCTTGGGTCCCGAGAAGAATGTGAAGTTCAGCAAGGTGCTAATCGACAATGGCAGCAACATCAACATCGTGTACCAGGATACAATCAAGAAGCTCGGGATTGGCGAGAACATGCTGCAACCCAGCAAGACCACCTTCCATGGCATTGTGCCGGGGATTTCTTGTTCTCCGATGGGCAGAGTGTGGATAGATGTGCTATTCGGCACCAGGGAGAATTGCCGCACAGAGAGGCTGCAGTTTGAGGTGGTGGACCATCAAAGTCCTTACCACGCTCTACTCGGCAGGACGGCTCTGAGCAAGTTCATGGCTTCTACTCACACTGCCTACCTGAAGATGAAGATCCCTGGCCCCAATGGTGTGATTACCATCTCTGGCGATTACAAGAAGTCCATGGTGTGTGCCTCTGCTAGTTCCAAGCTGGCGGAGTCAATGGTGATTGAGGCCGAGAAGAGAAAGATGTATGAGGTGGTGGCCTTGGCGCAGTCTGCGCAAGCTGGCGCGCAGGGTGTGCCGAGTAACCAGCACGGCACTGCAGTCCAGGCCTCCAAGGAAACGAAGAAGGTCCAGGTTGACCCTGAGTTCCCCGACCGTGTTACCATCATTGGCTCCGGGTTGGCAGAGAAATAGGAAGGCGAGCTCATCCACTTCCTCCGTGAGAATCGGGACGTGTTTGCCTGGTCCAATGAGGATCTGCCAGGTGTCCCGAGGGAGTTGGTTGAGCACTCTTTGCATGTGCGTCCAGACGCCAAGCCGGTGAAGCAAGCTATACGCTGTTTCGGAGATGAGAGGAGGAAGGCCATTGGTGATCAGATCACCAAGTTACTGATAAGCAACTTCATCGTGGAGGTACTGCACCCAGATTGGCTAGCCAACCCGGTCATGGTCGAGAAGAAGAAGGAGGATCCCAAGGCCGCTACTGCGTGGCGCATGTGCGTCGACTACGCCGACCTGAACAAGGCCTGCCCCAAGGATCCTTTTCCGCTGCCTCGCATCGATCAGGTTATCGATTCCACTGCTGGTTGTGAACTTTTGTCTTTCATTGATGCCTACTCGGGTTTTCATCAGATAGCTCTCAACCCTACTGATCAAATAAAGACTGCTTTTATTACCCCATACGGGGCTTATTGCTATCGTGTCATGTGTTTTGGCTTGAGGAATGCGGGTGCAACCTATCAAAGATGCATGCAGAAATGCTTGCATGATCAGCTCGGCAAGAATGTGCAGGTGTACGTAGATGACATTGTCATCAAAACGAATAAAACACATACTCTGCTTGCCGACCTTGAGGAAACCTTTGCTAACCTATGCAAGTACAAAATGAAGCTGAATCCGAGTAAGTGTACCTTTGGTGTACCGGCTGGGAAGCTACTCGGTTTTCTAGTTTCTAGTCGAGGCATTGAGGCCAATCCTTCAAAGATAAAAGCTATTGAGAGCATGTCTTTGCCAAGATCCTTGAAGGATGTGCAGAAGTTTACTGGTTGTTTGGCATCTCTGAGCCGTTTTATCGGCCGAATGGGCGAGAAGGCCCTGCCTCTCTACCAGCTGATGAAGAAAAGTGATAAGTTCGTCTGGACTCCGCAAGCAGACGTGGCATTCAATGAGCTGAAGGCAATGCTGGGTAGCGCTCCCATCTTGGCCAGTCCGCTACCCAAGGAGCCAATGCTGCTGTATATCGCTGCTACTAACCGGGTAGTCAGCGTGGTGATTGTGGTGGAGCGAGAAGAAGAACGCAAGAGCGTGCAGCGCCCCGTGTACTATCTCAGTGAAGTGTTGTCAAGCTCCAAGCAGAACTACCCGCACTATCAGAAGATGACCTATGGTGTGTACCTGGGCGCCAAGAAGCTGAAACATTATTTCCAAGAGCATCCCATCACTGTGGTGAGCTCTGCTCCCATCTCGGATATCATGGGCAACAAGGAGGCGAGTGGCAGAGTAGCCAAGTGGGCGATTGAGCTAGCCGCGCACGCTCCCGCGTATGCGAGAAGAGAAGCCATCAAGTCTCAGATTCTGGCGGAATTCCTTGTGGACTGGGCTGAGGTGCAGTATGAACCTCCTACTCCAGTTTCCAACTATTGGAAGATGCACTTTGATGGCTCAAAGGTGAAGGAAGGGCTTGGTGCTGGCGTAGTGCTTACGTCACCCAAGCGAGATCAACTCAAGTACGTGCTGCAAATCCACTTCAAGGCATCAAACAATGTTGCCGAGTACGAGGCCGTGGTGCACGGCTTGCGAGTAGCCAAGGAAGTTGGAGTGCAGCGCATCATCTGCTATGGTGATTCCGATCTGGTGGTACAGCAAGTTTCTGGCACTTGGGATGCTTTGGATGCCAACATGGCAGCGTACCGCTTCCTGGTGCAGTCTATGATGGGATTCTTCGAAGGCTGCGAGTTCCAGCACATCCACCGAGCAGAAAATGAAGCAGCAGACGAGCTGTCCAAGTTGGGGTCTTCTCGGCGATACATCCCGGCGGGAATTGCCTTGGAACATTTGAGGAAGCCATCAATCAAGCCATCCCCCAACTCGGAATCCATCTTCGTTCCTTCTCTGCCAAATGAGGAAGCTGAGCCTATGGAAATTGACTGGGAGAATGCGACATCGAACCCAGGGACTGCCGTTCCCTACTCGGGGACTGCCGTTCCCTACTCGGGGACTATCCTCCCTAACTCGGGGACTGCCCCTCTCGACCCGGAGTCTGTCGCATTCATTGAGGAAGTTCTCGCAAACCGTTCTGGGCTTCAGAGAAGTGCACTTAGCTCTGCAGAGCAAACGGAGGTACCTGTTCCAATGGAAGTGGACGAACCAGTGTTTCCTACACGGGAGACACCGAGTTGGGATATGCCCATATTATCCTTTTAAGGGACGGTACCCTGCCGGAAGAAGAAGTTGCGGCAAGACAAATTCAAAGAAGATCCAAGGGGTACACTATATTCCGAGATGAGCTGCACAAGAGAACACTAGTAGAGAAGTGCCTTTCTATGGAATCGATTCTGTGGCGCACCCCTATTCGGTGCGCCACAGAAATGTAATTCTGTGGCGCACGGGTGGGCATGCGCCACAGAAAACAGGAATTCTGTGGCGCACGGGACCGTGGTGCGCCACAGAAAACAGGAATTCTGTGGCGCACCGTATGGGGGTGCGCCACAGAAATGAGCTGGGGGCCCACACCAATAATTGCCACACTCCCATTCTGTGGCGCATGGTGGTCAGTGCGCCACAGAAATATGACATTTCTGTGGCGCACCACTGCCACGTGCGCCACAGAATTCCCATCTGAAAAAATTCTGCCCTCATGCACCAACTCCACCCCCCCCCCCGGGAACGCCTTTTCTAGTTTTTGACGGAAGAGTTGGCGGTCTAAAAAGCATCAAAAAATAAATCCCTTATAGATGCACGGAGAGTTTAATGTCTACTTTTTTATCAAATTTTGAAATATTAATTTCGACTCTCTGAGCAAAAGTTTTATAAAAAAAGTAAAATGGGCATAACTTTTGCATACGATGTCGAAAAAAAATGATCAAGATATTAAAAAAAACTAGAGAAAAAAAAAAACCCAACCTCACTGGCCTTCGGCCTGTGAGCTTTTTTTAGAATCGCCAAATTCCAAAAGGAACAAAAGTTATGGCCGTTTTAAGATTTGACTAGAAAATAAAAAAAAAAGAAAAAAAAATTCTGTGGCGCACCAAGGGGGGGTGCGCCACAGAATTGGGAGGCAGATTCGAAATCTGCCTCCCTCCCCTCCTTTTCTTCACTTCTTCCCTCCAATTCTCCTCCACTTCTCATCTTCTACCTCTCCTCTCCTCCACCTCTCCTCCTCCTCCACCACCACCACCACCACCACCACCACCACCACCATCACCACCACCACCTCTCCTCCTTCTCCTCCACCACCACTCCTCCTCCACCACCACCACCACTCCTCCTCCACCACCACCACTCCTCCTCCACCACCACCTCCGGTGAGCTCCTCCTCCTCCTCCTCCTCCACCACCACCACCACCACCTCCGGTGAGCTCCTCCTCCTCCACCACCACCTCTCCTCCTTCTCTTTCTCCTCCTCCACCACCACCACCTCTCCTCCTCCTCCTCCTCCTCCTCCTCTATCACCACCACCTCTCCTCCTCCTCCTCCTCCTCCTCCTCCACCACCACCACCTCCGGCGAGCTTCTCCTTCTCCTCCCCACCAACTCCGGTGACCCCCATCCTCCACCCACCAACTCCGGCGAGCATCCGACGAAATCCGGCGAAATTTCGAAATTTCGAAAATTTCCCGCGGCCAGATCTGGCCGCCTTTTTTTTTTGAAATTCAAAAAAAAATTCTGTGGCTGAGGTGCGCCACAGAATTG
Source organism: Alopecurus myosuroides (assembly GCA_028641055.1). Classification (NCBI taxonomy): domain Eukaryota; kingdom Viridiplantae; phylum Streptophyta; class Magnoliopsida; order Poales; family Poaceae; genus Alopecurus; species Alopecurus myosuroides. The sequence goes on along the minus strand of CM054060.1, from coordinate 433,153,704 downwards.
ACATTTCTGTGGCGCACGGCTGAGGTGCGCCACAGAAAAAAATTCTGTGGCGTGAATTCTGTGGCGCACCCCTCTGGCCCCTAGGTGCGCCACAGAATCCTAATTTGGTGCGCCACAGAAAGGCCTTTTCCTACTAGTGGAAGTGCCACTGGTGTGCTGCAACGTTGCGTAGCACCCGAAGAAGGAGAAGAAATTCTGGTAGAGATACACCAAGGAGAATGTGGGCATCATGCCTCTTCTCGGGCACTAGTCAAGAAGGCTTTTCGGCATGGGTTCTATTGGCTCACTGCCCTGAAGCAAGCCGAAGACATCGTGAGGAAGTGCAACGGCTGTCAGATGTTTGCAAGTAAGATTCACATGCCTGCTTCCGAGTTGAAAACCATTCCCATTACTTGGCCATTTGCTGTTTGGTGCTTGGATATGGTTGGTCCCTTGAAGCCGACTAGAGGCAACATGACTCACATCTTGGTCATGGTTGACAAATTCACCAAGTGGATAGAAGTAAAGCCTATTCGGAAGTGCGATGGAGCCACAGCCGTGAGTTTCTTGAAGGATGTGATCCTGAGATACGGTTACCCGCACAGCATCATCACAGGTAATGGCACAAACTTTGCTGAGGGAGCAATGGTGCGATTCTGCAGAGATAAGCATATCCGACTAGACGTTGCGTTAGTCGCGCATCCCGCCTCGAATGGGCAAGTTGAAAGAGCAAATGGCATGGTGCTAGCAGGCATAAAGCCAAGGCTGATTGAGCCACTGCTGAAAACACCTGGGTGTTGGCTAGACGAGTTGCCATCGGTGTTGTGGAGTCTAAGGACTACCCCTAACCGGTCAACCGGCTACACACCATTCTTCTTGGTATATGGGGCTGAGGCCGTATTGCCAATAGACCTAGAGCATGACTCCCCCCGAGTAACCCTCTACACCGAGGTGGAGGCAAGAGAAGATCGAGAAGACGACGTTGACCTGCTTGAAGAAGCAAGAGAGCTGACTCTGTCACGTTCGGCTATCTACCAGCAAAACCTGCGGCGTTATCATAGCCGAAAAGTGAACCCAAGGGTTTTCCGAGAAGGAGACATGGTCCTTAGGCTCGTGCAGCGCACAGCCGGGATGCACAAACTCTCTCCTCCTTGGGAAGGACCCTTCATTGTGAGCAAAGCGTTGCACAATGATGCTTATTACCTAGTCGACGTACAGCCATCCCAGAAGAACAGGGTAAACAGAGCTGGAGAGGAATCCAAGCGTCCCTGGAATGTAGCTCTACTTCGTCGCTTTCATTCGTGAGCAAAAATGTGTATGTACTCTCAATTCTACTTTGCAATCTGAAATTGAACTCGGGGACTGCCCTCGTCCAAATTTGCTCTAAGTGTTTCTACTCAGCTTCACTCTTTGTCTACTCGGTTGCTCTGCTTCAAAATTCATAAGTACATTGAGTAATGTGTTTAAACCTACATGCCAACTCTTCGACTCTGCTGCTGTCCGAAACCCGGCTTCATGGCAAGCAAGAGAACAAGCACAAGGTCAATGAGCACAAGAAAAATTGCTAAGACAAGGAAGAGTGCAGGAACCGAGTAGGGTGGCATTTATTACTTTTCCTTGTTTCGTTCCTTTTTGGTTAAGTGGTGGGCTCCGTTACTATGGTTGTTTCTAAGTGGCTAAGTATTTGCAACTCTGCCTTTGGACTCTTGTGACTCGAATACCAATAAAGCAATAATTTGCGGGTAGAGCTGAGACGAAAAGAAAGAGTGAATAAGAAATGCAACTCGGGGACTCGCATGGAAACGCAGCTCGGCATTGAGCCAGGGCTGCTAAAATTGATTAAATTAAAAATAACAAGTGGGGATAAAATTGCGTAGCAAGCAAAAACGTAGATAGTCTGATACATCTGCACCCGGCATACCGGGGATCTGATAAATGTTTGAGTGAAAAGATTGCAGGAAGAAATCATGTTGAGCTAGCAGCGTTTCCGGCGCTGGCCTTGGCCGCTTCATCTTCAGTGCTGGCCGTGGTCGCGTCCGCCTCCGAGCTGGCAACAACTGTCTTTGCGGCTTCTTCTTTGGCGCTGGCGTTGGTCGCGTCCGCTTCCGAGTGGACGGGGACGGAATGCTCCAGCTCGTCGTCGTGCTCGGTGGCTACCCGGTCTGAAGTGGCCGTGGCCACCGAGATGGGCCCTGCTGCCGAGGAGGAGCCAGAAGCTTGGGCACGGAGGCGTAACGTGTCGTCGAGAGCGGCTCCTGATGAGGTGCCTAACTCGAGTGCGGCGGTGTCGATCACCTCTTCCTCTTTGTCGCTACTCGCGACGACTGCAGCCTTCCCCTTCCCGGCCTTGCCACCAGGAGATTCGAAGTAGCTCAAGTCCAGCTTGTCCAAATCTGAATCTTCATCTTCGTCCCCCTCCTCGTCCTCCTCCGCCTCGGTGTCGGGTTCAGTGAGGCCGTCGATGAAGGTTGCCGTATCAGCATATTGCGCAACCTCGTGCGCAACCAGCTTGCGGATGGCCACGCAGTCGGGGTCCGTCTCCCACCTGGAATCATCGCGCTTCCCGCGGATAATCTGCATGTTCAAGTTTTCGTACCAGGAGGTGACGCAGAGTAGCATCAAATCAGCACCTGCCCGAGCTCCCGAGGCACGCCATTTGTTCAATTCGGCCTTCACGCCGCGCAGCTTCTCGGCAAGCCCGCGGACTGTCGGTGGCGCGCTGTCCTGGGGCCAGAAGAGCTCGTGAAGCTGGAAGCCGACGCGCACCAGATCGGTGCCCACGGCGGCTAGGCGTTGGAACTGCCCTTGCATGACCAAGATGCTCTCCTCAATTTCAGCTCGGGTATCCGAGGGATCGCCCTTCTCGACACGAGCTGCTCGGGCCTTGGCCAGGGCGGGCGCGCAAGAGGACACAATGTCAGGGAAGACTTCTGCAAAAACTATTGATAAATTCAGCAACAGAATCAGAGAACAGATAGAACCGAGAAGAAGAGATGGAGAAAAAAGAACACTTGCGATTTAGATCGTAGCGGAGTCCCTGCAGCTGGCTTTTCCATGCTTCCTCGTTGGATACGTGCTTCTCCTCGAGCAGGCGGAGCCCTTCCATCTGGGTAAAAAGACCAGCGTTGGCTTTCTTCAGCACCTCGCACTCCTGCTCAAGGGCTTTCTCCTTGGCCTTGGCTGCTGTCTCGATCTTTGCCTTCTCGGCAATCACTCTGTCCCTCTCGGCAGCAAGGTCGATGGCGGCCTGGAGTGCAGTGCGCAGCTCAAGCTGGATTTTCTCCATCTCGGTAGCATGCTCACTCTGCAGGGCGGCAGATTGGCTTGCCAGTTGCAGCTCCACCTCAGCAGGCTTAAGGCAGTCTTGGTGTTCCTCAGCGAATTTCTTATGATCTTCTGCGGAAAGCAAAGTACGGTTAGCAGAGAAGCGAAAGAAGCAAACACAAGAACAAGCCGAGTAGACGGTGGTCTACCTTCAAGTCTATTGATGGTGGCCTGGCCACTCTCAACAAAGGCACGGCAATTCTCGTGCTCCTCAGCCAGGGCCTTCAGTTTTCCTGCAGAGTAGGAATGGTTAGCGCAAAAAGCAGAAGCGGGCGTAAACAACAAACGCAAGAACCGCGTAGCTAGAAGTGTACCTTCAACTTCAGACAACCTCATGGCGCTGTTCATCACTTCCTTGTCGGCTGCCTCGGCCGCTACCTTCTCCTTCTCCAAGGCGGCAATGCGTCTCTTGGCGACGGCATGGTTCCAGAGTAGCCGACGATGCAAGTCGGTCCGCTTCAGAATGCTATTCTGAGAAGTGAAAGAAAAATGAGTCAGTCAAAGAAGTAGAGATTCAACCCGAGAAGGCGGCTACTCGAGAGAGTATCCACCTACTCGGCCAGAATCTCGGGGGCTGGGTGATGGTTAAGGAAAAGGGAAACGAGTAGAAGAGAAGAAAATATGCAACTCGAAGAGGATGAGTTAAGGCTTACCGCGTAGGATTGCTCGAGGTCTTCGGCGTTCTTGCGGTGGACAAACATCTTGGCAGCAAGAGTAGCGGCGGTGGAGGAGACGGTCATGGGTTTGTAGCCCAAGTCCACCTTATTCCAATCGACACGCATATGGTCGATGTCGCCCAGACTGGTGCCGTTCCAGTTTGTGTTGCCGAGAACATTGCTGTCCCACTTGGCATCGATGAAGCCAATCAGATCAAGCACCTGCTCGAGGCTCTGGGACGTTATCTCCTGGTCTTGAACTCCACGAGAAGCAATGGAGACGGATTTGTCTTGATTTGGGGCCAGGGGCCTAGCGTCCACTGCCACGGCTTTCCTCCCTTTCTGAAGAGCAAGCTTCCGGTCCTTGAGGGAAAGGGCGACCTGGTGCTGCTGGCTAACCTTCACCATGTAATCAGGGTAGCAGGGCTGATCGGCTGCAGCGGCGGCAGCAACCGCGCCAGGTTCGCGAATAACCAACTGACCGGACTGGCAAGTCGATGTTGGTGGCGGCATATCGGCAGCTCGCTTCTTCTCCTTCTCCTTATGCGCAGTTGGCTTCGCGGCGACTGGCTTCTCGGTCTTCTGCTTCTCGGTCATCTTCTTCTCGGCTTTCTCCTTCTCGGCGGCTTTCTTCTCGGCTGCCTCATTCTCTGCAGCATCTTGGGCATTATTCCTGGTGACCGGCCTGGCCGGAGGGTTGGCTGCAGTTTTGGTTTGCTGCACCAAGGAAGGGTCTGGCTGGGCGCTACCTTGATTAGTTGGTGGCGCCTCGGGCGCACTGTCCGGTGCGCCATCTGGCTGGGCGCTACTCTGCGCGGCGTCTGGTTGCGCGTCGCTCAGAGGATATTTATCCGTCATGTTTGCATCTTCTACACGCTGCTCGGCAGCGGGATCTTCTTGTTCAGCAGCCCCTATGGCTGGCTGCAACTGTTCAGCTCCTGGCCGCTCAAGGGCGTCGTCGTCGTGCATCTCCTGGTCTTGGTCTTGGTTCTCCTCGGCGGTGTTGGCCGGAGGAGAACAGGGCCTGTCTTCGTGAGCAACATCCTGCGCGTCTGGTTCTGCGCGGGACTGCTGCTCCAGCTGGGCGTCTTGGGCGTTGGTGGCCTCTTCTTGTGTGTTGGTGGCATTGGCCTCATCGCCGTCGAGGTCGATAACCTTGTCGACGTCGATGGCGGTCTTCTTGGCGGTCTCAGTGGGCGCGAAAGCGGCGTCCGCATCCAAGGGAGCTCTGATGGGAAAAGTAAATTCAGAAATAAGAAAAGGGCAGAGGAAATTGAGAGAGGCAGCGAAGTACAAGATTGGGAGTTGACCGAGAAGAAGCTTACCCTTTGGTGGAAGGGATCGCTCGTTTCTTTATCTTCACGACCTTCTTGGTCGACTTCTCGGACGGTTTCTTCTTCTTGGCGGGGGGCTCCTGGGCGCCACTGCATGTCCGCTTGCGGGTAACAGGAGCGGCGACGGAAAGAGGATTGACCTCAATGGCTCCCTCGTTCTCGTTCTCGTCCTCATCTTCATCATCAGCATCAGCTTCGTCTATGAATATTGAGAAAAAAGAGAAGAGGTTCAGAAACAGCAGGCAATAGGTGAGCGCTTCTCGCAAACAAGCAAAGTAAGAATTCAGTTACCTTCGAACTCGTCCTCAGACCATTCGCGAAGAGACACGTCTACGCGATGCTTCTCCGTCGTGGGGGAATGAGGAAGATTAATCTGGTCTGCAGTCTCGAAGGAGGCCTCGTCATCTTCTTCTCGGTCATCTGCCAATTGCCTTCGAAGCGCTCAATGCTCTCGACAAGCTGGCGGGCAAGGACCTGAAGAACAGAGAAACGTCACAAGTCAGCCGAGTAACATAAAGGTGCTCTACCCGAATAGGCGTGCAAACACAGAGCACACTAAGCCTAAGGGAACTTGCTAAGTGTTCTACTCGGCAAGGCGTGCAAACATAAAGCATATTAAGCCTACGATTTTCTCCTAAGTGTGCTACCCGACAAGGCGTGCAAACACCAAGCATACTAATCCTAAGCAGTCCTGCTAAGAGCTCTACTCGGCATAGAAGACAATTGCTAGTCGCAGCAAAGAGAGAAGGCTGTCTACTCGGAATGCATAAACTGGAAGCAGAATAAGGAAAACGTACCCGCGGAATCGGCTTCGTGCGGCTGAATGGGATGAACCCATACTGCCAATTGTCACGGAGGCCTGTGGTCAGGATGGACCTTGCGTGCGCGGCGACGTCCGCGTTGCTGAGCTCGAACATGGTCGTCCGAGTGCAATCGCGGGGGCCTCCCAAGTAGCACATTGGGTGGGAGCGCTGCTGCAGAGGCAACACGTGATTCTTCAGGCCCTCTCCGATTAGAAGAGCGAGCCGCTCCTCCATCTGTATTGTGTCGCGGTCGTTGGAGGGCTTCGTCTTCCAGTTCTGCCCGGATGGAGCTCGGTTGCTCCAAGCAGGCAGATTGATGCGGTCTGCTATCTGGCCCCCTCCGTGGCGGGGATATTCTTCACGTAGAGGAAGGATTTTTGCCACATACGGACGGACTCCAAGCCCTTGATGCGAGGGTGGTTGGTTCCCGTCCGCTGCACCATCATGGCGCTGCCGGTGTCGGTTACCCGGCTGTCAGCGGCCGTGCCATCCTTCTTCCCTTTGCTCTGCTGGCGGAGGTGGAAGTACTTCAACCATGTCTGCACCATGGGGCGGACGCCAAGAAAGGCCTCGCACACCACGGTGTGATAGGTGAGGAAGACGACTGCATTTGGTGGGAGATGATGCATCTGAACACCGAAGTGATCCAGGAAGGAGCGGAGGAAATCGGAGGCCGGCAGGCCGAATCCTCGCGCGAAGTGCGCAAGGAAGACGACGTGCTCGCCCTCCCGCGGGGCCGGAACGATTTCACCGTCGGACGGCCGGCACTGAACAGCAGGAGGAACCCTCCGGGTGTTCACGAGCCAGGAGCAGTCATCGACGGTGACGGTCGAACCAGCCCAGCCGGCGCGAGCACTGTCGCCGCGAGCCATGGCAACGAATGAGAAATTGGTGGAAAGCTTGGAAGAATTTGATGAAGAGAATGAGTCCGCGGCGGCGCAAGGAGTTGCGCGGCGGCGGAGAGCTCTGCGGCGGAGAAGGAACAGAGAGGCGAAAGAGGAAAGTACGGAGGAGGGAGAAGAGGAAGTTACCGATGGGGGTATTTATATCCCTCCTCGGATTACCGTTACCATCGGGGTAGTGGGATCGATCGTGGCCATAACCCTAGTGTGGTGGGGTCTGTGGCCGGTTGGAAACGCACACAGCGCGGAACGCGCGCGTAACGGCCGCAATTGATCCCACGATGAGATCGTGGGCTATTACTGCGCTTGATGGGACATGACGAGCTGGTGGGCCCACTCCGTGATAACTGGCCGCGTGGCACGTCGTGTCCTGGGCAGCGAGACGTCGGGGCCGCGGATGCTTGGCACGTGTCCAGTTGCAGCACGGAAGGCTGGATTGTGCTCCGCGCTGCAGAGACCCTGGTTGAGAAATTCTCTAAGTCTTTTTACTCGGCTACAGAGAAGAGGACTAGCTCTAGTCGGAAGAGAGGAAACCAAGGCACTTTCCAGAGTGCTACTCGGAGGTTTTACTCGGTATCTTGAGGTTCAAGAACGGTGTGGCAAATGTTGGTTTCAAGCTGGCAGAGCCTAGTGAACGAGTTCGCAAGACTCTACCAGCTTCGGGGACTAATGTCGGGGGGTTACCCCCGAGTAGGGTAAAGGCAAGTGGTAAAGGCAAAGGTCAGAATAGAAGTTTGGTCGAGTAGCCGCCTACCCGGTAATTGCTACCCGGTCTACTGCTACTCGGTCTTACGGAAGGATGACCAGAGGAAGGAATCAATCAAGGTCTATCTATTCGAGTAGAGGAGTTGGCCCGAGTAAGATTGGCGGGAACCTACTCGGGCCAGAAGTCAAAGGAGCCGTTTTGACACAGGATCCCGCGTATCCTGGGTCCGTACTTGGCACTATTCGAACCACTGTTCATCTGGGACCGGCCTGCCTGACAGCGACAGTGTGGAAGCAGGCGGTCGCAGGATAAGGGGGCCCTACTCTGTGTTTGGCACAGTGATACCAGACTGTCCCCTTGGTTTTGCCCAACGACTTTCCGGATGCAGCCAATATTAGGAACCAAAGATGTCAGCGGGAACTCGGAAGAAGGACAATGTGCACACTATGTCGACACTTGTCCGTATTTGGACGTATCCGGCTGGGCACCGTGTATATAAGGTGCCAAGCCGCCTCCTGCGCGAGGGATCAAAGGAATCGCAGGTTGGGATCACATACAAGAACACCAGAAACCCTAGATTCTTGACCTAGTTCATCACGTAGCGAGGAGAGTGGCTACTCGGTAGCAGGATCCTTTGTACTGTGGCTACTCGGTGAGACACCGGAATACATAAAGAAAGGCAGGAGTAGGGGTTTTACCTCCTCACGAGGGCCCTGAACCTGGGTATATCGTGTTGTTTGCAGTGCTTTGTTCCTACTTCACGCGGCTACTCGTCGCGTGATCCCTCCCCGAGCACCTCCAGCGTCCTTCGTCCCCACATCTTTAGCCATCCCATGGCATCTGCCGTGACACCACCACGACAGCGACGTCCTAGCCCATAGATTCCAGGCTGCTACCTGGGAACCCCAAACTACTCGTCGATGTCCACGTTGAAACACCACCGAACCGAGGAACTCCACCAGAACCAAGTTGAAGCAAACATGAGTACGGGAGGTACTCAACAAGACTTATTTAACCTATTATATATCTGCTTCTTTTAGAAAGAGTTATGAAGGTTATTTTGCGTAAATCCATCTTTGTTTTCCAAGTTGAGGAAGGAATAGCACGTCTCATAGATTATTTTGAAAACAGATGAGAAAGCTACTCAACTACTGATATCATCATCTTTTTAATCCACCAAAACATTTCAGCACCTCTTGCTTCAAAGATCACCACCTCCAGTTGTTCCACTACCTCATGCTACAAGGTAACCCCTCTCGGCATCTCCGAGGAGGCATCCTTCATTCGTTATCAACAAGTTTTAATCATTTCGTTTAAGTTGTCTATGATCACAGAATCCGTCACCAAGTCGTCTTTAACCGCAGACACGGCTTTCCGAAAAGAGTTAACCCTGCAGGGGTGTACAACTTTACCCACACGTACCAACTGACTCTTAGTGCCACATGATTAGCACTAGTCCGGGAAGTGCCGGTAGAGGGTAGTCGATTCCCAACCTTTACCTTGTCGAACCATATCCATGAGTCAACCCAAACAGAGCCACCCCGTCAATAGGGAGTTGGCCACCTCCTGACGGCACCTGTTCTGTGAGTCGGGATCAAGATCCGTGTACGTCCATCACTTGTCCCGGTCACGACCTAATTTTCTCCAAAAGATTTTCCGACTCACAGGCAGATGGAAAGCTCAAACTACGTGGCTCATGGATAAGGTTAAACAAGTTAGTTAGCCGAGCGGGGTTCCTTGGCCCATGTGTGGTTGTACGCTCAGTCTTGGCTCGAAGGAGAGAACTCGCTCCTAGGGTCATGAACAGGACAAAACGCCACAACCCATTGTGGCCTCACATCCATGCCATGATTATTCAGTTTATCAAAGATAATTTAAATCATAACAACATGACATAATAGATTCACGCGTTGACCAGATTCATCAACCGGATGGATCAGATCACAACTATGCATGGCTAAGCAAGACTCACAGGGTTTAGCGGAGCACGCACAAATAAACCTATAGCTGCTAGGAGGAGTGGATCAGGATATCTAGGTTATGCAGTATATCGGAGAACTCTATCTACTGACATCAAATAGTTTGGAACCGAATGCAAAGTACGAGATTCAAGACAGGTTGAAACCATATATGAGCAGATAAGAGGTTATGCTTGCCTTGGTAAGAAAACAAGATAAAGATCTTCTGGGATAAGTTCTTGACTTGTCGGTTAGGATCAAGTATTCACCATTGGACTGTTGGCCTTCTTTTCGGAGTCACGTTGTACCGAGGGGAAAACAACACCGAAAGAGAAATAACAATCAACACATGGCATCGATGCAATGCGCAATATGTATGCATGTGCAGGTTAATGCACTGAAATAAAGCCCTAAACATGTTCGTTGGGTTGCTAGGTTTCGTATGTCAGTTATGCAATTTTACTGAAATTAGCCCGAAATAGACCCCGGAGGGGGTTTCGGCGATCTTGAGAGAGTGTACCATTTTAATTGCTCAAATGGGTTTGAAAACATCACAGCTAGATTGCATTTTTCATTGTGAGCAATTTGGTATATAACTTTTAATTTTCTAATTTTAGTGAATAAAAACCTATTTTCTCTATTTTAAATGACTAAACAACATTAAATAAAAGCCATTTTTGAACTTTTTCAAACATATATGAAAATGGCATATTCATGTAGATTACATTTTTCTGAACAAAACCATACTTTCCTTTTATTTTTCTGATTAACATTTTGGAAGATATTCATTTTACAAGTTTTATTCATTTTTTGGAATTATTAAAAAGGTTGGGGTCCACGTGTCAGTGCAATATTCATTTTTCAGAAAAGGAAAACCGATTTATGACGTCAGCGTGACGAAATCATGATGTCACCTGCTCTGTTCTTCACAGAAGAACCTCCAAATCCGACGATTTCGCGCGTGGTTTTGAAATCAAACCCCACCATGGGGTGGAGGGGTGCATGGGGATGCTAGGGGTGGCTGCGGCTGACCAAATGGTCGCCGGAGCTCACGCCGGCGAGCTGGGGCGCGGCGGCGGACAGAGGATGACGGCGGCGGTGAGTTTCGGAGGGGGAGGGAGAAAGGGGGAGGCACTAGGGTGCTTAGAGGCTCACCGCGAGCTCGATGAGCTTGTCGGGGACGCGGGGAGATGCGCAATCGGCGTCGGCGAGGAAGAAACGGCGGCGGCCGTGGCGGAGGTGGCAGCGCGATTCCCGCGTTCCACTTCGTCCCGGCAAGCGTGACTCGGTGGAGAGCTAGAGGGGAACCACACGGAGCTCCAGGGACAAACAGAGGGCCTCTAGGTGGTTTGCAGCAGCGGCAATCGCCGGAAATCGACGACGGCCTTCGGGCTAGGGTTTCGTCCGGTAGAGGAGAGATAGAGAGGGCTCGAGGGAGAGGGAGGGAAATAAGGCACGATGCCCTCGTGGTCGTCTTCTGCAAGGCGGCGAGCAGGACGTGGCAACGACGACCCACGTAGAGGACACATAGGTGCTCCTAGTGGCCCGAGGAAGAAGACAAAGGAGCATTTTCGATAACCCCCTGTTTTTTCCAGAAATTACAAAGAAGCCCTTCTGCTATTTCAAAAGGGGAAGGGATTTCAAAGTTTGAGGTCTTTTTTGCAAACAGAAAATTGGCAAAAATAGTTTTTGAAAACCTTGTGAAATTTCCAACCTAACCATATTTTTCTTTGGTGTATTTGAAATATTTTTCAACACAAGATTTTGGAAACCAAAATAAGTACTATTTGTGGATTTTTCTCAAACCATTTAAATTAACAACTTAAATTGTTTCAACATGGTTCAAAATTTTTTTTTCATGCATGTATGAGATGAACACAACACCACACACTTTTGTTAGCAAAATTGGGATGTTACAAAGTACCAGGGATGTGACAAAGTCTACACTGCCAACGGCAATGGTATGCAAATTGAACATATTGGTTATTCAACTTTGTGCACTCCTACGTGTTCTTTTTATCTTGATAATGTTCTCCACATACCCAATGCCACTAAAAATCTCCTTCCTGTACACAAATTTACACGTGACAATGATATCTTCCTAGAATTTACCCTGATTTCTTTTTGATTAAGGATCAGGAAACAAGACAAACTCTTCATAAAGGACCATGTCAAAGAGGCCTCTATCCACTAGTTCCATCATCCATCAAGTCCTCCAAGCAAGCATTCATCACAATAAAGCCGTCATCTTCCACATGGCACTGTCGCTTAGGACATCCCTCCTCGTTTGTAGTGCAACAAATTCTTAGGAAGAATAAACTTTCTTACACACCCCAGTTACATCCTTATGTTTGTGATTCATGTCAATTAGCCAAAAGCCATCAGTTGCCTTATCCTATTTCCACAAGTGTTTCCACTGTTCCTTTAGAGCAAATTTTCTCTGATGTATGGGGACCAGCACCTGTGTCTGTTGGAAAGCATTGCTATTATGTAAGCTTGGTTGATGATTTTAGCAAGTTCACATGGATTTATTTGCTAAAAAATCGATCAAAGTTTATCAAGTCTTTCTGAACTTTCAAACATTTGTTGAGCGCAAGTTTGGCACACAAATTAAAACTATGCAAACTGATTGGGGTGGTGAATATGAAAAACTCAACAATTTCTTCCAAAAAGCTGGTGTATCTCATCATGTGTCTTGCGCACATGCCCACCAACAAAATGGTTCTGCCTAAAGAAAACATCCCCTGTAGAGGCATATAGTTGAAGTTGGTCTCTCTTTGCTTGGAAATGCTTATATGCCTCTCAAATTTTGGGATGAGGCTTTTCTCACTGCCACATTCCTCATTAATCTTCTTCCTAGCAAAGTGATTAATTTTGATACCCCTGTTGAACGTCTCCTTCACACCAAACCCAAATATGAGTCTCTACGCACTTTTGGGTGTGCTTGTTGGCCCAACTTGCGTCCATATAACAAAATAAAGCTCTCTTTTAGGTCCACACATTGTGTGTTTCTTGGCTATAGTACTCTTCACAAAGGAGTCAAATGTCTCGATCCTAAAACGGGGCGTGTCTATATATCACGTGATGTTGTCTTTGATGAACATATATTTCCCTTTACTGCTATGAATCCTAATGCTGGCACTCGTCTTCGTCAAGACATTCTGTTATTACCATCTCACTCCCACGGTCACCCTAGTATGGATGCACATTTTGATGATCATATGCCTTTGCCTATTATACCAGTTGTCACTAACCCTATACAGGAACATGAGGGTATTGATCATGCAGCAGATACGGCTTCCCATTCTGGTTCGGATGGTGAAAACAACACTCAAAACGATCCCGAAACGAGTTCAAAGGTTGCACCGGAAGATGATATATCGCATGCAAACGGTGCACCTGTAGATGACACGGGCGCTGACTCCGACGCGGATCTTCCTGCAACCTCGGATCAGCCGCCGCTTGATCCCGAGGGCGATTCTCCCCTGGATTCACCGCGGGCGCGGTCTCCCCCGACAACCTCGTCGGGCGACAGCGCTGGGGCCCGCCGCATGGGTGCACCTGCCGCTCCCTCGCCCCCACGTGCTGTTGCTTCCCCTCCGCACCAACTATGCGTCTACACGCGTCGTCCCAGAGAGCACGGGCCGCACAGCAGGGCTGCTGCCCCGACCGGATCGTCTACGCCATCGCCTCGTGCTGCCTCTGTTGTGCCTAGTGTTCAAACCAGACTTATGAAAGGTATAAAAAGGCCTCGTGTTATAACTGATGGCACTATTCGATATGGCCGCTACGGATTTCTTGCCTCTACAGGGGAACCTCATAACTTTGCTGATGCTCTTGGTGATCCCCGTTGGTGCAAGGCAATGCATGAAGAATTTGATGTTCTCATAAAAAATAAAACGTGGCACTTGGTTCCATATCATTCCTCCAAAAATATCATAGATTGTAAATGGGTCTACAGGATGAAGAAAAATGTTGATGGTACTATTGACAGATACAAAGCTCGTCTAGTTGCAAAGGGGTTTTAACAGAGGTTTTGTATTGTCTATGAAGATACTTTCAGTCCTGTTGTTAAAGCAGTTACTATTAGAACTATTCTATCTATTTATGTCTCCCGAGGTTGGAGTTTGCGGCAGCTAGATGTCAAGAACGCGTTTCTTCATGGTGTTCTAGAAGAGGATGTCTATATGAAACAACCTCCTGGTTTTGAAGACCCCAATGCACCACATAATCTTTGCAAATTGGATAAAGCTCTATATGGACTCAAGCAAGCCCATCGAGCATGGATTTCTAGATTGATTTCTAAATTACATGATCTTGGTTTCATACCCTCCAAAAAAGATACTGCCTTATTTCTTTATCATAAATCTAGCATCATTATCCATGTTCTAATTTATGTAGATGATATCATAGTTTCCAGCTCTTCTGATCAGGCCATTTCAGCATTGCTCAAAGACCTCAATGATGATTTTGCACTCAAGGACCTTGGTGATTTACATTTCTTCTTCGGAATTGAGGTGAAGAAAATACCACATGGTCTTCTCTTGACACAAGAAAATTTTGCTTCTGATTTGCTTCACAAAACTGTTATGACACACTGTAAGGCTGCTCCTACACCTCTCTCGAGTACTGAGCCTCTTTGTGTTGCCGACGGGGAGCCACTAGGATAGGAAGATTGTACACAATATCGTAGCATTGTTGATGCTTTACAATATCTCACGTTAACACGTCCAGATTTATCCTATTCAGTTAATAAGGTTCGCCAGTACCTTCATGCACCAACAACTACCCATTGGACAGCCGTCAAGATAATTATGCTTTATGTTAATGACACTGTAGGTCTTGGTATCACATTCAAGCAGTCTCATTCCACTCTTTATGTGCTTTCTCAGATGCAGATTGGGATGGATGCCTAGATGACATACCCTCTACTAGAGGTTTTGCCATTTTTATTGGTCCCAATCTTGTTTCATGGAATGCAAATAAACAAGCCACGGTATCTCGTTCAAGTACAGAAGCTGAATATAAATCTTTAGCCAATGCTACAGCTGAACTTATATGGGTTGAAGCACTCCTTGGTAAACTTGGAGTCAAACTATAGGAAAGGCCTTGTCTATGGTGTGATAATTTAGGTTGCATTCTATCTTTCTGCAAATCTTGTTTTTCATGAACGTACAAAACATATAGAAATTGACTTTCACTTTGTTTGAGAAAGAGTAGTCAATAAGCAGTTAGACATTAAATTTATTAAGATCAAGTTGCTAATGGATTTACAAAGGCTCTTCCTATCAAGAATCTTCTTGAGTTTAGGCGTAATCTAAATCTTCTGCAAAGTTTAGATTAAGGGGGATTGTTGAATGTAATATACGGTATGGCTATGGTATAGTATACCACCCCATGCCGTATTGCTTGTAAACCACGGTGGGACCTATTCCCACCCCTTTATAACACGTAACCCGATGGCCCCAAAGGGCATCGTTTCCGCCACGGTTGATAAGCCCACATACTTTTTTCTTAGAAGGGTCTGCCAAACACCATTCTCAGACAGCAGCATAAAAAGCCACTTACCAAGGTGGGCTCTATTCTTGATCTCAAGATCATGAATCCCCAATCCCCCTTGATCTTTAGGTCGGCAAACCACACTGCACTTAGTCAAGCGGTACTTTCTTCTCATTATTGCCTTGCCAAAAGAATCTTGACAGGAAATAATCCCGTCTTTTTAGAACCCCTTTTGGCATTTGGAAGGAAGAAATCATATACAGTGCCATATTACAAAGTAATGAATTTTTAGTACTAACAAGTCTAAGCAGAGTAATAATCAAAAGTCTATGTTTCATTCTAAAGTTGAATTTGGAATTGGAATTGTAAAGTCTATGATTCTAGTTATATTCTATGTTGCTCTGATACCAACTGATGGAAATTGCGGTGAGACCTGCACGTACAAAGCTAGCTAGTTTTTTTTTAATGGTCATCGGGGGAGGGAGAAGACCCTCCACCTGAATTGTATTCAATTTTTGCCTATAAGGCTTTGCAGCCTATTACAAGATGGGTTCAAGTGAACCGGAATTTTACAGAGAGGAACTAGATGGAAGATAAAACGAAAAAACACACACACCAACACACACAATCGGGGGTGCCTACACGGCGACATCACCAGGAAGACGGACATAGCCATTGCATTGAGGAGTGTCACTAACGCCATCGAAGGGCACCACAATCCCGAGACCTTGCAAATTGCAGCACCACAACCTGCTTGCAAAGCGACTATCCACTAGCTGGCAAACCAGGAGCATACGAGGGTCAACGAGTGAAGTTGGCATAGTCGAAAGGCCTTACTCTGCCGAGAGAGCGATGCATCCACGAAGCTCGCGCGGCTGATTGGGTATTGCAAGACCGAGATTCCACCACCGTCACGAACCTTGACCGCTAACTCAGCCGATGGGACAGCCCCAAGTACTTGCGAGGAGAGGAGGCGACCTGCGCCATCGAAGGGGGTCGATGAACCGAGGCTGCACCAAAACACGAAGCTCGCAACAATGCCGCAACCATCACCATCGGAATTAGCCAAGCATGAGTACCAAACTGGCCCAATTTTGCCGCCACCGGACAAGTAGCACGAGGTTCACATTATCACGCCTTCAACAAGGAAAATGGCGCCCACAAGCACCACCGTCACGGAGCTTTCGCTCGGAACCATGGAAAGAAGCTCACAAGAGGTGCAATTGCCCAAACGACACCCCCAACAAGGTAAAACAGCACCATTCCAGTACCGCCGTGGCCGGCTCAGGTACAAATCAGAGCAAGGATTTCTCCTGGTTGCGCACCTCTGCAAGCAACTTCCCGCCATGTGCCTCGAAGGGACGGCAAGCTCTACACCCATGCGAGGAGCTGCAGTCCGCCACGGAGAGGAGCTGCATGGCCGTAGACACAACGGGGTGGAGGGCTGCAGGCGGAACCTCAGCCCCGCGCATCGGAGAGGGCCGTAGACACGACACGTGGCTGCACAGGCAGGGGCTTCAGTCGCGCAGCCGGACCTGGAGCAGGGAGCTCAACTCCGGCATGGGCTCTAGGAGGGGCGGACACGGGCTGAGATGCGGCCGCCGGCCAGCGGACAGGAGGGAGAGGGACGGGAGCCCGCCGGAGACGGGATAGGCGGCCGCAGCCACCGGCGAAATTTGGATCTCGGGCGGGGGGGGGGGGGGGGGGGGGGGGGGGAATGCTTGGAGACGCGTAGCAGCCCCACTGGATCCACGTGAACTTCTCGGCCACAGGCCCACCGCCACCTCGGCGGAGGCCGGCGGCAGCGGCGGTGGGAGGGGGAAGCTGGGGGAGGCCTGGAGGCAGGGGCGGACCCAGGCATAGCTGAGTGGGGGCCATGGCCCCCACTCAATTTCTCACACTTCCATGTAATTTGTTCATAATTTGTAGAAATAACTTCCAAATTTTCGAAATTCTATAAGAAATGCCCCCAGTGATCTAAATTGCCCCCAGTGAATTTTTTTCCTGGGTCCGCCCTTGCCTGGAGGTGGCGGCGGCGGGGGTCTCCCGGGCCGCCCTAGGTCAGGACGACACCGGAGTTGGGGTCTCTCTCTAGGTATCAAGCTGACCGGTTGTTTTGTTCAGCTAGTACTACTTGCAAACAGCTCATACACCGACACAGTAATCGAGTTGATTGCTAGAGGCTCGTATCCAGCCTTGCTATTTTCTATTGATTCTCAACTCCCACGGTGTTATTTACAAGCCTAGTACGACATACCCTCGGACACGGGCACCACTTACTCTGCTTTAATAGTAAAAATATACCATCCTTGTAGGTGCAGTCATCATTATATAAAGATTGATAACATGACAAGAAAAGATAGCATCCTGCTCTAGAAGCACAAACAATGCACTACCTGATTTTAATTTCAGAAGGGACATTGTTTGCTTAGAATATATGATCAGTTCCGAATGTGTAATCAAGGGAGGGGCCCCTTTTCAGGAGCCAAAAGAGAAATCATTATTCAAATGCACTGAACACTTACAACTCACATAACCAATGAACCTAGTTTGGCATAATCGTTTGCATATAAAAGAAGATTCGGGCATATAAAAGTTATGTGGTATTAAAAAAAGCTCGCATTATATTTAACTTGAGTGCCACAGCCTTGAATCAGTCAGGAAAAAGATTCAAAGATAGTATAATCTCGCGAGAGGAAGCCTCGTCTCTCAGCTACCGTCCTTGCACAACCACTAAGCCAGGCAGTAGCCCAGACAAGGAGCGTAGCGCCAGACAAACTACGAGTGTCTGGACAAGACGGTAGGATACAAGATGTTCGATGTATGCTACATGCTGTATCCTAGCATCGAACGACTCCTACCAAATGAAACACACTACATCACCCGAAACCTCCCATGCCTAAAATTTGCATCTACCACATGCGAATCCGCCGATAGCGTTCGTAAGCTTGCAGTAGAATACCATCCGAGGGAAATCAAACCAGTCGCACCTTCTGAAGGTTTCGTGCCCATTGGATGTGAATAGGTTCAAGCTGGAGAGACGGAAGAGGTAGAGGATTGTGGCTAAGAGGAGTGTGGTAAAGTTGTTTCTGTCTCATGGCCTTATATAGTGGTGGAGATGGGCATTTTACAGACAGGTCCCTCATAATCATTGTATTTATTTAATTCTATTGGTTGTGCATCTACGGGTAAATACATAAAATCGGTTTTAGGGGGTACTAAGTAAAAAGAGCGCTGTATTAAACACCTAGTATGAAAAATGAATCCAATCCAATGCCCTAGGAGCCCCTAGGGATGCAGCCGGACGACCTCTGAGCGTCCGCCTCGCCCCCACAATTAGTCTAGAAATTAGGAACGTGGCCGGAGGTAACCAGCACCCAGCCGCTCCTCATTAGCCACGTCGGTCAGACGGTCGCTTGCATGCTTATGTGCAGCCGCAATGTGCTCACACTACGATGGAAGCATGGATGCCTCTCGCCTCTGCCGCATTGATCTTATCTCCATGGCCTCAAGAATATCCTGAAGACATAGTGGAGATGGCAATGAAAAACACCATGGAGAGGTCTATCCTGAGATGGCAATGAAAAATATCCTGAAGACATAGTGGAGATGGCAACGGGTGACAAATGGGAAGGCGGACGTTGCATATTAGTCATTATTGTCCATGCCCTATTGATCTAAGGGCTCTTGATCTTCATAGGTCATTGCCGCGCGTGCTCCGTGTCTCCCTCCTCTGGCCAGTGCCGCGCCCGAGCGACTCCACCTCCGTCCCCGGCCGCCGTACTCCGGTAAGGGTTTGCGTCGTACACAGGGGGACCCCCACGGCGCCACTGCAGACACCGGTAGAAAATAGGCGTTTAGTCCCGGTTCGCAAAAACCATTATTCCCGCCCCACCACGCGTAGGCCGCACACTCTCCCCATCGTGCTGCTACGTGACACCAAGGGTGCGCCTCCGAGCTGCTCGTATGATAAAAATCGCAAGAGGAACGCTACGATTCGCAATGAGATTGAAGCGAGGTAGTCCGTTTGATTGATCATGATTGGCGGTTGAGATGCATTGTATCCCAAGATGATTGCTCTTTTGGAAGTAGTTTAGGTATTTTATCAGTTTTGGACTTATAATCAATATTTGATATGTTTTGGATGTATAATATTTTTTAAACTGCGTGTGTGATTGGCTTCTATCATCACATACACATGTTTTTTTCCGAAAAAATAAATGTGGTTTCACCTTACATCACATATATCCCCTATTCCCTTAAAATTAAGATATGGGTATCTTTTCTCAGAACATAAAACAATGAAGGGGCAATTTTATAAGACCCACCTTCTTAGATACCATCTTTTTCATTTATCATGGAAAACAAAAAATATATATAAGTGACACTGCTCAGCGTCCCTTGGGGTTAATTCCCTCCGATACCGCGGGTCCCAGCATGACACGTGTCCCCAAAAATGCTCTCAATCTTGCTTTTACTCCAAAACGTCATATTTTGGTACAATTCGTCCTTATTTTGCTCCTATGTAGAAAAAAAAAATTTCTTAATGAAAAAAGACATGACTCGCCGGAGATATTAAAGCAAAAAATTGTTCTATTGTAGCAAAAAAATAATTCTCCAGGTACATTGTTGGGGAGTCTCGTAGCAAACAATTTGTACTGATATCACAAAAAATATAGAAAAATTGTTCTATTGTGATGGAGGGGTTACCTCTTGGGTGGCCTGATCTTCACGAATCGACCAAGAGCACGAAGACCGAACGATGAACACGAGAGGGGAATCGAGGGGAAATCGAGTGGAGATAACTAGCAATAACTGAAGAACTCAAATCTGCCGTCAACTAAGCCGCGACGGCCGCCTACTGGACGATTGATCCAACCGAACTCACCTTATCGGAAACCGCTTCACACCCGTGGCCGGTCCACCACGCCAATAGAACCACAAGGGTTAGTTGAGGAAGATTGGGAAGTCCATAACTGAGTCCCAACACTACCAAATTCCACACGATCTAGGACATCTCAATAATGTTGCGGATGAGCTCCAAACCTCCCCTGAGCTCAATCCGATACGTTTTGCGCGACAGAATGAAAACGTACAGATCGACTGTCAGGAACGAGTCTGCGATGTTTATATGAACCTAAAAACGCCAAGGCTAGCCAGAAAGTTCAACAAATCGTCGTCACCAGTTGGGCCGTCTGGCCTAGGCCCAATAAGCATCAACGTTTTTATTTCGTCGCAATTAGAAGACACGTGGCAAACGAGGTTCTAACGGACGTTATCGTAATCAGCTGATGTGGAAAACGTGGAAACTTTTTTTTTACGTCGTGAGTCTCGACCAATGAGGCGAAACCATGTGAACCAATCAAAATACGCCACATGGAAACAAAATGGTGCCGTTGCCTTCTTCTGGGACATAATTTGTTTGTCCCGGGCTACCTAGCGTCGCTTTTTTCGGTCACGAGTCTCGACCAATCGAGCGAAACCATGTGGACCAATCAAAATACGCCACATGGAGAAAAATGGTGCCACGTCGCCTTCTTCTGGGACAAAATCCGCTCGTTGCGGGCTACCCAACAACGTTTTTTCCGTCGCTAAACTCGTGGCACCTGCACCAACCGAATGGTGTCACGCAACACCTTGCCGGAGACGTTCTATTTATGTAGTCTAATCGCCCACTCATAGTACGACACGCGGGCTGGGCATACATCGCCACATGTCTTTCTTTAACTCGACGGACTTTTATGTTATGTTACTACGATGTCGCTTTTGGTGCTATTTGGGTGGTTAAATCATCGTTATAATTGCCAATTGCACACAAGCAGAAAATGAAACATTTACTTGTCCCAGACAGTCAAGAGAAAACGACCTTTACTTCTCCACCTTCAAATTGTTGTTAGGGAAAAAATATCAAGAGAAAACAAACTTGTTTGTCCTTATTGAACTTATGCTTATAGACGTATCCTTTTTGTTTATGCAATGCTCGTGCTACGTTTCAAAGATGCATGTCTGCTATTTTTCATGGCTTTTGTGAAGAAATTGTGGAAGTATTCATGGATGATTTCTCTGTCTATGGAACTTCTATTGATAATTGTTTGCACAACCTCGATAAAGTTTTACAGAGATGTGAGGAGACTAATCCTTTTCTTAACTGGGAGAAATGGCACTTTATGGTTAATGAAGGAATTGTTCTTGGACATAAAATTTCTAAAAGAGGTACCGAAGATGATAGAGCTAAAGTGGAAGCAATAGAGAAAATGCCCTGTCTCAGGGATGTTAAAGGTATTCGTAGTGTTCTTGGTCATGTTGGTTTTTATAGGAGGTTTATTAAAGATTTCGCTAAAATATGAAAGCCTCTCTTACCAATCTTCTTAAAAAAGATGTAACTTTTTTTTTGATGATGATTGCAAAGAAACTTTTGAACTTTAAAGAAGGCTTTAATCGTTGATCCTATTGTTCATCCGCCTGATTGGAATTTACCTTTTCAAATTACGTGTGATGCTACTGATTTTGATGTAGGTGTTGTTCTTGGACACCGAGTAGTTAAGAAATTGAATGTTATTCATTATGCTAGTAAGACTCTTGATGCTGCTCAAAAGAATTATGCTACCACTGAAAAAGAAGTCTTGGTTGTAGTCTTTGCTTGTGATAAGGTTAGACCATATATTGTTGACTCAAAAGTTACTATTCATACTGATCATGCTGCTATTAGATACCTTATAGAAAAGAAAGATGCTAAGCCTAGGCTTATTAGATGTGTGTTGCTTTTATTAGATTTCCAAGGTTTTGCCCTGAACATTTACACCTCAACAAAGAAAAAATTCTTCTATGATTTGAGGCATTATTTTTGGGATAACCCACACTTACATAAAGAAGGAGTAGATGGTATTATGAGAAGATGTGTTCCAGATCATGATCAACGAGTAATATTGAAGAAGTGCCATGGTAGTGCTTATGTAGGACATCACGCTGGGATAGAACCGCACAAAATGTTCTAAAATCAGGCTTCTATTGGCCTACTCTCTTTAAAGATGCACGTAATTTTTTTTTGTATTGTGATGAATGTCAAAGATTTGGTAACATTTCTAGATGTAATGAAATCCCTATGTGTTATTCTCTTGTTATTGAACCTTTTGATTGTTCGGGATTTGACTTTATGGGTCCTTTTCCTCCTTCAAATGGCTATTCACATATTCTTGTTGCTGTTGATTATGTTAATAAATGGGTAGAAGCTATACCTACTAAAAGAGTTGATAGTGAAATCTCGTTAAAAATGCATAAAGATGTTATTTTTCCTAGGTTTCGTGTGCCTGGATATCTTATGACTGATGGAGGTTCTCACTTTATTCATGGTGGTTTTAGAAAAACCCTTGCTAAATATGATGTTAATCATAGAGTTGCCTCAGCTTATCATCCTCAAACTAGTGGGCAAGTAGAATTATCAAATAGATAAATTAAATTTATCTTGCAAAAGACTGTTAATAAATCTAGGAAAATTTGGACTGATAAATTGACTGATGCTTTATGGGCATATAGAACTTCTTATAAAAATTCTATGGGAATGTCTCCTTATAAAATGATTTATGGAAAAGCTTGTCACATGCGTTTAGAATTAGAACACAAAGCTTATTAGGCACTGAAAGAACTTAGTAAAGAATTTATACTTGCTGGTAAGAAAATAATGCATTATTTGAATCATCTAGATGAATGGAGATCTGAAGCTTATGAAAATGCTAAACTCTTCAAAGAGAAAGTTAAACAATGGCATGATATAAGAATCCTTAAAAGAGAGTTTCATGTTGGTGAGAAAGTTCTATTGTATCCGATTTTTTGCGTGAAAATGCTAAACTCTCGTCTCCGATTTTTTGCATGAAAATTACTCTCCAGATGGGAAGGACCTTATACCATTAAAGAAATTTATCGTTCGGGTGCAATCAAAATTGCTTCCCTCAATGATAACACTACAAAAGTGGTAAATGGGAAAAGACTCAAACATTATATTTCCGGGGATTCTTATGACTCCAGAGAAGTTTATTAGAGGGAAGATTCAAGAATCCGCAGAGTCCATTTTCGAATAGGTAACAATTCTGTTAAGAAAAGTTTGTGGATTAACTTCCAAGTTATAAATTATTGATTTTTGGAAAATATGAAAAATATCGGGGCGGAGAGGAGTTGGAGACCGTGCCCGTGGGCACCACACCACCTGGGGGGCCGGGGCCACTCCTCGCCACGCCAAGCTATGGTGCGGGAGCAACAGAGCCCCTCTCCGACTCGTTTTCTACATGGACTTTCCTTTTGATACGCATATTTTTTCTATATAACCCCCCGGACCCCACGAGGCTGTATATTTCTTTTTGTGTTTTTGTTTTGACCTGTTTCTGCCAGATCTCAACTTCAGATTTAGAGCCACTATGCCGTTTTCCATACCTCTCAAAGATATTTTCTTTGAGAACATCGTCAACCCGTACATGAATGAGTTGAAGATGCATCTCAAGGAGTTTCTGCTCAAGGATGGGGTGGTGCGGATAGAAGATTTTTTGGGCCCCAAAGGAGAAGGCAGTCTGGAAGCTAGGATGGAAGATCTGGAGCAAGAAGTATTTAGGTAAAACAAGATGGCGGAGCGTGAAGTTAACATCATCCACATGATAAAGACAAAACCGATCGCTGAGCACAAGAAGGAGATTTCGGAGCGTTGGGAGGAGATTTGTTCACTCACCAAGACAACCAACAACTTACAAGCCCAACTCTACGATGTGCAGAACCAGAACTATGGGTATGAGAACAGGTTGAAACGCATAAGTTGTGCTGCTAGTTTCAGCATATTGGAGACCAAGACATCATTTGTTGATGGAGATCTTCTATGTTGGAAGTCCGATGATGAAAATAACTCACTACCACCACCGAAGAATTAATTCATCATGGGTATTGGCATCCCCTTCGCTTGTTCCAAGCATGGGGGAGTGCCCCGATATCACACCTTTATTTTTCACCTTTTAACCTTTTAGTAGAGTCATATAATGAGTATAGAAAATAACATATAGTATGGTTTGAAGTATGGAAGTATCACTTTTTAGTTGGTTATAGGTGTATCCTTTTTTTTTTGAGTTACCGTAATGGAATATTAATGAGAAGTTTCATCATCTTCTACACTTTATTTTAATTTCCAATTTCTGTTATGTTGTTAATCTTGTTATTATTATTTGTATCAATATTGTAGCATCAAGTTAATCTAATTGGTTTTGGCAAACTTAGAATTGGTCAGTAGCAACAATACTTTGAGACTTGAGTAAAAAAGAGGGAGTTTCATATAGATATATTGTTCCATGATCTTTCTTTCTTGTTATCCAATAATCTTAGTATTCTCAAGTAAGATTGTTTGTACTTCTCAAGAAAGATTTCATGATTGGTTTTATCATATATATGGTTGTTTGTTTTCCCTCAACTCTTATACTTGCTACCCAAAAACCTGTACTGAGAGGGAATGCTTCTCGTGCATCCAAACCTTGAGGCCCCAAACCATGCCATTTGTGTCCACCATACCTACCTATATGTGGTATTTAACCGCCACTCCAAGTAAATTTCTTGTGTGCTACCTTCAAAACCTTCAAAATTATACCTGTTTTGGGTTCCTTTTTTAGCTCATTAGGACGCAAATAGAGAATCATTATCTTAATTGTTGATTAGACTTTACACACATGGACTAGTGGCTTCATCCTCTTATTGAAATGCTAGAAGACTTGGTAGCGGGGTGCCCAACACCAAATTAATACAACAAATTATCTTCACTATTTTAGCCCCTCATTTATCGGTCAAAGCATTATTGTGTAAACAAAAGAAAAAAATGGATGACCTTCTACACCAGTTGCGTCCTTCAATGGAAGCCGCTCTTGTGAAGTCTAGTTGGCTTGCGACGTACTGTATTTTATGTTTTCCATTCGTTGACATAGACATACACACCTCTCTAAAATTAGATACTCCTCCATGGTTTGTGATTGTTAACAGGCACAAGAGGATTCGGCTAGGCATGGTTTGGGAGGTGTGTCAAACATTTTATTCCTCTATTTAGTAAAAAAAAAAGCTATAGCACATGATTTGATCCATGCTTCCATCTACTAAGGGCCTATCTTTTACCTTTATGTTGAGTCAGTAAACCTGCTTCTTTTTGTCTTAACCAAGCAGTTGAGTTGTTGTGACCCATCCATCGATATGTTGATTTACTCAATCATGTTCATTATTCTTCCTTTTTTAGTAAAAATGTTTTATATATTTGCATACCACTTTGAAATTTATCAACGATCGCAAAGAAAATGTTATGATTGAGCATGTCAAACTTTGCAAATATAAGCTCTAATTTAAAGTTTCACTTGGGGACAACCGAGGTCTAAGCTTTGGGGGAGTTGATACTTCCATTTTGCATGACTATTTTATATCGTTATTTTCCGTTGTTCATCAATATATTTCATGTTATGATACATTGCTTATGTTATTTCATCTTATTATTCATGTTTAATAATTATGGGCGAAGGAACACCAAAACCAGAAATCTGATCGAAAAACACTGCCAGGACACCCTATTTCAGATGATCAGAAAAAGAGGGGGAACACTGGAGGGGTATTAGAAGTTATGAGGAGGAAGCCAGCCAGAAGAGCAGCCGAAGGGGGTTCACCTGATGACCCCACCACCAAAAGGCGCCCCCCCTCTAGCTGCGCCTGGGGTGGTCTGGCCACCCTGGCCCACTCCTCGGCGACCCCTGATACGTCGAAAACGTATATCTTTTTCCGAACACTTTTCCTAATGTTTTCCTCTTAAATTGTGTGTTTTGAATGCAACTAACGCGGAATAACTTTGTTTTCAGCAGAAATAACTTGGTGTCTCGTTTTTGTGCAGAAAAATCAACTTTTGGGAAATTGTCCAGAAAAGACCACATTGGTCCTAAAACATTAGAAGACCCCAGGAGCCAGAAGGAGGCTAGGAGAAGAGCCAGAGGGGGCCCACACCACCCCCTGCCCCCCTTAGGCCGCGCCACCTAGGGGTGTGGGCCACCGAGATCCCCCCTCGGTCTCCCCTTTCGACTACAAATAGCCTTCAACCCTAAAACACGAGGGGGTTCCATAGTTTTCCAGAAAGAAGTCCATAGCTCCGTCACTATCGCGAATCCTTTTTGGGGTTCAGAAACTCCATTTTGGCACCCTGCCTGGACGGGGAATTGGAGGAGATCATCTCCACCGTCATCACCAACGCCTCTCGATCGACCATCCATGTTTCCCCCATCCATGTGTGAGTAATTCCCCCGTTGTACGCTGAATGGGATGGTAGGGATTGGATAAGATCGTTCATGTAATAATGTCGTGATTGTTAGGGCGTAGTGTATAGTATCTTCTATTAGGGCTATTGACATTGTTGCAGCTTGTTATGCTTAATGCTTGCCACTTTGGTCCCGACTGCCATGAACTCAGATCTGAACATGTTATTGAATCATGATGATAATTATTGTTTCTTGATCATACATGCAAGTTGTTTACACATGTTGTTGTCCGGAACCCGAGGCCCCGAAATGAACGAAATTGGGGCAACTGGAGGGGATGGATGTGAAGTGCCACTAGTAGGAAAAGGCTTACCAATGACGACAAAAATAGACCTACTGCTGGCAAACAAGTGTTCACCAGCGCGAAGCCTCCAGTGGTAAGAGGTTACCGCTGGCGAACAAGTCATGTTCGGCAGCGCTATCTAGTTACCGCTGGCGAACTAGTCATGTTCGTCAGCGCTATGTAGTTATCGCTGGCGAACACCAGTCTTGTTCGCCAGCACTAAGTTTGAAATTTAAAAATTCCAAAATAATTTTTTTCGCATTATTTTGTTTCAAAACTCTTGACGTTGGGAACCTTTAGTCACGGTGTAGAACTTGCTTTATTTCAATTTTAAATGTCCACTTCCGGCTGGGTCACCCATCCTCCCACTACTCTAGCCCGAGCACGCTTAACTTCATAGTTCCGTCCCACTACTCTACATAGGAACACCTCATTCTTTCTTGTAAGTATAGTACTATCAATCCTCTTAACTATTGCACCATATCTACAAATCCGTAATTCCAAATTCTTCAAATGATATGTCTAAATTGATCAGAAGAATACGAGGAATCCAAATATGACATCATTATTTTGTTTTCTTAAAAAACATTTTTTATTTTTCTTAATTTTGAATATTTTTTATTAATTTGATTTTGTAGGAGAATTTAGTCTGTCTCAAATACCTTTTTCTTTTTGTAATTTGTCGATTCTAAAATAACAGTTTTATAGCAGCAGCTGTACTATCTTAGCACTGGCAAACGTTATAAACGCTTTGCTAGCGGTAATAGCACTGGCGAACACCAAAATAGGGATACCTAGGTATTTAAAGGGAGTTGTCCAACCTCACAACCAAATATGAGTCTATACTCCTGTTCATGCTTCATGGCCTCCCCAAAACCAAAGATCTCGCTATTATGAAAATTGATTTTCAACCTACACAGTTATTCGAACAATGATAACAACGGTTTCATATTAACTGATTTCTCTATATCATGCTTAAGAAACAAAATGGTGTCATCAACATATTGGATAACAGAGACTCCGCCCTCCACTAAGTGTTTTACTAGACTCCCCACTTGCCCATCCTCCTTAGCTCAAGCAATAAGAACCGCCAACATATCAGCTACTAGATTGAAGAGGATGAGTGATAACGGATCACCCTGTCTTAACCCTTTTAAAGTTTGGAAATAATTACCAATGTCGTCATTTACTTTGATCCCAACACTACCACCTTGGACAAACCTCGCAACCCATTCACACCACTGCGGCGTGAATCCCTTCATGTGAAGTGTCTGCTGTAGAAAGGACCAATTAGCTTTTATCATATGCCTTCTGGAAATCAATTTTCAACAGAACACCATCCAATTTATTTTTCTTTAACTCATGAATTGTTTCATGAAACACCACAATCCCCTCTAAAATATTCCTCCCAGGGAGAAAAGATGATTGAGTGGGTCTAATCACGCGTTTTGCAATAGAAGTTACCCTATTTGTTCCCCTCTCGGTAAAAATTTGAAGCTAACATTTACTCCCTCCGTCCCAAATTAATTGTCTCAAAGTTGGATAAAAGTGGATGTATCTAGACATGTTTTAGTGTTAGATACGTCTATTTTTGTCCAACATTGAGACAATTAATTTGGCACGGAGGGAGTATCAAACAAATAGGCCTATACTGCTCAATCCTACACGCATCCTTTTTTTGGGGCAGCAGGGTTGTCACACCAAAGTTCAACTTGAACAATTATAACTCCCTTGTATGCAACTATGCAAATAATGCCTTAATACCCACCTTAATGACATCCCAAAATTTCTTATAAAACTCAACAGGAAATGCATCAGGTCCAGACGCTTTGTTCAGGTCCATCTGGTCAATAGCAACAAACACCTCCTCTTCCGAAAAAGGCATGGTTAAGATACTATTCTCCTCCCCCGAAACTTGAGGAAGATCTCCTATTTGTCCCTCATTTAACGAGAAAGAATTGGGAACCGGCGCCCCAAATAATTTCTATTAATATTCAGAGATGAACACTTTTAGGTTTGATTTCCCTACAATCGTTCCCTCATCTTGTTCAAACTGAAAAATACTTTTCTTGCGATGCCTACCATTGGCCATGAGTTGGAAATACCTAGTATTATTCCCGCCATCTTGAATGTATATAACCTTAGACCTCTGAGCCCACTTGGACTCTTTATCTCGTCTAAGTTGCGCTACGCATCGGACTCCTTCCTAGCCCTTCTATAATCATCTGAAAGAGGGACGGTCTCAGCTTTCATGTCAAGCTCGTCGATAAGAAGTACAAAACTTCTGCTTTAACTTCTTGTACTCCCCACACCTCTTTTGCGCCCAACCCCGCAAGAAACTACGTTGATGCCTAATCTTATTCTGCCGCCGCTCAATTGGGTTGTTTCCGATCGTAATGGAAAGCCATTCCATTTTCACCATATCGTAAAAAACCTCCTGGCGCAACCAAGGCAACTCAAACGAGAATAATGTCTTATTACCAATATGAGCAGGGGGTCCTGAGTCCAGCAAAAGTGGTACACGATCCGACCCCGTGCGATCATGCCAAAAATATAAGATGTACCGAGACTGTTACAAGTTGTACACTTGGATTAAAATTTATTAAAACAATAATTAGACTCTTTGATATAATTTGCCGGTAGGATTAGCACTGTGAGACACCAAATTTGGAGGGACATGAGACTAACAAACCAGTACCGTAAACAAAACAATTGGAGTGCCTTGCAGCCATGCAGGTGCGTTGGACTGAAGGATTTGAAGATCGTGTGGCGGTCGGACGGTAGCATCAAGACAAGCGCATCGGCGGTTGAGATGCACCAGAGTGTTAACGCCCACGATCGGCCGGAGCCATGGGGCGGTGCAGGTTTGGTAGATTGAAGAATGGCGGCAACACGGCAGGTGCGCTTGGGACTAAGGTGCACCAAAGCGTCCACACTGACGATCGGATGAGTCGTGCAGCGGTGCAGGTATGGCCGACGATCGACTGACAGAATGGAAGTGGGTGTGGCGGTCGGACATCGGCAAGGCTGCAACACGCCAGGTTCACCGGCTGCTGAGGCACCCTGAGGCGTCTACACCGACGATCGGCAGTACCAGTGTCGAGAAATCGTAGTAGAATTCATAGACGGGGGTTCCATGAGACTAGTGATAGATACGTGGGGGAACGTGGTAGTATGACGATCAAGGACACCAAAGTTTACCCAGGTTTTCTACGTCGCAACTAGGCGGCGTTCCTACTCCTGCAATCTCACTAAATTAGGGCTGAAGCCTGAAGTATACAGAGTACAATGTGAGTTGGTTCAGCTACTCGACGAGGATCAACTTCTCGGCGAGTTGGCTTCTAGCTAATTGTCTATATATTCTTCTCTCCCGTCCGGATTTATATAATAGCCGGGTTAGGTCTTAGAGAAAAGGAAACCTAGAAGACTACGGTAAGTTCTAACTTGGAAGGCAAGGAATCCGCCTTCTACTCCAAGCCGTACCACGTGGGCCGTGGTCCGGGTTCTTCTAGAATCCGGCTTCCGCGCGTCATCTTACTGGGCCGCCTAATGGACCGTAATCCATTACCATTTATGCCACCTTGGTAATCCGGCACTTTAGGACACTATCTGATATACCCTTAATGGGTATGTATCCGACAGTAGCCCCCAAGAAGGATTGAGACTTCAATTAGCCGTCTTTCGTCAATTTTGCATTCTTTCCAAGAAATGTTGGATCCTTGTCTCGATTCTTCTTTTCTTCAAATCATGCTTTAACGCGAAACTCGGATTTTGGGAAATCCGGCTTTTTCTTGAACGAGCCTTCGTGGAGAAGGAACTTCTCAGTGATAAAACCATGCTGACGTCAGGGACGTTTGGGTTTCGAGTGTGAAACCCTGAAACGTATCTCTCACAGATTCTCGCTGGAAGCGAGGAGATAGCAATAATCACTTGTCGCCTCGTTTACCGGATTTTCCCGCGAGTGACACGCGTTGAAAATCCAACGGTCCAAAGAGCCATTAACGCGCATCGTAAAGGTTTTCCGGCTATAAATAGCCTCCTTCGTGCCATCCAGCGATCCTTCCGCTCTCCCCTCATCTTGTAGCTTCCAAGCGCCATAGCCCCCAAGACAAAGTTCCAGTGAGAGTAGAGCCCGTGCTCATCTAGCATCGTTACCGGAACTTCTCCATCAGCAGCTCGAAGTCCTCACTACGCCGCCCGATTATGGACTCACCGCGTGCCTCCAAGGAGCACTCCGTCGCCTCTAATATAGACGAGATAATCAATACTATGGACCCTCATCTCGACTCGCCAAGCCACGCCGCCGCCAACGCACCGGAGAACATTTCCAGCGACCAGGCCCGCGAGGATCTACATCTCGCGGCCGAGAACCTGGCCGCTTCTTGTTCTGTGCCGCCTCCGCCACTCGTCCCCGAAACGGCGGAAGAGTAGATCCTCCTCGTTGGGGAGGAGCTCGCCGCCGCGGCTTTCGCCGCCGGAACCGAAGACGAGGGCGATATTTCCGGCAATTGGAGCCGGTGCAACATCTCCCCCTCCCTTCTTCCGACAATGGAGAAGGAGGGGTTGATCGTGAAGGGTCCGAGCCTTCGCCCAGGGCCGGGGAACGAGTCCTTCTTACCTCACACATTACTAGAGGTATGCGAATCCCGCCTTCCAGTTTCTTCCTCGAAATCCTTAGCCACTATAACATCCAGCCTCACAACCTGCCACCAAATTCTATTTTTTATTTAGCTGGCTTCCAGGCCCTTTTCGAAGGGTATTTAGGAATAGCACCTAGGTTAGATTCCTGGCAGTATTGCTGTCAGATTAAGAGAAACCCCTCAAAGGGCGCTCTCCCAACTTGCGGGACTATATCTTTCACCCTGCGTAGATTCAGGAAAGATTGGTTCCCCGAGATAAAGACGTCGGAATCCGTCAAATTTTGGACGGGTTCTTTTTCTATAACCAAGATATCCCGTTTCCTGGAAAGGAAACGGGGTTTCCACCTTTCATCAATGTTGCTGCCAATCCCCAGGACGACTAGGCTGTGGAGGCAGTGCAGACTCTACCCCCAGAACTTACCGGCATGGACGCAGTTCTATGCTAGCTAGAAAGGCGGATTCATCCTCTGGCCAATCATGGTTCCCGGCTCATGTGCGAGTACTCGGGAATCAAAGACAAGATGCGGACGACAGACAAATCTTTGTCGGCCAAATATTTGCGGAAACGTGTCAACCAGTTGGTCGCAACTCGCGACCAATATGAGGAAAGCCTCCAATGTACACAGCGACAAATCCATCTCCAAAGGTATGATTATTAATTTTGGTCTTTGGTTCTACATTTCTTCTTTGTCGTATATTTTTAATATAATCTAAGACTTTGTCTTTCACTACTAGGAAAATGGCTATAGGAGTGATGATACCCGTGACGCACTAGAGAAACGGCACGTCACGCCTATTACCCGTGGCGCACCACTGTTTGGTGCGTCGCGCCTATAGACATACCCGCGGCGCACCAAACAGAAGGCGTGTCGCGCCTATGTGTGGGGCCGGGTTGCCGAGCCTCCGAGGCATACCCGCGACGCACCTACGCAATGGTGCGTCACGGCTATGTTGGATACCCGCGGCGCACTTGGCAGTGGTGCGTCACGGCTATCTGTTCCACGGGTACCATCTACAGCCGTGACGCACCGCTGGTAGGTGCGCCGCGGGTATCCAACATAGCCGTGACGCACCACTGCCTAGGTGCGTGACGGGTATACCTGGAACGAATTTAAATGGTTGGGACCACCCCCCACCTCCCATCCCCCCATATCTCCACACCATTTTAGATCTGGTCGCCCCCACCTCCTCACTACCCCATTTCCCCCATTTTCCCACCATTTAAAACTTATTTAACCTATTTTATTTGATATACATGTGAGGGGAATCTAGTAAACACTTCTCTCCACCCCCATCTCTCACTTTATTACCACTTTCCCTTTTATCTTTTCACTTCCTATAGCCACATACACACGTACGCTCTCGGTCTCGAGTCGGCAAGATCTATAGTTGGTGAGTTGTTGGAGGGATATGTATATGTGTTGTATGTATGTGTGCTGATCTCGCTAGATCTCTGTCATAGATCTCGCTCGATATCGGCCGGTGCGTCGTCACGAAAGATTCATATGGTTGCATATATACATATGCGAAATTGTGTTGCGTATTTTTGATGAAATTTGTGGATGTCTTAAAAATGAGTTGACATGTGTTGCCAAAATGTTGATTCATTTCCATTTTGGCGACCACGCACTCCGAGAATGTCCTATTTTCAGCATAGGTCATGCCGAATTTTTCCGTCGACGACCATGCATGCATCATCCATATATTACGTAATTTGATTCTAATTAATTTGTCATTTGATCTTTTTTTTACTATGCAGGCAACCATGCATATAAGCACAGGCACCGTGGCTAGATTTATGAAACATGCGACGGACGAAATGTTTCGAAATAGCATGACGGAGATAAGATGTCCTTGTCGAAGATGCAAACTGAAACACTTGATCAGATACGATTGTGGTGAATTGGAGTCGCACCTTATCCGTCGTGGTTTCATGGATGGCTACACTCTTTACCCGACAAGTGATGAAGATGAAGAGTCGCCCGGACATGATGAAGGACATCATGATCAAGATGAAGGACATGATCATAATCAAGACGAAGGACATCGTGATGAAGATGTAGGACATGATCATAATCAAGACGAAGGACATCATGATGAAGATGTCGGGACATCGTCGTCGGACTGGGTGCGGGACCCTCATGTCCAAGCTCTGCTTCTCAAGGAGACTAGCAACACCAGAGCTGCTGCTAGAGAGAAATCGAAGCTGTCGCAACTGGAGATAGACGCCGTTACTCCATTGTATGAAGGATGCGTGAGCTAGGATACCCGTCTGAACGTAACGTTAAGGACCCTCCAGATGAAGACAAAACACCGATGGAACGATGCGAGCTACGATGAGAATATTGCATTCTGGCACGGCCGTCTTCCCACGGGGAACAAGTGTCCAACGAGCATCGAGGAGGCCAAGAAAGTCGTGTGCCCTCTGGATTTACCTCACGTGAAGTACCATGCTTGCATTAATGACTGCATCATCTATCGGGGCGCGGACGCGGAGAGAACCATATGCCCGGTGTGGGACGCAACTCGATACAAGACATGGAAGAAGGCCTCTCCTCGAAAAGTGGTGTGGTACTTTCCGATAACTTCCCGTCTGCAGCGGTATTTCGCAGACCCCACATAGGCGAAGCTCATGCGATGGCACGCGGAAAGGAAGAAGCCAGAAGGGCATGATGGAATTGATCCGGAGAAGGATGACACGATGCTGACACACCCCTCAGATGCTAGCCAGTGGAAGGCGCTAGACATCGAGTACCCCGAATTCGGCGACGATCCAAGGAACATCAGGTTGTGCATGAGTACGGATGGATTAAATCCTTTTGGCAACCAGAGCAGCACCCATAGCACCTGGCCCGTGTTTGTATGTATATACAACCTAGCCCCTGGTTGTGCTTGAAGAGGAAGTACATACAGATGAATATGCTTATTCAAGGGCCGAAACAACCAGGTAACGACATCAATCTGTATGTCTAGTTGTTGGAAGAGGAGCTAGCCACGTTATGGGACGAGCCAGCCAATACGTGGGACGCCTATGGAGAAACGTTTTTCCCAATGAGAGCCGCGCTCATCACGACGGTGCATGACTACCTCGGTTACGGATATGTCGCGGGGCAGGTGACGCATGGATTATGTGCATGCGTTAGGTGCATGGATGACACTACGTATCTCCAGCTAGAGAGAAACCACGGGTTTTCGAAAACCGTGTTCTTGGGGCATCGAAGGTGGCTTCGCAAGGATGACCCGTGGAGAAAACACAAAGATCTGTTCAACAATGAAGTTGAGATGCGAAGAGTGATGGGGGGATAGTAACCCGGCAGGCCAACCTCAAGGTGTAACTCGGCCCAAGGTGCGCAGTATAAGATCCGGCTAAGGAAAAAGAAACCTCTGGAAGGCCCAAAGGCCGCAGGCTTTGTAACCCGGATTATGGGTCGCACTAAGGAAAGATAGGGTTTGTGAGTAGAGTTCAGGTAGGACTCAAGATGTACCTTGGAGGCTAAGCCAGGGGGGTACGGGTGCTTTATAAACCGGCCCCTAGGTTTGGCCTGAGAGAGATTCAAGTCATAGTTGTATCACCAATTATCGAGTGCTTAATATAGTTTATATTCAAGATCCGGCGAGTTGCTTTCCGGTTCTTAGATTGCTTTTTGCCATGTCTTCCTTTGAGCTAAACCCTCTCCCAAATACCTGTGCCGACTTGCCCCAAGATCAGTTACCCCCGGTAACATCTGCCGTGATTATCCCACGACAGTTGGCGCCCACCGTGGGGCCTGCGTCGAAAGGTGTTTACATCACGGGAGAAGCTCGGAAGAGCATGAAGAACCTCATCGTCGGCGAGATCTACGTCGATGGCGAAGGAGAGAAGATAGTGGACGATTCCGGCTGGGGGCCAGAGTCGGATCACCTCGAAGCCGGATCCGTCGTGACAATCGGCCAAATAAGTATCTTGATCGGTATGGTACGTACGCTTGATTTAAGAGGACAATATCATGTGCATGTTACAGGGACTTCTAGCAGGGACACAGAAGCACTAAAGCAAACGGTGAATTCGGTTTCCTCGGCTGTTCCGGGATACCTGAGATGGGCGGAACAAGAAGTAACATGGAGCAGAAGGGATCATCCGGGAGGAATAGAGCGCCCCGGAATCCTGGCATTGGTGGTCGCGCCGCAGGTCAATGGTTATGAATTGAAAAAGGTCTTGATGGACGGGGGGAGTAGCATCAACATCCTATATTGGGAAACCTTCTTGCGCATGAACCTCAAAGAGTCTCAGCTACAGAAAAGTTCGACAGTCTTTCATGGAATCGTGCCGGGTCATTCGGCGCGCCCTGAAGGAAAGGTTACATTGGAAGTGGCCTTCGGAGAATCGGTGGATAATTATCGGGTGGAGTGGCTCACGTTTGAAGTAGTCAAGTTGCATAGTCCCTACCATGCGCTGTTCGGAAGGCCGGCTTACGCTAAGTTCATGGCTAGGCCGTGCTATGTATATTTGCAGCTGAAGATCCCGGGCCCCAAGCAGACCATCACTATCCATGGAAACCGGGATATAGCAGCAGAGTGCGATGAAGGAGATTCAGTGATGGCTGAGCAAGCTTGCAGAAAAGAAGAACTTAAATATTACAGGTCTCAGGTGGATCCGGATGATGGCACAGCATTGAGGAGACCGGATTCCGAGGACGAAAGAGTGAAATTCAAGGCGGCTCAGGACACCAAGAAAGTAGATTTTGTGGAAGGAGACCGCACCAAGCAGTTCACTATAGGGTCCAACTTGAAAAGTGAGCAAGAAAAGGCTCTTGTGGAGTTCATTCGTTCAAATGCGGATGTATTTGCTTGGACACCCAGCGACATGCCGGGTATCCCCACCGAGTTGGCAGAGCATAGTTTGCATGTGGATCCCAAGGCTAGGCCTGTGAAGCAAGGTTTGAGGAAAATGAATGAGGAAAGGAGAAGAGCTATAGGTGAGGAAATCGCGCGGCTATTAACTGCAGGTTTTATCATGGAAGTATTTCACCCGGACTGGCTAGCAAATCCGGTTCTTGTGATGAAAAAGACAAATGAGTGGAGGATGTGCATCGATTTCACAAGCCTCAACAAGCATTGCCCAAAGGACCCGTTCGCGCTACCAAGGATAGACCAGATCATAGACGCGGTAGCCGGGAGTGACTTGCTGTGTTTCCTGGACGCATATTCGGGATATCACCAGATTAAACTCAAAAGGGAAGATTGGGAGAAAACGTCGTTCATAACCCCTTTT
The DNA here is from genome assembly GCA_028641055.1 of Alopecurus myosuroides. NCBI lineage: Eukaryota > Viridiplantae > Streptophyta > Magnoliopsida > Poales > Poaceae > Alopecurus > Alopecurus myosuroides. Next base: position 433,117,066 of record CM054060.1, on the reverse strand, counting down.
GGGGCCTTCTGCTACAAAACCATGACGTTTGGATTGAAGAACGCAGGCGCAACTTATCAACGGTGTATTCAGAAGTGTTTCGAAGACCAAATCGGGCGCAATGTGCACGCTTACGTAGATGATGTGGTCATCAAGACCCGGAAGGCAGAGACATTTATAGACGACCTAAAGGAAACGTTCAAAAGCTTAAGGAGATACCAGATGAAGCTCAACCCGACAAAGTGCGTGTTCGGGGTTCCAGCCGGGAAGCTGCTCGGTTTTATCGTCTCCGAGAGAGGAATCGAGGCAAACCCGGACAAGATCAAAGCTATCCAAAATCTGAGAAAGCCGGAAAATTTGAAGCAGGTTCAAAAGCTCACGGGCTGCGTGGCGGCCTTGAGCCGGTTTATATCTAGACTCGGGGAGAAGGCAATACCCTTGTACCGGCCTAAGGAAATCTGATAAGTTCGTATGGGATCAAGAGGCTGATGAGGCATTCGAAGCACTAAAGAAGCAGTTATCGGAGGCACCGGTGCTAGCAGCCCCAGGTCCCAAAGAGCCTATGTTGTTATACGTGGCAGCTGGCCCCCGAGCCGTCAGCGCGGTAGTGGTGGTGGAGCGCAAGGAGGACGGAAAAGGTTATCCAGTCCAGAGGCCGGTTTACTACGTCAGCGAGGTATTATCCGAGGCAAAGCAACGCTACCCGCACTGGCAGAAGCTGGTTTTCGGAGTCTTCATGGCCAGTCGGAAATTGAAGCCGTACTTCCAGGAGCATCCTATAACAGTGGTCAGCTCAATACCAATGTCAGATATCATCAGAAACTCGGACGCGACCGGAAGAATAGCCAAATGGGCGATAGAGATGGGGGATTATCACATCAGCTACGAGCCTAGGACGGCAATCAAGTCCCAGGCCTTGGTCGATTTCGTTAACGACTGGACGCACACCGGAATGGCCACCATAATCCCAAATTCCGAGTCATGGATCATGCACTTCGATGGGTCAAAGCAATACGAAGGATCAGGAGCTGGAGTGGTGCTAACATCACCCAAGGGAGACAAGTTGAGTTACGTACTGCAAATTCACTTTGACTGCTCAAACAACGTGGCCGAGTATGAGGCCCTATTGCATGGCTTAAAGGTAGCCAAGGAAATGAACATTAGAAGGATACGATGCTTTGGAGATTCGGACCTTGTGGTTCAACAAGTATCAGGAACTTGGGATAGAAAGGATGCAACCATGGCAGCATACCGCAGGGAGGTGGACAGGGTTGCGGGATGTTTTTCCGGGTACGAGGTGGAGCATATAGATAGAAGAAAGAATGAAGCAGCAGACGCCCTCGCTAGACTCGGCTCGCGCAGAGAGCCGGTCCCACCTAACGTTTTCCTGGACGAATTATGGCGACCGTCAGTTAAAACCGAGTCAGAGGAGGAACTGGCAAGGCAAGACCCGGATACAGCACTCGTGGCTGCTGTGCGCATTATTCCCGAATGGACAGAACCGTTTTTGGCCTACCTATCACGGGGCGAGTTACCACAACAGGAGGTCTTAGCAAGGCAAATTTTGCGGCGAGCAAAGGGGTATTCTATCATCAATGGGGAGTTATACAAGAGAAGCGCCGCGGGGGTCTTTTTGCGCTGCGTGGCACCAGAAGAAGGCCGACAGATTCTCAAGGAAATCCATGAAGGTGATTGCGGGCATCATGCATCCACGAGATCCCTTGTGGCCAAGGCCTATAGGCATGGATTCTTCTGGCTCACGGCTTTAGCAGATGCGGAAAGGTTAGTGGCAAGGTGCGATGGATGTCAAAGGTACGCTCGACAAACTCATGTGCCGGCTATGGAACTACGGACTATCCCGTTAACTTGGCCATTCGCTGTCTGGGGTATGGACATGGTCGGCCCCTTCCATATGTCACCTTGCAAGAAAACACATCTTTTAGTGGCTATTGATAAGTTTACCAAGTGGGTCGAGGTTATGCCAGTTACTAATTGCGAAGCAGCTACAGCAGTCAAGTTCCTGAAAAGAATTATTTACCGATTCGGGTACCCTCACAGCATAATTACCGACAACGGAACCAACATGTCCCTTGGAGAGATGGAAAAAATTTGTGGCAGCAATGGAATCCGGCTTGACGTAGCATCAGTGGCGCACCCACAAGCCAATGGGCAAGTGGAGAGAGCAAACCAAAAATTACTTCGCGGATTAAAACCGCGACTGAGAGTTCCTTGTATCAGGGCAGCTGGAGCATGGGTCGAAGAACTTCCTTCCGTGGTCTGGGGTATCAACACTACACCTAACCGATCCACCCAGATGACACCCTTCTTCATGGTCTATGGCGCAGAAGCGGTATTACCAAGCGATATTATTCATGATTCACCAAGAGTGGCAGCCTATGTTGAAGTAGAGAACGAGAAGACCCGTCAGGACGCCGTGGATATGTTAGAAGAACAAAGGGAGCAAGCCTTAGAAAGGTCCGCCATATATCAGCAGGATTTACGGAGGTATCATAGCCGGCGTGTGAAAACCCGGGTCTTCCAGGAAGGAGACCTGGTCCTGCGCTTGGTTCAGACAAATGAGGGAAAACACAAGCTATCACCACCATGGGAAGGACCTTTCATCGTGAGCCGGAATCTGCATAACGGGTCGTATTACTTGATAGACGCAAGGGAAGAATCGGCCACAATCAACGACACTGCTCATACCACTGCACCTATGCAAGAAAGAGATAGACCATGGAATGTGGCTCAGCTACGCCCATATTACACTTAGCAAAGACTATGTTGGCGCGTGAAATTAAACAATGTAACAGGCGGCAGGTTTCAGACGCACTCTTTTCCTATCCAGGGTACCCTTGGGGACTGGACAGGTTTTTAATGAGGCGGCTTGCTGACCTAATTCTCTCATATCAAATAAAAAGGGGTTATCAAGAAAAGAGGCAATTATCATGTGTACTTTCAGTACGGTGCGTATTTTTCAGGTCTTGAGGGCTGGTCGCTCACATAAGCACAGCCGCAAACTCAAAAAGACCCGGCCTTGATGCCAATGAGTTATAGGGGCTGGTTACTCGAAAAACGAGTACGGCTACAATCTTATAACCGGACAAAGAAGTCCAAATTTCTCGGCTATTCTTACTTAAGCTCGATGTGACTCGCAACAAAGTGGCATGATTTGTTCGCTTACGATTACTGTCAGCCATGAGACCCAATGGGACTTGCCTGACCCCGTTTTCGTATTGATGTAACAACATGGTATCCACGCGAAAGCCGGCTTACAGTACAAGATGGTTGAAAGGGTCATCTAAACCACAAGTTATGCAGAGTATAAGGCTGACAGCCGGAAACTCAACAATTATTAAGCATAACTTCAAATCCTATATAAAACCGTCCTGGGCTTCTGGAGAATCTAGCGGCAGTCAACTCGTTCTTCTTCAAAAATCACCTGTCCTAGGCGCGGAAATCCGGACCTGAGGAACTCGTGAGTTTTGAAAGAGAAAAAGTGTTGTTCAGCCGTTAAAATTCCAAAGAGCCAAGCATCCGGGTCTTGGGGGGCTTGGGGACTTCGAAATAAGTCCGTTCGCCAAACACCCATGAAACCCGGAAGCCGGGTCTCACAAAAGGAAGCATAAAGAAGTACGGATATCAAGAATAAGGCAAGTCGGATATCAAGAACAATTGGGTGCAAAAGACCAAAGAGGCGCAAAGTGCATCGGGAGTTTAGAATGTATTACAAAGACTTACTAAAATATCAAAGGAGCACAGGCGCTCCATTCAAAAAATAAGTTGTTTCAATGATGCTTGCCGACTGATGCATATAAAATAATAGGCGGCACTTAATGCTCTAAGCTGCAGGATCCATCTTGGCCTTGCCCCTGTCGTCACTCGTGGTGGCGGCGCCACTCGGATCAGTAGCAATCCCGACTTGTGCAGGTGGAGGGACGACGGGAGTAGAAGTGGTAGGAGCAGAGTCGGCTTCAGCCTTCTTGGCAGCTTCTTCCCTTAGCTTGATCGCTTCTTCCTTCCACCGGGCAAGCATGTCGAACGGCTTGGGGCGGTCAGCCTTGATAATCTTGTCGTTAGCATCGTACGCAGGAAGGATTACATCAATCTCCAAGCTATCGGCAATAACGCTTGCCGGATGACGAATTTCCTTCTGAATAGCTTTGAAGTCTTTAAGGGAAAACTTGGACCCATCCAAGTTGAACTCCGGAAACCCGGCCACCAACTTGGCCGGCTCTAGCTTAGGGAAGTAAGCTTTAGCCAGCGCAAGTCCTCGGGTTACCCCGAATCGGCAGGAGGAACGCTTCCAGTGCCAAATCCACTCGGGGATGGTGGAGCAGAACTCTAGCAATCTCTTCATGTTGCTTGGCCTGATACCCGGCAGTCGCAATTCGTCGAGAATCCAGCCAACTCCGGCACTAAGTTGCCGGAGAGTGTCCTTGATAACTTTCAGCTTGATAGCATCATCTTCTTCAGGGGCTGCGTCACACGGGCCTGCTAAAACAGACAAACAAAAATAAGGTATAGGTACAGAGATATGATTGTTCATCTAGAAAGAATCCGGGTCATGAGAGTTAAGGCTCAAAAATCATACCAGTTGCGGCGCGATGAACATCGGCAATTTGAACAGAGAGCGTTGTTAACCTGTCCTCAGCTTCGTGGGCCCTTTTCCTATATTTCCTCGTAATTTTTTGACACCTACGAGCTTCAGTCTCAGCGGCTTCACGAAGGGCCGTCTCCTTTTCGATGCGTTTGGTGGCTTTGGCTAGCTTCTTCTCAGATTTCGCAATATAGTCCTACGAGGAAACATGAGGAAGGGTCAGTCGGAAATATTATGCAAAATTCCAAGCAAATTACTTAGTAAATCACTTGGAACTTGGGGACTATATGTGGAAGCAGATGGTATTACTCGGGCTTACCTTATGTTTGGTTATCAAGGCATCTAGGATGTTTTCTTCTTCAGCCTTCAAGGTATAGAGGGCATCGAGCATCTGGGCAAACGTCATATCTTCAGGACGAAGCCTTGAAGGGCCGGAAGATTGGCCTTCCTGTTGAAGGACCGTTCTGGGTCTTGGGGTCGAAACCCGGATTGTTTGAGCATCCGGGTTAGTAGAGCCCGGCTTGGTCTCCAAGATAATATCCCTCTCACCCTCAGCCTCATCATCAGCGGTAATATCCACATTATCATTCGGCCCCTCCTCTCCTTGTTTTTCAGCTTCAGGGATATCCGGGTCACTAATGGTGACTTGGACCCTGAAAAGAAGGAAGGAGACATTGGTTAGTAGTGCGCATATATAAAAACAAAGGAGAAAGGGGTCAGTAAGTGTGAAAGAATATCGAGTAAAGGTCGCTTACCCGGTGTTCACGGCATAGTCTGGGGGAGCTCGCAGCTGGAGGCGGATGATGTTGGCAAAGGTACCGGCTGTGGTACTCGGAATTTCCCGGCAAGTGGATGACTAGGGGATGGATGACGTTGAGGAGATTGGGGAGGCTGAGGTGGAGGAGTGCTAGCTCGGCGAGCAGGTGAAGTGGAAATACCCGGGTTAAGGGGATCATCCCCCGGGGAACTCCGGGTCACCCTGCGCTTAGCTGGGAGGGGATCCTTCAAGAATGATGAATGTGATAGTTGTTCATTAAGTTTATGCATAGTGTCAAAGGAGTAAGGCGCGGAAGACATGGAGGAGAAGGGAACCTTTGCGACTACCCCTCTGGCCTTCCTTTTGGCTCCGACTGTGGGTTCTTGGTCTGATTCGATGGCCTCCGGGTCATCTTCCTCTTTTTCCTCCTCGTCTTCTAGCCCTGAAGGCCGAGTATGCATCAGGCGGGGAAAGATGGGTGATGAGAAATATAGCACAGATAAAAGGTGGATATAAGATCAAGGAAAATACCTTTGTCGTCATCAACCGGCTCGTCTTCATCTTCGGGGTCTTGAGAAGGAGGAGAGGTTTCAACCCTCCAGAAAGGATCTTCGGCATGTGAATAAAGGGATTAAAGCTAGGATTAGAAACTATAGCAGGTAAAAGCGCTGAAGCAAGCAAAAAGCATCAAAGTCTCACCGCTGGAGCCGGATTCTCCCGAGTGAACGGGGGTAATCCGGCAATGTTCCTTATCACCTCCAGCTTCTCCGTCAGGAAGCCTTTGATGGTCTTGTTGGTGTCACCAGCGGCGAAGTTCTTGGTGGAGTATCGGAGAGAATCCGTGATGTGTCCCGAGTATTCATGTAGCAATTTGGAACGGATGGAGTTGGGCTGAACCCGGAAATCTACCCAGGTTTTTACCAGATTAAGCCCAAAAAGTCCTTGGGCTGAGAGGGCAGCTAATTTGGCTAGCAAAGGTTGAATTGCCTCCCTGTCAGGGTCAGGGGCAAAGGCGCTGAAAGACTCGGAGGGTTCAAGGAGACTCTCCGAATAACCCGGCAGCTTCCTCTCGCCATCCGGGGAAGTGTCATGGCAATAAAAGAAAGATAGTTGCCAGTTTTTGACGTGGGAGTTCAGGTTTAGAGTGGGCATCAGTGAGTGCTTGCGGCGTTGGATAGATACCCCGCCGCAGGTAAGGAGTGCTCCGTCACCGCTCTCACGGCACGGTTTGCACTGAAATAATTCGATAAAAAGAGCCAGACTTGGCGGAACGCACAAGTAGGACTCGGATAAAACTATGAAGTGGGTAATGTTCAACATAGAGTTAGGCCCTATGTCGAACACTCGGAGGCCGTAGTGGCTTAAGATTTCCTGGAAGAAAGGGTGACCCGGAGGACGGAATCCCCGGGTCACGTGCTCGGTAAAACAAATTACCTCATTTCCGGCAGGAGCGGGCCGGGTCTCATCGCCTGGAGCCCTCCAATGTATGTCCTTTTGAGAAGGGAGGATTCCTAGTTCGGCCATCCCATCCAGCTTGGCCTTTGTTGCTGTGGACCGACCCCAATTGGCAGAAATGGTTTGGGTAGCCTTTGCCGGGGCCAGCTGTTTCCCTTGTCTTTTTGGAGCCATAGAGTTGACCTGCAGGGCACACGTAAGAGGCGCAGGGAATAAGACTCGGAATATCAGATTATCCGAGTTTGGAATATTAAAACGGTATGAAGACTAAAAAATATCCGGGTAACGCCTTAGGGTGCAAAAGGTTGTGAATTTTCCGGGTGTTAAGTGCGGTTGAGGAAATCACTAGTTACTTACGTATTGATGTGAGTTGGGTGAGCACGGATGGTTGCCCATGCTTCTATTGTGAGTAAGATAGCTGGAAAAAGGAGATTTTCCGAGTGTTAATGTGATAAGCGGAAAATCGAGGAGGAACGGATCTAGATGGGAAAACTTGCGAGTGATCTTACTAAAGATTTGATACTTAATAATGGTAAGGGGTTGAGTTGTGACTGTGTATCAGGTGCTTAAAAGAGCTAGGGAGTGTCGAATCGATCCAATTTAATGATATCGGAAAAATAATTTGCGGGTTGACCCAGATCCGATCCTGGTTAAATTGAAGAAATTGCGAGGCTAAATTGGACAATTGTGAGAGGCTTACTGAAGGGATCGACGTCTGGAACGAAGGTGTCGTGTGGTGCGGATTGAATGCCCCTTCACGATTCTTGACGAAAGAAATGAAAAGGTGACGGTGGCGCTTGATGGCGGCGCAGGATGGCTCGAGGTCGAGCGCGGCCGGCAACGACCTCGTTCTTGATGGTGTGCGCGAATCTCTGGCGGCGGTGCCGCAAGTAAGTAAGGAGCAAGGGGAGAAAGGGAATGATGAGGCGGAGCAAAGGGCCTAGGGTTACCCTCTGGCCGTTATTTATAAGGAGGGAGTGAGCTTATCTCAACGACCGGAAAACCGGAAATTACGGAACAGTAATTATCCGCGCAGATTTCGCGATGTATGCGTCAAATACGGAGTAAAATGCCCCGTTGATAGAGGAAGTGCAATTTACCCCGGGGTGTCAGGGACCGGTATCGAGTGTAGAATCTTAGCGTTTTGGGATTCAAATCTGGAAAAGCATGTTAAATATCCGGGGAAAGGCCGGGTTACTATATGGCCGCCATGGAGCTGTGCCTGGCTGTCTGTCAAAGCAATTTAACCCGGCCTCTATGAGCTTGTGTGTTTTGTATTTTTTCAGGGAATAGCGAGCGCTTCCAGGAGGAATCCGTGAAACCCACGCTATTCTGGGGACTACTGATGGGGGGATAGTAACCCGGCAGGCCAACCTCAAGGTGTAACTCGGCCCAAGGTGCGCAGTATAAGATCCGGCTAAGGAAAAAGAAACCTCTGGAAGGCCCAAAGGCCGCAGGCTTTGTAACCCGGATTATGGGTCGCACTAAGGAAAGATAGGGTTTGTGAGTAGAGTTCGGGTAGGACTCAAGATGTACCTTGGAGGCTAAGCCAGGGGGGTACGGGTGCTTTATAAACCGGCCCCTAGGTTTGGCCTGAGAGAGATTCAAGTCATAGTTGTATCACCAATTATCGAGTGCTTAATATAGTTTATATTCAAGATCCGGCGAGTTGCTTTCCGGTTCTTAGATTTCTTTTTGCCATGTCTTCCTTTGAGCTAAACCCTCTCCCAAATACCTGTGTCGACTTGCCCCAAGATCAGTTACCCCCGGTAACATCTGCCGTGATTATCCCACGACAAAGAGCCCCACATCAAAGGAGCGGCGAGGAAATCGACGAGCTTTTGAAGAACTGGAAAGAGTGCCCTGCGCCGAGAAAGAAGCGAAAGGCGCCGGCGCCGTTGGAGGGTGTATGGAAAACAAGGTCTGTTCTCTGGGGCCTGAGGTACTGGAAGATTCTCCGCTCGCCCCACTGCCTTGACCTCATGCATATCACGAAAAACGTGTGCGAGAGTCTGCTTGGCACGCTGCTCAACATGCCGGAGAGGACCAAAGATGGGCCGAAAGCAAGGAACGACTTGAGATTTTTGAATATCAGGGGCGAGCTCCACGGAGGAAAACCGGATGATGATGACGATGATGATGATGATGTGTTAGATGGGACGGAAGGTCGCCGCAAGGGCAAAAAGTCCAAGAAGACGGAATATTACTGTCCCCCTTCGTGCTTCATGCTATGCGAGAAGGAGATCGACCAATTCTTCAAGTGCCTCCTTGGAGTCGAATTTCCTTACGGTTACGCGGGAAAGATAAGCAGATACCTAGACGTACCAAAGCAGAAGTTCAGCGGGATGAAGTCTCACGACTGTCACGTGATGATGACGCAGATACTTCCAGTTGCAATTCGAGGGATAATGGACGAGCACGTCCGTGAAACGCTGTTTGGACTCTGCAACTTTTTTGACGTCATCTCTCGAAAGTCGATTGGCGCGAAGCAACTCGCAAGGCTACAGGAAGAGATCGTGGTGATACTATGCGAGTTTGAGATATACTTCCCGCCAGCATTCTTCGACATTATGGTGCATCTCCCTTGTCCATGTCGTGGATGATATCATCCAGCTCGGGCCGCCGTTTCTACACTCCATGATGGCGTTCGAAATGATGAATTGTTCCATCAAAGGATACGTCCGCAACAGGGCCCGTCCAGACACAAGCATTGCCAAGGGCTTTCTGAGAGAAGAGTGCATCTCTTTCTGCACGAATTTTCTAGACAAAGATGAGAACATTGGTCTGCCCGTAAACAGGCACTTTGGCAGGCTCGCTGGATGCGGACACCGCGAGGGCCAGCGCGAAATGAATGTCGACTTTCAGGGCCGACGCAACGACTTTGGCAGAGCAAACCTAGTCGCGCTACAACATCTAACAGTGGTCGGTCCTTGGTTGGAAAAGCACAAATTGCTAATCGCGAAGTATTACAGTGACCGGGGACAACATAGGACCGAAGCAGAAATAATCAGAGAGCACAACATCCATTTCACACAGTGGTTCAGGGAGAAGATTATGACCGATCACCCGGAGACCCCTTATTCTGAAGAAGAAAAACTCATACTCACATTGTCACAAGGCCCCGCACATAACCTCATGACATATCAGGCATACGATACAAATGGTTACACATTCTACACGGCAAATAAGGACCGGAACTGCGAATACCAGAACTCGGGGGTAACGATGGAATCATTAACAGGTGACGTCAAGGAAAGATACTATGGTAGGATCGACGAGATATGGGAACTCGACTACTGCGGAGAGAAGGTGCCAATGTTCCATGTCACATGTGTATGCCTTCAGGAAAGAAGGACAATATTTCACCACCATGGTGATACCTGAAGCCAAATCCGGCACGAATGTCACCGCAAAAAATGAGCCATGGGTCTTGGCTAACAAAGTGGACCAATGCTTCTTCATTACTGACCCGACAAAGCCTAGCCGTGTTGTCGTGCAGAGAGGCAAAAGAAACATCATCGGAATGGATGGAGTAGCCAACGAGCAAGACTTTGACCAGTACGGCGACCCGAAAATGGAAGATGACAATGACGATGGAACGAAATACACAACAAGAAGCAGGACAACGCTACCTACAGGTCGCCCATTCCACCGAAGAAGTCACGGTGTTCCGGGACTGAATTACTGAACCGCGACAAAGAAGGGAAAGAAAATTGTAAAACGCTAGCTCTAAGAACAACGATATATGTGTCGTGTGTTTGCATGCATTCGAGGAAGTGATGATAATGTATGATGATGTATTTTATATGCATGCACTAAGATATGATGTTTAAATTAATCAACACATGAATTGAGATTTTATTTTGAAAGTTATATTTATTTATATGAATTTATGTTGTTTTCTAAAATTATTCAAAAAAAATGGGTGTGGGAGGATTCGAACTCGGGTGTTTGGGGACATCACAGTCCAACCACTGGGCTAAGTAACAAGTTGTGATACATAGAGGCAATGTTTCGTTTTGAACATAATCTTTGAATAGACGCGGTGCACCTATCCGCAGTGTGTCACGGCTATTCTATGCGCGGCGCACCTCGCTGCGGTGCATCACGGCTAACCTATGCGCGGCGCACCCCTCTGCTGTGCGTCACGGCTATTCTATGCGCGGCGCATCTCGCTGAAGTGCGTCACGGCTATCCTCTGCTATAGGGGCACGCGCGCGGGACCGTTCCCCTCTAGCTTCTTCCTCTTCCAATCTCGATCTGAAACAGAGCCACCGTCGCCTCCATTCCGTCGCCTCCGCACGGCCTAGCCACCGCCACCCAGCGCCCTAGCACTAGCCACCGTCCCCTCCCGTCTAGCACCGCTGCCCTAGCCACCGCCCTAGACCTAGCCACTGTCCCTCCCGTCCACCACCGCTGCCCTAGCCACCGTCCCCTCCCGTCCGCCACCGCTGCCCTAGCCACCGTCCCCTCCCGTCCGCCACCGCTGCCCTAGCCACCGCTGCCATCCCGCCCTAGCCACCGCACGCCCACCGCCCAGGAGGAGGGGAGTCGCGCCGCCGTCCACGACAAGGAGGAGGACGAGGAGCCGAGCCGCCATCCACCTACAGGAGCGCCAAGGCCTCCGTCTTCCACGACGCCGTGTGCAGCTGCAGGACCGCCAAGGGCGACGGCTTCTTCCCCTGCCACCAAGTCCACAGCGTGAACGACTACACCGAGCCCTAGGTAAGCCCCATCCTCCTCCCCTCCCGCCATGTTCTTGTTCCTGCTTGCCCTGTTCTTGTTCCTGTTTGGCCTGATGTCATACGAACTACCGATGCTTGCCCTGATGTCATACGAACTACCGATGCTTGCCCTGTTCTTGTTCCTGCTTGCCCTCTTGAATTATGGTTGGTCATCTAGTACAGTAGTATATTGCAGTTCTGGGTTTGTCTGCTTATGTAAGTATATTATGCTGAGTGATTTTCCAAGATTTGGTTGATGACGTCATTTTGCGATGATGCTGCGAGACGGGTACTATGCGGCCAGCCTGCCGGCTGTTGTTGGCTGCGGCTGGTATGTTGTTTCAGGAGTAGACGTGGAATGGTATGCAAACAAGAATACTCTGTTGTTTCAGGAGTAGAGGACGTGGAATGAATTGTAAGAGAAAATTTGCAATTTTGACGATTTCTAGACGTTGCAGTAGTAATACTTTTGTTGTAGCTGAAGGCGTTGTTTTGGTTAATGTAGTCGAAAAAAAATTGTGGCCAATAATTTTGTTGTAGCTGAAGGCGTTGTTATGGTTAATGTAGTCGAAAAAATTGTGGCTGGAATTTGTTGCGGTTTGAAGAAAAGGATGTTTTGATTTGCAAGATTGGTACGTGAGGGATGTGCTGGTGGTGTGGCAATGGAAAGATGGAGATTCGCATCAGCATGCGAGTGTCCAAAAACGGACAAAAAAAAGGGAAAGCAAGGAAGGACGGCAACTCTCTCCTTTGCCATCTTGATTTTTGAGTAGCACTGCTACTAGATATTTTGCCATCTTGATTTGGAAGAGCACCATCTGCATTCTTCAGCTTGTGTAGCTATTTTCTGTACAGCAACATGGTTATGATTCTTTTTTCCTTTTTTAGAATAGGTGCCGTGTCGAAAAGCAAAATGAGCATCAAGATTTTCTTCTGCTTTACAGTACTAAGTACTAGTATTTATGTTGAGTTGAGAGTTTTGGCTTGTAAACCATTGCTACCCAGTAATGGACTTGCTACCAAAGTAGTAGTACTAAGTACAGTACCAAAAAATGCATTTTATGTAGTAGTCTTTTTCACAATCAAACCGTTGCTACCCAGTAATGGACTTGCAAAATTGGTGCTTAGCTGCTTAAGTTCTACTATCAATCATGGGCATGTGCACTCCACTGTCAGTTTTAGGCTTTGCATTGTTGTATCCGAAAGGGTTGGTCATGGCTGGCTGGCATGTGAATTCCTGCAGCTTAATTTGCCTCCTACTTTTAATTGCTTAGCACATAACAGTGCACAGTAAGCATGCGAACATGTCGTAACAGTGCACAGTAAGTTAGGAATGGCAAGTTGATCAGGCCTGCTACTTCAGTTCCTAGCTTGGCCTTGTGATGATTCCACTGGATCTGTGATTTCACTTCACTGGTTACTGGTGGTTGGCTTAACTTGTGGAGATTGATTTTGTGGTGAAGGTTTTTGTTGTGTGTGCTTGAGCTGTGTAGCTCGAGCTGTGGTGTAGGAGAGGAAATGGACTTTGTAAAACTTTGCAGGGAATTCAAATGAGTTGCCCATTTTCGCCGAAATGTTGATTACTTTCTGTTTCGGCGAGGATCGGGAACTCTAGTGTTAGAAAATTAGCAAAGGTCATGCCGAAATTTTCCCGTGAATTTAGGACTTAGCCGTTTTCCCGTGATCGAGTAGTATGTCGATTTTTTGTTTCCTTTAGATTAACCAATAATTTCCCCCTTCAGAACATGGCACACGACGACGAGGCCGGCGTTTCTAAGCCGTTCTGGCAAATCACCGACGAAGAAGATGAGCTATACGACCCAACGGCGGATGCCGGGGCTGACGCAGACTAGCGGTGGCGAGGAGGATGACGCCACCACTAGTGGCGCCGGTGATACCACTAGTGGCGCCGCCGGCGGAAATGACACCGCTGATGCCGGCGGTCAGACTGATGGTGGTAGCAAAGCCAAGAAGAGGACGACAACGAGAAAATGGAAAAGTAACAGTCTCCGCACCTACCGTGAAGAGATCACGGAAATTGATAACAGTGGGTATCCAATCGCGCCCGAGGCGGTGGTCAGAGGATTCGGCAACCAAATTGGTTGCATTGTCCGGGACACTGTCAGGATCTTAACCGATGATCTAAGGAAAAAAGAGAATGCCCATTATCGGGTTCTTCTCTTTAGAAAGCTGCACGGACGATACTTGTACCCACATCCGCCAGACGAGCCGTTTAAGTACAATAACGAGAATCTGGAGGGGAATAAGGTCAACCATTGCGCCATTGGTAAGAGGAACACCGCCTTGGCCAACTGGAAACACCGGGTGAAGGTTAAGGTCTTGAACCCCAAAAAAATCTTGCAGGATGTTTTCGCGAGTGAGCCGAGAATCACCGAAGCTGAACTCCGGGACTTCAAGGTACTTTGCCTGAGCGAAGTCGCCAAGGCTAACTCTTATTGGGGGCAGAGGATGCGGCAGTTGAACATAGGTACCCACCATCTGGGATGCGGCGGTTACAGAGCGGCGATTCCCAATTGGGAGAAGGAGGACGCCAAACGTGCAGCAGAGGGCATCCCTGACCCTCTCGCAAGGTACTCGCCGCGGACAAAAAACTTCATCAGGGCCCGGTTTACATATTACCCGATAGCTAATGAGTATACTACCGATGATGAGAAGGTGAAGAAGTTGTATGAAAACTTGGTAAGTAAATACACCACCCTAGTTAGTTTGCTCTCGACGATCTAGTCGATTCATTATAGTGTACTGGTGGAATTCTAAACGGTTCATGCTAATTGTGCAGAACGCAGAAATCGAAAGTGGTGGAACCTCGTCATCCATGCCGAGGCTGCACGGCCCGTGGGACGACAGTTTAAATAGGGCAGTGAATGTGACGCAGGGGAAGGAAAAGCACAAAAGGCCGTCAGGTGGCCGAGTTTGTGGCCTGGGCACGACGACGAAGCTCAGAGAGTACTTCAAGGAGCCCAGGGAGGCGAGAAGGAATAGAAAGAGGACCATCGAAGATATCCAACGTGAAGAAGCCCGCGATCGCGAGATTGCAGACCTCAAGGCCAAAGTTGCCGATATTCCTAATATTGTCAAAGAAGCTTTGGCAGAACAAATGGGCAACGTTTTTCCTACCATCTACGATGTGGTTACTCGATGGAATGAAGGAGGTCGAGTGGGGCCGTGCCCGGTGCCTAGCGTGCAGGGTAGCAACTCAAGAGACTTGTCCAGAGTCTCGCCGGCCAACGCCACGATTGCGGACCCACTGGTGACTCCGCCCGCCTACAACACGGCGCCGATAGTGACTCCGCCCGCCTCTACCCGCCTGACCATCCGTTGCGCGCCCACAGTGGGCGGTCCTCCGCCAAATCAAGAGCATGCACCAACGAACGACCGCCGCCTGGCCATCGGTTGCACGCCCGCCGCCGGTTCTCCCTCGCCAGTCAACAGTGGCACGCCCGCCGTCGTTGGCCCCTCGCCACTAGAGGAGCTCGACGCCCTCGCCAGCCAGGTAAATAGTTAAGCGTTGGAGCGTCGATCTTCCTTTTCCTTAGACGGGCATCTCTGACGCCCTGCATGTTTTTCGCAGAACAACGACGTTCCATGCACTCTCCTACACACAGTGGACGGCGTGTTGAAGGATGTTACTGTGGGTATGATCGTTCAAATGTCAACCCGCGGGTTCCACAACAGGCCGATGCACGAAAACGTATATAGAGTTCGATTGCTTCGGGTGCTGGCGGGCTACGACGACTTGTTGCCTCCCATTCAACCCTACCAAGAAGAAGATGACCCCGATACCCTGACGCTGCTCAAGTGCCTACCTTGGAACATGGAATGGCCGAAGAGCCAGATTCGCCTGGGGAAGAGGGGCGCCACCCCGCAGACATCGCCTCTAGAACTACCGGCGCGAGGCACCACCTCGAAGACAACCCCTCTAGAAGCGCCGGAGCGGAGCCATGGCAAGACCGTCACCGCGCCGTCGCCTACCCCTGACATGGAGATGGCACAACACCCGGAGGATGACGTTGATCTTGATGCCATAGATTTCATCGCTGATGACTTTGATGGCGGAGATTACGTTGCTCCTCCCCCAGAAGAACCCTACCATAGCACGGAGGCTCGTGGTGAGGCTCCTCCCGCGGATAAATCCAATTGCAAGCGTCTATTCGGTTCTCAGGAAGACACGCCTCCAGATGTCGCCCCCTGCATCGAGACTCAGAAAAGTGCGAAGGGAGGAGTTATTTTCAGCCCTAGCACAATCCGTAAGGCGGCTAATGAGGAGATTGAGAAGGAGATCATTCTGAAAGCGCCGAAGCCGCGGAAAAGAGGACCTAGATCCAAGGCCGCAAAGTCCGCGAGCCAGCCTGCTAAGATGCCGCTCCGTGTTTAGGACGGCCCACCTACATCTAAGCATACGAAGATGCATGTGATTGGTCAGCCTATGCTTAGCCAGAGCAAGCTCAAGGCCGCAAGTGGGGATATGCGGAGTTTGCATGACAGCATTCTTTTTCTTGAAACGCGCCTTGTTCAAAGAAAGGATCCATCATACCCGGTTTTCGTTGCCGTGGTGCCAAAGGACTTGGGCTTCGTCGAATCAACCGGTGCGGATAGGATAGTACTGCGGTTTTCGGACATTTTCGATATGTTCCATAGCAATCCGCTGCACTACTCCATGGTCCGCCTATACTCGCACAGTCTGGCGGTGCAAGTCAGCAGGGATAGTACACCGGGCATCGCGATAGTGGACCCCTTCTACATGCGCCACGACGTGTTGTGCTCCGCTGGGAACCAGGCAGTCGCGTCGACATATCTCCGGGACTTCATGCTGGCGAACCAGACCAAGGATTACATCCTCATGCCTTACTTTTCCGGGTAAGTCGATATTCTTAGCCGAATCGAAAGTGATTTTCTTGAGATTTTCATCGCTCCTTTCCAACACTTTGTTTGGATTGTTCCGTGCAGATATACACAATGCACACTCATCTGCATTTGTATCAGTCATTCGCATGCGACGTATCTCGACTCAGGGAGTGCGGTGAAGAAAGACTACTCCACTGTGAAGAAAGTTTTGGATAATGCTCTCACTGGCTACCACGCAAGGGGGGGCATAATCGCTAGGGAGAAGCTCATTCAGGGCGCTCGGGTGTTCACCCACACAACGAATTTCGCGTGCGTCAAGCAGCCGGCAGGCAGTAACCGAGACACCTACTATGTCCTCCATCATATGCGGGCGTACGTACGGGATCAACAGTTCCTTACCCTGCCTAGTCAAGTCAAACAATGGGCCTCCCGCTTGTCGATGGTCGGCAATGACAAGGTTAGAGAAGAGATATATGATATCCAGAAGTGCTTTGCCATGAAAATCGTTCATGAAGTGGTGAACAAGAGTGGGACATTTTACTGCCGGTTCAACATGCCGAACCGAGACATAGATACCTACCTAGCAACTGCCTGTGACGACAGGCCCTTCATCACTCAGGAGGGCTGTCCCGTTGTAATCCCTGGGAGGATGAGTTAGAAGGAGTGAGAACTATTTTAAGGCTTGCTACATTTTTTGAAAGAGATGCTCAATTATAGTAAGGCTTGCCCATTGTTGTAAGGCTTGACCATTGTAGTCGAACTCAATCGTTAGGGTTATGAATCATCCATCGTGTAAGAGATGCTCAATTATGTCAATGCTTAATTATCTTTCTTTTCATTATTGCGGTCTTACTTGTGATGGTCGTTCTATCTTTTGAATAAGTAAATGCCGATGATTAAAAGAGTTGGTTCACACTCAGATGGCCTAGGTGGTCAGCTGCGCCTTGTGATTTTCACAAAGTTTGGATCTTGTGCATCCCACTTGGCGCAGCTGCACCACTTACGGCCGCTTGAATGTGTCCACCCTAAATATGAGGCACACATCGTTACGGTTATGAATCGTCCATTCAGTAACTGATGCTCAATTATGTCAATTCTTGATTATCTTTCTTTTTATTATTGCGGTCCTACTTGTGATGTTTGTTCGATCTCTTCAATAAATGCCGATGATTAAAAGAGTTGGTTCACACTCAGATGGCCTAGGTGGTCAGCTGCGCCTTGTGATTTTCACAAAGTTTGGATCTTGTGCATCCCACTTGGCGCAGCTGCACCACCTACGGCCGCATGTATGTGTCCACCCTAAATATGAGGCACACATCGTTACAGTTATGAATCGTCCATTCTGTAACTGATGCTCAATTATGTCAATGCTTGATTATCTTGCTTTTTATTATTGCGGTCCTACTTGTGATGTTCGTTCGATCTCTTCAATAAATGCCGATGATTAAAAGAGTTGGTTCACACTCAGATGGCCTAGGTGGTCCGTTGCGCCTTGTGATTTTCACAAAGTTAGGATCTTGTGCATTCCACTTGGCGCAGCGGCACCACCTACGGCCGCTTGTATGTGTCCACCCTAAATATGAGGCACACATCGTTACGGTTATAAATCGTACATCGCTTGATTATATTGCTTTTTATTATTGCAGTTTTACTTGTGATGTTTGTTTGATTTTTTGAATAAATATGCCGATGATTAAAAGAGCTGGTTCAAACTAAGATGGCCTAGGTGGTTCGGTGCGCCTTGTGATTTTCACAAAGTTAGGATCTTGTGCATCCCACTTGGCGCGCCGGGTCCACCTAGGCTGCTTGTATGTGTCCACCCTAAATATGAGGCACACAGACCGATGACCATCTTTTTCCTGTTAAGAGGTACTACAGGCGGTGGTGATCCGGGGAAAGGAGGAAGATGAGGGTTTCTGGAACTAAACAACGTTAGATATGTAATGTCGTGAGATTCGAACGAAGTTGAACCCTTTTGTCCACATACGTAAGGGTGACATTCCTCAGAAATCCCTGCCGGGGTTACGAAGAATGTCCCCATTATGTACGTGGACAAAAGGTTCTAACCTTGTTCGGATCTCACGATGTTATGTATATGACTTTGTTTAGTTTCAAAGATTTCCAGAAACCCCTTTCTTCATCCTTCTCCGGACCACCATCACGTGTACTACCTCATAGCAAGCAAAAAATGTGAAGGTCCAACTTCACATCAAGGGTCGATGACCATCTTGTTCCTGTTAAGAGGTACTACAGGCGGTGGTGATCCGGGGAAAGCAGGAAGATGAGGGTTTCTGGAACTAAACAACGTCAGATATGTAATATCGTGAGATCCGAACGAAGTTGAACCATTTTGTCCACATACGTAATGGTGACATTCCTCAGAAATCCCTTCCGGGGTTACGAAGAATGTCTCCATTATGTACGTGGACAAAAGGGTCTAACCTTGTTCTGATCTCACGATGTTATATATATGATTTTGTTTAGTTTCAAATATTTCCAGAAACCCCTGTCTTCATCCTTCTCCGGACCACCATCACGTGTACTACCTCGTAGCAAGCACAAAATGTCCAACTTCACATCAAGGCCGATGATCATCTTGTTCCTTTGTGTCTAACTTTCATCTTATTTATGTCATATTTCTCCACTTACTACTTATTGCAGACATGTTTAAAACTATTGTTTTTGTTTTTCTTTCTTGTCATTACAGATGCCGAGGTACTACGTGGTGTTTAGAGGCAGGTTTCCAGGAGTCTATGATCACTAGGAAGACTGCTTCGATCAGGTGAACAAGTTCAAAGGGAATGCCTACAAATCCTACAACACAAGAGTGGCGGCGGAAGCTAGGTGGTTCATCCATCTCGAGGAGGAACAGAAGAAGAACAACAACAACAACAAGTGGATGAAGACCATCGCAGCCGCTCTTGTCGTCGTCGCCTCGCTCGTCATGCTAGGGTTCCTAGCTAGATGATTAGGTTATCGGCGCCTAGATAGGTCACCTGTCCCGATGATGAAGCATCATCAATAGATGTAATCGGTCCCGATGATTAACCGTGTGATGTAGGTCACTTGTATCTATTTGACTCTGATAAACACTTTGTATTCATAATCAACTGTTTGATGTAGCTATTCGGAATTCTAAGCAGTATGATCAACTATGATATATAACTTGTTTGTCAAAGAACTGTTTTGATACATTTTGTCTACTGATATTCCTCTGTATTAGAGCTATATATACCTGTATAAATACGATACTGCGTATTTAAAAAAAATACATCATAGTATAGCCGTGACGCACCAAAAAGAGTACCCGTGACGCACCTGAGAGGATAGCCGTGACGCGCCAAAGTGGATACCCGTGGCGCACCAACGAACTTAGTCGTGGAGGCATTAGCTTACCCGTGACGCACCTGAATTCATAGCCGTGGCGCACTTCCGGAGTTAGGCGTGACACGCCTCGCAGTAGCCGCGGCGCACCTGGCCCGTGCGTCACAGGTATAAATAGGCGCGGCGCACCATCTAGGTGCGTCACGGCTAAACCCATAGGCGCGGCGTGATAGCCGTGACGCGCCCAGGTGCGTCACGGATAAGCTAATAGGTGCGTCACGGGTAAGCTTTCCCCTAGTAGTGTTTCTTGACAGATTGTTGATCTTCCTGAGAAGGATCTTGCTTCTGATGCCGAGTTAGACGCCCTGCATGCTAACTTAGCGGGTGGAAGGAAACGCAAGAAGCCTTCTGACACTTAGGAAATAATCGATCTTGACGGGATTCCCGTTGCTACCTCTAGGTTAGTCATCCAGGTTTTTTCTTTCTCTCGGAATTTCATTCCTTTTATATGAATTCCAATTTCTCAGAAATTTTATTTCTAGCATGGCTCCAACAACGTTGAAGCCTAAAAATAGGAAGAAACTTAATCCTGTGGCCCATAGAGGGGCACATCCTTCTCCCGCTCCTGCTCCCGATACCCCCCTCGCAGCTGCGGAGGAGAACGTGATTCCAAGGGAGGAGGAACCCTTGCAGGCCAGCCAGCATTTTGCGTCTGAGCCGGACGGGAGGGAAAGGGCGGCACTAGAGACGGGTGAAACTTTTTTCACAGATGCAGAAGAACCTATCCCGACTTTCGAAAAGGATTTCAAGGTAAAGGAAGAATCATTTGAAGAACTCGGATATATTCGTCTGTGGGCGACCAAGTTTTTCGCTCCAGCACCTCTAATCCGTCCTTGGCTGCAAGGAGGGCTTATTGTGAGGAATAACTTCATATTTTCACCTCAGCTGGTCATCTAGGCCGGCCTCAGCAACGCCGGGATTCGTTTTGCAAAGTATGCAAAAATATCAACGAAAACCTGGCAAATATTACCAGGATGAGCCAGGTAATATCTCTTGCCCCAAAGTAATAAGTAGAATGTATACTTTCGTCTTTATTCTTTTTGTTGTTGTTATGCTTGTTTTTGGACTAAAGCATTATTTTCTTTCCCGTGTTTTAGCAAAATACCGAAAATATTAACAGTGGAGGTTTTCAACAAACTTTCCATTAAGAATAAGGAGGCTAAAACCCTTCTAAAAATTCTTGAAGATAAGGATGCAGAGTTGGCATCTACTCAGCAGCATCTGAGTGAAATACCAGGTAAAAAAATTTCTTCTCTGCTTATGATTTGCAATTTTTTCTAAGTATTTTTCCGAGTTTTCTAACTCTTCATTTTACTCGCTTTTCAGCTTCTTTGGCGAAAGCCAAACAAGTTGCTGAAGATGCCGGCAATGCCGAAGATCTCCGCCGCGAAAACCTGGATCTTGATAATCCAAATATGAAGATACAACAGGAACTGGAGGCTAGCGATATGGCTCTTGACATTACCGAGTCGAAGGTCTCCAACAAAGCTGCCAAGGAAAAGGCCACCATCCGAGATTTGGTGAATGCCTTGAACCAGCGCCTGGAGGAAGGCACCGAGATGGACCAGATCCTCGGTAAGTGTTTTTTTCCTTTACCGGATTTTCCATGTTTCATCTTTCTCTATTTTCTCTAACACTTTTGTGTTTTTTACTGAAACAGGAAATAGCCCCCTTACCTGGATTGAAAAAATACGAATTCCGGGAAGGTATTCAATGCGATCAAGGCTGCGGGGATGTTTCTTGTCAACAAATGCCTTCCTTCCAGGTCTGGGGAGTTCTCGGATGTTGAAAAACTTTCGGAAGCCATCGTGGAGGTGGCGGAGACCAGGGAGTCCATCCTTCGCTCCGCGGCACGTCGTTGTGCACGCATGTCTCTTGGGCTCATGCGCATGTGAACAGACAACGATGTCGCCTTGAGGGGGGGAGGTGAATAGGAGATTAAAAACTTTTCCAGTTAAGGCTTGCTAAATGCGGAAAGAAACTAGGTGTTTAAATTAACAAGCATACAACCTAAATATTCTAGGGTCAACTAGGCGCACCAACAACTTATGCTAAGGAAGACAACTAACAAGGTGATAGCAAGATATATGACTTCAAGCTCGAAGGCTATCATAATGTAAATTGCATAAGTAAAAATCTCGGGCATAGAAATAACCGAGGCACATGGAGACGACGATTTATTCCCGAGTTCCTCCAACAAGGGGAGTACCTCTCGTTGGAGTGGTGTGAGCTCGCCACAAAGGCCTACTCAACGCCACGAAGGCCTGACCCTATTCTCCGTTGAACCTCACCAAAAAGGCCTAGTTCACCTTCCACTATTGGTAACCTTTGATCGAGGTACGCATCCACAACTTAATTGGACGCTCTCGATGTCACCACAATCTTTGGGCACACATCCACAACTCAATTGGAGGCTCCCAAGAACACCACAAGTCGTCTAGGGTCCAATACCCAAGAGTAACAAGCTCACAAACTTTCACTTCCACGAATCCTCGTGGAGAGACCAAACTGATGCAACCGATGCAAATGGCAAGAGCACAAGTGCACGAATCCTCCACTCTCAAATTCCATCAAAGGAACAAATGCTTATGGGGAAATAAGAGAGGAAGAAGAAAGGAGAAACACCAAGAACTCCAAGATCAAGAATCATTAGAGGGATTGAGAGAGGAGCAAGCTTTCCAAAGTCAACAATGGTGGAGAGAGAGGGGGAAAATGGGCTGGGAAAGACTTTGGGACTTTGGGGAAGAAAGCCCCTTAAATAGGTGCTCAAAACTAGCCGTTTTTCGCCAAGAAACAGCCTAGTTCGAATAATTCCGGACCCCGGAATAATTCCGGATTGCAATAGAGAGATTCGCGGCCAAGTCCGAATGATCCGGAATAATTCCAGATTGCACTAGAATGACTGGACACTGATACGAGAAATGTTATAACTTTTGCATACGCACTCCGTTTTTATGTTTGTGGGCTCGTTGAAATCGCAACGACGAGCACTACAAGAATATTCATAGAAACATCATTGTACACCAATGGAATATAAAACCAAATGGGTAAAGGTTTAGACCTCTCAAATATGAACACCCGGTAAAACCTCCAACACGAAAACACATGGGTCATCTGGTCTAATCTTATACCGCAGTACAGTGCATACCGGACATTGATCCCAGTTCTCGTACTTCTTACCGCGGTAGAGGATGGAGTCATTAATGCATGCATGTATCTTCTGCACATCTAATCCTAGAGCGTAGAGAGCTTTCTTTGCTTCCTACATACACTCAGGCAATTCGTTATCCCTTGGAAGCTCCGGCTTCATTAGTTGAAGTAAACTCTGAAATGCCTTATCAGTCACACCATTCTGTGCCTTCCATTTCAGCAAGTCCAGTGTGGTACCGATCTTTGTGCTGTCATCTTCGTAATTTGGGTACAACAACTTTTGTTGATCCTGTAAGATGTTGTCCAGCTTCAACCTCTGCAATTAACTTTCACACTCTTCCCTTGAATCAAAAATTACTCGTCCAAGATCATCATCGGACTCTTCTGATTCCCGTTCTTGATCACCTCCTTCTTCTGCATTGTCTTACATTGCAGTATCACCGTATTCAGGGAACAAAGGATCATCTTCTTCTTCTTCATTGTCTTCCATCACAACCCCTGTTTCTCCATGCTTGGACAACAATTATAGCTGGGCATGAAACCTATCCGAAGTAGGTGGCCGTGAAGGACTCTCGAGGAAGAGTGCTCCCTAACATTCCGACACTCAACACATGGGAAACACATAAAGTCATTATCTTTGTTCGACTGAGCTACAACGAGAAATTTATTCAGGCCTGCCATATACTCGGAAGTGCGTCGGTCACCGTACATCCATCGCTGTCGTGCATCTTAACTTTTTTTTGTTTCAATTACAGATATAACTTTTTTTTTGTATCAATTACATCCATCGCTGTCGTGCATCTTAACTTTTTTTTGTATCAATTCAGGCCTGCCATATACTCGGAAGTGCGTCGGTCACCGTACATCCATCGCTGTAGTGCATCTTAATAGAGAAATGACCATAGTACATCGACAAATATAACTTTTTTTTCAATCAATTACAGATGAAAAAGATAAGTTTGCTAACCTTGGTCGAAGATACCATTTTATGTGAGCTTATGTGTGGCTCTGCTATTTTGTTGAACACCTCGTGTGCATAGTAAAAGAAATTAGCACCCACCTCTCTCACTGCTCCAAGCAAATAAAACAGAGGGAAGGGGAGGCCGGGAGGCAGTACATGTAGGGAAAGGGGGCCATTCGTCTCGGTTTATGGCATGAACCGGGACCACTGCCCTTGCGCGTGCCACATGGCGTGTGGCGAGGCATTGGTCTTGGTTCATGCCACAAACCGGGATAAATGCCGGCTAACAAACCGGGACCAATGCCCTCAGACGATTTCTGCTGCCCCAGCCGCAAAAACCAGGACCAATGCATAGAATTGGTCCTGCATTTTGGTGCAACCGGGACTAATGCCTTTTCTAGCCCTGGACGAAAGGTGTGGTTTCTACTAGTGTGCGTAAGGTTGCCGCAAAGAGAGTTTCCTGCAATACAATCTAATTTGGCAAGTGTAAGGAAATTTTGAGATACCGTCCTTTTATTCCGTTACATAAAACTAGGTGAAAAAAATGAATGCACGAAACTCTCCAAGAGCATTATAAACATAGTCCCTGCTTGGAATGGAGCTAAATATCAGTAGGCACAAATTTTTACATGATTCCAAGAAAACCTCTTTAAGCCAATAAAACATTCCTAAATGACATTATAAATGGATGATACTTTGTTTCCTAGCATGTATAATAAATCGACACCACAAGTGTTTCCTGGAAGCCTTGCTGAAGAAGGGCGGAGGGTAGGATGGCTCTCTTTCTATCTGGCGACCCGCCGGGCGACGACTTAGACCCTGCGTTGACGGCCACTCTGGGGCTGGTAGCCACCCCCTGCACCTAGGACTAGCACCCTCACCTCCATTGCACTCTCCGCCATAGCCGCCGCTTACCCTGGCCTGGTGTTGGGGCTCATGCGCCTCCCTTGGCCGCGGTTGCAGAGCGCCAGGGCTTCCTCGCCTCCAAGCTCCATTGGTTGTTAGCTGTCCCCCCCGACAGCGCTTCCTCAACCTTTCGCTACCCCGGGAACGCCTCTGCAATTCGTGCTCGAAAACTTCAACTCCATGGTATGCTCCCCGATTTCCCCCGTTTCTTTGCTGTTTGTGCCTGCTGCTATGGGCCTTGCAGTCAACGTGTGCTCCCCGCTCCCCGCCGGCCTCTTCCAGCTCCTTAGTTAGCAGTATGCTCCAATTTTAGCTAGGATCTGAGTTTGAACGTTTAACTGCTACGCATCTCTGTGCCAATTGGTTTGTCGTGAGATAATCACGGCAGACGTTACCAGGGGTAACTTATCTTGGGGCAATTCGACTCTGGCGTTTGGGAGAGGGTTTCGCTCAGGGGAGATCATGGCGATAAACGACCTGGTAGCCGGCAATCAAGTCGCCGAGTCTCTGATCTGGATATATTATCTCAACTCTCATGTTACAACGGATACTCGAATAGCTAGTAAAACTTGTGTCTCGTCTAACCCTAGGAGCCGGCTTATATAATATCCGGATCCCCTGGCTTCCTGTCCAAGGAAGACTCGGAGTCCTACCCGGGTACCGCTTACAAATCCTAAGCTTCCTTATCGAAACCCACAATCCGGGTTGCGAGGCCTACACTCTTGGGCCTTCTAGAAACTCCTTTTCCTTAAGCGGGTCTTGCGCAGCTCCCTCTGGGCCGAGTTACACCTTGGCATTAGCCTACCGGGTTATCATCCCTCCATCAGTAGTCCCCAGAATAGCTTGGGCTTCACGGGTTCCTCCTTGAAGCACATGCTATTCCCTGCAAAAACAGCAAACATACAAATTCATAACGGCCGGGTTAGGTTGCTTTGATAAAAAGCTAGGCCTAACTCCACTGGTGGTCCATATAATAACCCGACTTTCTCCGGATACCCCTTCATTTTCCCGGGTCAATATTCCGACGAAAATACAGAAGACCCGGTTCACTTTGCTCGCTAATTAGTCCGAATATCGCGGAAGTGATTTGCTTCGGATCCTTTCCGGATATCGCGCACGGGCACTTTTAATGCCTATCCCAAAAAATCCGGGCGGGTATTCTGCTCCGAAATTTTTGGCTCCCGCTCACTTAACCTAGGTTTCCCCATCCGCACCTATAAATAGGTGCCCTAGGGGATAACCTAGATCCAACGTTCCATTCCTTTTCCTCCTCACCTCTCGGTGCTCTTCCGCTCGAGCTCGTCACTGCGCCACCACAGAGCCCGCGGACGCGCCGCCGGAACCGAGCCGCTGCCGTTTGCGCTCGTCCTCGACTCGCGTCGCGCCGCAGTTAGCCCCCGCCGCCGCGCATCCGTGTTGTCTGCCGGAAGATCCCGCAGGCCACCGCGACTGCGCCATTTGCCGCCGCCGCAATCTCCTCCAGACCTCGCCGGTAAGCTTTCTTCCTCCATGAATTTTATCCTCAAGCTTTTTGCTAGAATTAGATTAGATCTAGGTTCGCCCGTAGGTAATGTTCTTGCTCCGTATCGGTTTGGATCTCTCATGCTTTACTCTTTGTTATTCAATCGTTTAAGCTAGGCTCGGTAGCATTCTCCTTTCACTCATGGTCATAAATTTCCCCTTAGATTCCTCCACAGATTTCTCCGCCTAGATGCAATCTGTCAAAATTTTCCGTAACTGCTCTTTGATACTCGGATAGCTGTAATTTCCGGATCTCTTAGCTGCTCTTTGGTTAACCGGACAATCGCTCATTTCCGATTCTTTGTTACTCATACTCTTCACTTTTTACCTCTTGTTTTGTAGACTGCACACATGGCTCCCAAGAATAAGGGAAAACAGACGGCGAAGGCAAGGCCGACTCAGTCCATATCTGCCAACTGGGCAAGGTCCACCGTGACCAAGGCGAAGCTAGATGAGCTTGCTGAGTCCGGCGTCCTTCCTTCCCAGGAGGATATCCTTTGGTGAGTCCCAGGTGATGAGACCCGGCCCACCCTTGGTCCGAATGAGGTAATCTGCTGTGTTGAGCACGTGATTCGGGGATTTCGTCCCCCGGGTCACTCCTTTTTCCGTGAGCTTCTTAGCCACTACGGCCTCCGAGTCTTTGACATAGGTCCTAACTCTATGTTAAACATCACTCATTTCATAGTTCTCTGTGAGTCATACCTGTGCGTCCCCCCAAACCTTGCTCTATTCCTTGAATTATTCCAATGCAAACCGTGCCGCGAGAGTGGCGACGGGGCCCTCTTGGCTTGCGGCGGAGTGTCTATCCAACGGCGAAAGAATTCGCCGATGCCGACTCTGAGCGAAAAGAGATTGCAGGGTTTCTCCGAGGGCCTCCTCGATCTCTCCGACACTTTCAACGCCTTTGCCTCTGAGTCGGATAGGGAGTCCATCCAACCTCTCATAGCCAAACTTGCCGTTCTCTCCGCCCAAGGTCTCCTCGGGCTTAATTTAGTTAAGACTTGGGTGAATTTCTGGGTCCAGCCTAATTCCATCCGGACCAAGTTGATGTGCGAATACTCGGGGCACGTCACGGACTCGCTCCGCTACTATTCGAGGAATTATCCGGCTGGTGATACGAACAAGATCATCAAAAGTTTCCTTATTGAGAAAGTGGAAGTGATCCGGACGATAGCCGGCTTAGAGCCGTACATGCGCGACAATCCGACTCCAGCGGTAAGATCCGGCACTTACTCTTTTACTCTTGTACTTTTGCTTGATGCAACTACTAACTTTCATCTTTATACCTTTATCTCAGGAAAATAGCGCTTTTTGGGACATCGAGACTCCCCCTACCTCCGAAAACCCGGAGGAAGACGAGGAAGCGGCTGACTCGGAAGGAGGTACCGTACGGGTTTCACCCATCTTACTTCTTGTTAACTTATTTTCCCACACTTTTTCTTCTTCCGACTGTGTACTATGCTTTTCAGGAATGGAGGATAAGGAGGACAAGGATGATAAACAAGACCCGGAGGAGACCGAGAGCGACAAAAGCGAGGCCGAACCGGAAGTTGAAGTTGGGGCCAAGAGGAAACCCCGAGGGGTCGTTTTCAAGGTTCCATATTCCTCCATGTCCTCCAAACCCTATTCATTTTCTAATATGCGTGAGCTTAATCATCAATTATCCAATTCACCATACTTGAAGGACCCGCCTCCGGCCAAGCGTAGGGTAACCCGGAACTCCCCGGGTGAGGATCCCCTCAACCCGGGTATCCCCATGTTCCCAACTCGCCGCACCGATAGTTCCCAATCTTATCCTTCCAATTCACCTCAAAGATATCCTTCTCCCAATCACCCCCTTGCTGGTCAACTCCGAGTTTCACTCTCTCAATCTTTATCAGCCTCGTCCGGATCTAGCAACGAGCTTCCACCGGACTTCATGGTGAATACTGGGTGAGCTATGTTTCTTGCTATTCGATATACTGGCACTTTCGATAACCTTCACTTATTACTACTGACCATTTCTTTTACTTTCCTTAGCGCCCAGGTCTCGATTAGTGACCCCGACAACATGGATATGGATAACCGGGAGACTGAAGATCCGGTTGATTATATGAATGCCGCGACTGGCGGCGATGAAGAAGAAGACCAAGGAAAGGATCCGCTGTCAGACCCGGCCAGACAGGAGGCCGAGTCTCCCATCCCATCGGACGGACCCGGGGATGACGACGTCGAGGTCTTGGGCGCAAGGATGGGTGATCCCAACCCTGACACCCAGGCAACCCGGGTGTCACCCCCGGAGCCGGAAAAGACTCCTCCTCCAAGCAACCAGGACGCCGGCTCTTCTGGTACAAAACCTGAGGATATGAGCTTTTCCCAGATGCTAGACGCTCTGCATACCTTGAGGGCTGACGAAGAAGGCATTCTAGAGGCCTTGATAGCCAAGCACGAGGTAAATTCGACTAATACTTCCCATATATTCGTCTAGTCCGCAAGTTCCGAGTGAACTTATGTATAATTTACTTGGAACTTTGATAGCATCTCCGACTGATATTTATTTTTGGTTGTCCGACCGACACTTCCTTGTGTTTCCGCGCAGGCCTACGTAACCCACTCTGAGGAAGTGTTGGCGAAAACCAACAAACTCCACGAGGTGGAGACGAAGCTGCGTGAATTAGTTGAGGCTGATGCCAAGAAGCTGGGGAAGCTGGCGAGAAAGTATAGAAAAAGATCCCATGCTGCAGAAGGTGAACTGACCAAGCTATCTGCCCAGATTGCCGACACTCACCGTGCTGTGATTGGTAATGATTCCCGACTTTCTTTCATAACCCGTATTTTCATTCTGATAAATAGTCGGAATTCCTTGCTTAAACCTTTCTATTTTCTGCAGGGCCGGATGACGAGACTCCGGATGAAGATGACATAGCGAAACTGAAGACCATAAAGAGCACAATCCGGAAACTCTGTGCCGGCACCAAATGGGTTCTTCAGGCTTTGAAGTGGACGGGCACTGGACACGGTAGCTTGAACACGCTGCTTGATGCGTGTTCCACTATCCCCGAGTGGATCGAACACTGGAAACGCTCATCATGCCGGGTTGGCGTAACCCGGGGGCTTGCTCTGGCTAAAGCGTACTTTCCCAAGCTTGAGCCGGCAAAGCTCGTTGGCGGGTTTCCAGAGTTCAACCATGACGGCTCCAACTTTTCAGCCAAAAACTACAAGGCCATCCAAAAAGAGGTTCGTCACTCGGCAAGTCTGATTGCCGATAGTCTGGATGTCAGTCTGATTGTTCCGCCATACGACGCTGAAGATAAGGTAATTAAGTCGGATCCTCCAAAGCCTTATGACATGCTGGCACGGTGGAAGGCGGAAGCTGCTCAGCTGAGGGAAGAGGTCGCGAAGAGGAAGGCTGAGGCCGATACTGCACCTACTACCTCCACGCCGGTTGTTCCTCCTCCCCCGTGCCGGTACTGCTGCTGACCCGGCTGCTGCCGCCGCAAAGACCGTTGAGGAACAAGTCAAAGATCAAGACCCGGCTGCCAAGGGCAAGGGCAAGATGGACGACTCGACCCAGGAGGCCGATTGAACTTTTACCTCCTACCGTCTCAAACACTTCATTCGGCCGATGGGCCTTTTAAAACAATTATTCTTTTGATAGTGCGCCTGTGCACTTTTTGATACTACTATCCTGGTTTGTAATACGTTTAAAACCTTAATATCTTTCATGGCCCTTCTGGCCTTTGCGTAAATTTGATATTTCTTAACTTTGAGCTTTTTCATTCCTGGTTTTCCGACTTTCGCTATGGCTCCTTTTGCGAGACTCGGTTTCTGGGTCTCATGGGTTTTGACAAGTGGACTTTTTGTAAGTCCCCAAGACCCCAGGACTCGGATTTTTGGGTTTTCGAGATGAATAGCTAGATAATTTGTTTCTTTTTTCAAATTCCCAAGTCCCCAAGGCCCGAATTTCCGAGTCTAGGGTGTTGGGTTTTTTCAAAAGAACAAATTGTTTCTGCTAAGGCCCAAAACCTAGAGCCGTTCACATAGGTCCGAAGTTATGCTTAATATACTCTGAGTTTCCGGCTGTCAGCCTTGTACTCTGCATAACTTGTGGTTTAGATGACCCTTTTGACCTTCTTCTACTATAAGCCGGCTTCCGCGTGGATAATCAATATTGCTACAGCTTTACAAAGACAGGGTCAGGCAAGTCCCATTGGGCATCATGACTGATTATCATCATACGCTAGCAAAGCATGCCACTTTAGTGCGAGTCACATCAAGCTTAAGCAAGAAAAGTCAAGAAAGTTTGGCTCTATTGCCCGGTTATAAGCTTGCAGCCATACTTATTACAAGTAATCGGCCCTTATAACTCAATGGCATCGTGGCCGGGTCTTTGAGTTTGCAACTGTGCTATTCAAGCAATCAGCCCCAAAACCTAGATATATGCAATTTGATAGAAAAACTACTATACTAAGAACAATAAATGATACTTACCTGGAAGAAAAATAGAAATATAAAAACTTGACAAAAAACACACGAAAAAGGAACAATATATTGTTTAACCATCTCTTTATTGATATGACAAAAGTTAGGTCAGCAGGCCGGCTCATTAAAAACCCTCCAGTCCCCTTCGGTACCCTGGATAGGAAAAGAGTGCGCGTGAAACCTGCTGCCTGTTACATCGTGTAATTCCATTTGTGCATCTAACCTATTCTAGATATAGTAGGGACGCAGCTGAGCCACGTTCCATGGTCTTTCTCATTCTTGCATAGATGAAGTGGTATGAGCGGTGTCATTAACAGTAGACGACTCTTCGCTTGCATCTATCAAGTAATAAGATCCGTTGTGCAGATTCCGGCTTATAATGAACGGTCCTTCCCATGGTGGGGATAACTTGTGTTTTCCTTCCTTTGACTGTACCAGGCGCAGAACAAGGTCTCCTTCCTGGAAGACCGGGTTTTGACCCGCCGACTATGGTATCTCCTGAGATCCTGCTGGTATATGGCTGATCTCTCCAAAGCTTGTTCCCTGTGCTCTTCCAGCATATCCACGGCATCCTGCCGGGTCTTCTCGTTCTCCACCTCGACGTAAGCCGACACTCGAGGCGAGTCGTGAATAATATCAGTCGGCAATACCGTCTCTGCGCCATAAACCATAAAGAACGGTGTCATCTGAGTAGATCTGTTAGGCGTGGTGTTGATTCCCCAAACCACTGAAGGTAACTCCTCAACCCACGCACCAGCAGCTCTGATGCACGGGACTCGCTGTCGTGGCTTTAATCCACGAAGTAACTCCTGATTTTCCCTCTCCACTTGTCCATTAGCCTGTGTATGGGCTACAGAAGCTATATCAAGCCGGATTCCATTGTTACCACAGAATTTCTCTATCTCACCAAGGGACATGTTGGTTCCATTGTCCGTTATTATGCTATGGGGATACCCAAACCGATAGATGATCCTTTTCAAGAACTTGACTGCCGTAATTGATTCACAATTGGTAATAGGCATAACCTCAACCCACTTGGTGAACTTATCAATAGCCACCAAAAGATGTGTCTTTTTGCAAGGCGACATGTGAAAAGGGCCAACCATATCCATACCCCAAACAGCAAACGGCCAGGTTAACGGGATAGTCCGCAATTCCATAGCCGGCACATGAGTTTGGCGAGTTTACCTTTGACATCCATCAACCTTGCCACCAAGCGCTCTGCATCTGCTAGGGCCGTGAGCCAGAAGAACCCGTGTCGAAAAGCTTTGGCCACAAGGGATCTTGTGGATGCATGATGCCCACAATCACCTTCGTGAATTTCCTTCAAGATCTGCCGGCCTTCTTCTGGTGCTACACAACGTAAAAAGACTCCTGCCGCGCTTCTTTTATACAGCTCCCCATTGATGATAGAATAGCCCTTTGCTCGCCTCAAAATTTGCCTTGCTAGTACTTCATGCTGTGGTAACTCGCCCCACGATAGGTAAGCCAGAAACGGCTCTATCCACTCGGGGACATCACGTACAGTGGCCACGAGCTCCAAATCCGGGTCTTGGTTGGCCACTTCTTCCTCAGACTCGGTTTTAACTGATGGCCGCCATAGCTCGTCCAGGAACACATTGGGTGGAACCGGCTCTCTGCGCGAGCCGAGTCTGGCGAGTGCATCTGCTGCCTCGTTTTTTCTTCTATCTATGTGTTCCACCTCATACCCGGAAAAACACCCGGCAACCCTGTCCTTCTCTCTGCGGTATGTTGCCATAGTTGCATCTTTTCTATCTGTTGTACCACAAGGTCCGAATCTCCGTAGCATCGTATCCTCTTGATGTTCATCTCCTTGGCTACCTTCAGTCGGTGCAATAATGCCTCATACTCGGCCACGTTGTTGGAACAATCAAAGTGAATCTGCAACACGTAGC
Organism: Alopecurus myosuroides; assembly: GCA_028641055.1. NCBI lineage: Eukaryota > Viridiplantae > Streptophyta > Magnoliopsida > Poales > Poaceae > Alopecurus > Alopecurus myosuroides. The sequence goes on along the minus strand of CM054060.1, from coordinate 433,084,386 downwards.
TCAACTTGTCTCCTTTGGGTGATGTGAGCACCACTCCAGCTCCTAATCCCTCATATTGCTTGGAACCATCAAAGTGCATTATCCAAGACTCGGAACTTGGTGTATGGGCATAGCAGTGTGAGTCCAATCATTGATGAAATCAACCAGAGCTTGATATTTGATTGCTGACCTGGGCTCGTAGTTGATGTGATAATTTCCCATCTCGATCGCCCACTTGGCTATTCTTCCTGTTGCATCCGAGTTTCTTATGATATCCGACATCGGTATGGAGCTAACCACTGTTATGGGGTGTTCCTGAAAATATGGCTTCAATTTCTGGCTGGCCATGAAGACCCCGAAAACCAGTTTCTGCCAATGTGGGTAGCGTTGTTTTGCCTCCGATAATACCTCGCTGACGTAATAAACCGGCCTCTGGACCGGGTGATCTTTTCCATCCTCTTTGCGCTTGGCAACAACCACTGCGCTAACCGCCCGGGGCCCAGCAGCAATGTGTAATAGCATGGGATCTTTGGGACCCGGGGCTGCCAAAACTGGTGCCTCAGATAACTGCTTCTTTAGTGCTTCAAACGCCTCATCCGCCTCTTGGTCCCAAACAAACTTATCAGATTTCCTCAAGAGTCGGTATAGTGGTATTGCTTTTTCTCCGAGTCTGGATATAAATCGGCTTAATGCTGCTGAACGTGCTTAAGGTTTTCCGGCTTTTTCAGACTCTGGATAGCTTTGATTTTATCCTGATTTGCCTCAATCCCTCTCTCGGAAACGATGAACCCGAGCAATTTTCATGCTGGAATTCCAAACACACACTTTGTAGGGTTGAGTTTCATCTGATACCTTCTCAGGTTCTTGAATGTTTCCTTTAGATCATCGATGAATGTCTCGGCTTTCCTGATCTTGATCACCACGTCATCCACGTAAGCATGAACGTTGCGTCCAATTTGGTCCTCGAAGCACTTCTAAATGCATCGCTGATAAGTTGCGCCAGCGTTCTTCAATCTAAAGTCATGGTTTTGTAACAAAAGGCCCCAAAGGGGGTTATAAACGATGTTTTCTCCCAATCTTCCTTCTTGAGCTTGATCTGGTGATACCCGGAATATGCATCCAGGAAACATAATAAGTCGCTTCCAGCCACTACGTCTATGATCTGATCAATCCTTGGAAGGGCAAACGGATCCTTTGGGCAATTCTTGTTGAGACTCGTATAATCTATGCACATCCTCCACTCGTTACTCTTTTTCAGTACTAGAACCGGATTTGCCAGCCATTCCGGGTGAAATACCTCCATGATGAAGCCAGCTGTCAATAGCCGAGCAATTTCTTCTCCTATAGCCATTCTTCTTTCCTCATTCATCTTCCTCAGGCCCTGCTTCACGGGCCTAGATTTGGGATCAACATGCAAGATGTGCTCTGCTAACTCCATGGGGATACCCGGCATATCGCTAGGCGTCCAAGCAAACACATCTTGATTCGAACGAATAAATTCCATGAGTGCTTTTTCCGTCTCATTGTCCAGGTTAGATCCTATAGCAAATTGCTTAGAGGGATCGCCTTCGACAAAGGCCACCATTTTGGTATCTTGTGCTGCTTTAAACTATGCTCTCTCATCTTCAGTGTTCGGTCTTTTCAATGTTGTTCTATCATCCGGGTCTACTTGAGACCGTTAATACTTGAGTTCTTCCTTCCTGCAGGCCTGTTCCGCCATTGCCGCGTCTCCTTCGTCACACTCAGCTGCTATAACCCGGATTCCATGTATGGTGATGGTTTGCTTAGGACCCGGAATCTTTAGCTGTAGGTATACTTAACACGGCCTAGCCATGAACTTAGCGTAAGCCGGCCTTCCGAATAGCGCGTGATAAGGGATGCGCAACTTTACAACCTCGAACGTGAGCCATTCAACCGGGAAATTATCCTTTGATTCTCCAAAAGCAACCTCCAAAGTGATCTTTCCCTCGGGGCACGCCGAGTGACCCGGCACAATCCCGTGAAAAACTGTTGAACTTTTCTGTAGCTGAGACTCCTTGAGACCCATGCGTAAGAAAGTTTCCCAGTATAAGATGTTGATGCTACTTCCACCGTCCATTAAGACCTTTTTCAGCTCATAACCATTAACATGCGGCGCGACCACCAATGCTAGCACACCCGGATGTTCTATTGTGTCCAGGTGATCCCTCCTGCTCCACGTCACCTCTTGATCCGACCATCTTAAGTACCTTGGAACAGCTGAATTGACCGTGTTCACTGCTCTCTTGAGTATCTTTTTATCCTTGTTGGAAGTTCCTGTAGTGTGTACGTGATATTGTCCCAACTGCTTGGGGTTAGCTTGGAAACCTCTAGCTCCACCCAGGTTATTACCCGGGTTACCACCTCCTGGGTTGCCTGCTGGGGGTGGGCCGTTGCCCGGGTTTCCACCTGGACCCGGTCCTCCTCCCCGGCCTGCACCTCACATTGCTTTGTTTACTTCCTCGTTCTTCCATCTCTGTAAATCCACACATTGTTCCAATTAGCGGTTAGCCGGCCTTCTGTTCCTGCTGTGTTTCGGACACGCCATTCTGAAGACATCCCAGTTGTTACCCGGCCTCGGTGGCCCCTGGTAGTTTCCTCCCATTATGGTTTCCTCCGTTAAAATTTCCTTCTGCTCTAGGTCTCGAAGACCCAGCTTCTGTACTTTCGACAAACTCGGAACTTCCCTCAAACGGGCGTTTGTTCTGGTTGTTTCCATTATTCCCTCCATGGTTACCCGGCGTAGATCCATTGCCGGTTCTTCCATTATTGCTCGTGCTTGCTTTTGCTTTCTTATCATCGACATCCTCCTCTCTGGTATCCGTAGCAGCGTGCTTATTGCATGCATCCATTAACTCTCCCATCGTAACCTCTGAAGCATTCCGACTAGATTTCATGCGAGTTAGTTTTTGCACTAAAGGTGTGTACTTGCATGTCTTTGCCATAGCTTGTAATGCATCCTTTGGCTGAATATCTATGGACGAATGCAGTATCTCCATAACCCGGCGCACCCAGCTGCGCGTCGACTCTCCCTTCTTTTGCACACACCGTTCTAGATCATCTATAGTAAACAATTTCCTGCACGTTCCGTGAAAGTGCTTGATAAACGCAGTTTTTAACTCACCCCATGACTTGATAGATCCTTCTGGAACTATCCACAATGGCTTGTGCTGCTGATGCTGCTGGTGCCGCCTGAACGCGGGGAGGAGGCGGCATTTGCTGCTGCTCTGCCCTCCGTCGCGCCGAACTTGTTTGAATATTACCGGTATTGCCATGTTGCTAGCTGATATATGGCGTCCCATGCATTCCACTCCTATTATCCGGGTAGTTAACTTGCTGTGCCGCTGATGTGCGCAATAGATCTATCGCCCGCCGGGTCTCCTCCGCGTGGGGTGACTCTCTTACGGGGATCTGATTCAATGCAATCGTTGTTGCGTATACATTGTCCATGGGGTTGTTGAAGTGTCCTGGCGGCATGCGAAATCATGATGGTGGTGGTGGTGGTGCTGTGTTGCCAACTGTGACCCCAGTCTGCAATGTGGGTAACCCGGCCGGCACGTTTGCCGGTTGTCCTCCCCCAGTCGTAGGCTGATGCACAGTTTCCTGATTCACAGCCGGAATTGGCTGATCCTGGGGCGTGATGAATAGCGTGGCCGGGTTTATGACTCCACCCGTTGCCGGTAACCTCGTCTGGTGTCTTTGGTGCACCCTGGTTGTCTCAACCCATAGCCGGATCTCCAATGCGTCCAGCTCACGTTGGCGTGTGGCTATCCCTTGCTTTTCTGCTTCCACATCTCTCCTCTGCTGCTCCAATGCACGACGGGCCACATCCAGATCCCTAGCGCGTGCCGCTGCGTTCTCCGGGGTTATTACCGTAGCTAGCACTGTGGGATCCAGGATCATGTTGTTGTTGAACAGGGCCGGGCGTTGTGGATTTGAAGGACCCGCCCCAGGCGTCCTGTTCGCCATAAACCCAAACATATTCGCCTGTAGCTCGCTATCCGCTGCTCGGCTGGTGACTGAAGCCGACTCTCCGTCAACCCGGGTCAGAACCGGATTTCCATCAGCCGGATTTTGCTGCTGGGCCAATGCTCGCGCCGCTCCGACCGCGGCCGTAGTCACGTCCCCCTGATTGAGATTGGTTGCAGGGGCCGTGTAGACTGCGACCTGGTGCACAATACTTGGTGAAGACTCATATTCCTCCTCATCGCAGCTATCCTCCTCGTACTGGTCCTCCAGCAGGTGTAGGATAGACTCGGTATCATCTTCTCTCATGACCCGGCCACGCGGGGTCCATGCCGGCTCCTCCGGCTGTTCCCTCTTCGTGGTGGGCTCTTCTATCGGATCTACCGTCCCGACCGATTCTTCTCCATCCGACTGAACGCAGGTGGCCTCCCCTGATACAGAATCAAATCCAAAATCACCAGGGATTGAACCGCACGTACGTACCATGCCGATGAAGACGTTGACCCGGCCGATTGTAACGACAGATCCGGATTCGAGCAGATCCGACTCTGGCCCCCAGCCAAAATCGTCCACCATCTTCTCTCCGTCGGGGTTGGTGTAGATCTCGCCGATGACGAGGTTCTTCATGTTCTCCCGAGCTTCTCCCGTGATGTAAACACCCTTGGACTTAGGCCCCATGGTAGGCGCCAACTGTCGTGGGATAATCACGGTAGACATTACCAGGGGTAACTTATCTTGGGGCAATTCGACTCTGGCGTTTGGGAGAGGGTTTCGCTCAGGGGAGATCATGGTGATAAACGACCTGGTAGCCGGCAATCAAGTCGCCGAGTCTCCGATCTGGATATATTATCTCAACTCTCGTGTTACAAAGGATACTTGAATAGCTAGTAAAACTTGTGTCTCGTCTAACCCTAGGAGCCGGATTATATAATATCCCGATCCCCTGGCTTCCTGTCCAAGGCAGACTCGGAGTCCTACCCGTGTACCTATTACAAACCCTAAGCTTCCTTATCGAAACCCACAATCCGGGTTGCGAGGCCTACAGTCTTGGGCCTTGCGCAGCTCCCTTTCCTTAAGCCGGGTCTTGCGCAGCTCCCTTTGGGCCGAGTTACACCTTGGCATTAGCCTACCGGGTTATCATCCCTCCATCATGGTTCCTGTTCGTGGTTTCATCTCCCCTCTTAGCCTCCTTCTTAGTCTCGCTGGGTGGGATTAGCCATGGCAGGTTAGTGGCCAAGTGCTTTCTCCTTCCTCCCGGGAAGGGGCTCCACCGCGTGCCGCTGACCAATCGACAGCTTACCGACAAAGCCCAGCCCGTGGTCCTTGTTCAGCTGACCGAACTTACCGAGTTTCTCTAGCCCGTAAACTCTGCAAGGATGGCCTCTTCCTGTGTTCCCCCTACTCTGTCTCTGCGAGATCTTTCGCTACCTCCCTCCTCGCAAGAATCCACCTGCCTCTCAATCCCTCCTCCCCACGCCGCTCCCCTCCGCCGCAAAACTTGCCCCCTCTCTATCTTTCTCTTCCCGATCTCGGCCTCTGGCCGACCCACCCGTCCCGTAAACTCCTTTCCCATTCTGGTGCAACTCAATCTCCCAGCTCCCCGCCCCTCCCTGCGACCTTCTCCCTTCCCCTCCCTGCCATGGCACGGGCCAAATTTCCTCTTTCGGCCCTGTGGGAGCTTGGCCCTTTTCCTATTCACACGTGGTTGCCTCCCCATCAAAGCCTTTCCCACTACGCCCCCTCGAACTCCACCGCTGCTCGACTCTACCATCTCCACGTGCCATAGTTGTTTGGCCTGCGACCACTTCGTACCGGATTGCCGGGACCCGATTCGCTGCCGGCGCTGCAGAATCTCCGGCCACCTCGAGGGATCTTCTAAGATTCCTCCCTTCGGTTACCTCTCCTTCCCTAACCTCCCGCATCCTAATTTCCTCTCCCTTCTCAATCCCGGATCCCCAATAGCCTCCTACCCGACTGCAGAAGCTCAGGGTGGCGACGCCATCCAGGAAGCCTCGGTTAATCCGGCCCCGCTGTTATGTGCTCTCTACTTTGCCGATGATCACTCTTGGGCCGTCTGTCGCCTGGCCTTCCCCGCCGCCGCCGCTCTAACTAACTCGGACGAGGATGGGCCCAAGCCTGTTTTGGACCTTGGCGATGGCCCGACGCCTGAGGAGGGTGAGATTGTCCCTAGCAAAGACGATGCGGGTTTCATCCCCATTGTCGATGCTGCGAGCTTCCTCACCGCTCCCGAGCAGACTAAATCGAAGGCCGAGACCATCCTCGACGCCGAAGATTTCGAAGTGTTGGTCCGGACGGACTACATCGACGTGTACATGCCGTATCTGGACATGAACCACTACGAGCACCTGGCCTATGCCTTCGTCAATCCTCCGGGTATCTCCCCTGCCCCGCTGTTCATCAAGCGGTCGCCCTGGGGTGCGGCCCTGGACCAAGCTAGCTATGTTCTCCTATGATGAGGCTCACGAGAACGCGATCAATAATGGACCCTCCGTGGGGAGCGAAACCTCGGTCCACTTCATCTGGTACGACGAAACCTAACACCGGTTTCTTTTCGAGCATGAAGTTTTGGCCTCCCTGTCCATTGAAGACTACCCACTCCAGAATGGTTCCGTGCCCATGTCACCATCTCCTCCGCCCCATACGCAAACCCCCACGATGTCGACTAGATCTGAACGTCAAGAACTATGGTGGCCTAGGCATCATCGGCCGAGTGACCATCATTGGTCTCGCGGGATAATCACGGCAGACGTTACCAGGGGTAACTTATCTTGGGGCAATTCGACTCTGGTGTTTGGGAGAGGGTTTAGCTCAAGGTAAATCATGCTATCAATCAATCTGGTAGCTCTGGCAATCAAGTCGCCGAGTCTCCGATCTAGGGTTACAATATCAGCTCTCGTATTACAGGGATACTCGAATATCTGGTGAAGCTCTCTTTTCCTAGCCCTAGGAGCCGTCTTATATCTTACTCGGCCCCTTGGCTTCCTATCCAAGGCATACTCGGAGTCCTACCCAGTCATCGCATACAAACCCTAAGTTTCCTGACTGTAACCCCCAAAGCCGGGTTACGAGAGGCCTACACTACTTCTTGGGCCTTCTAGAAACTCCTCTTCCTTGAGCCGGGTCTTGCGCAGTTCTCTTTGGGCGGGGTTACACCTTGGTGTTAGTATACCGGGTTATCATCCCTCCATCAGTAGTCCCCAGAATAGCTTGGGATTCGCGGGATCAACCATGAAGTGCACGCTATTCCCTACAAAAGTCTAACATTGTTTTCCCGGGTCAACACTCCGAGAAAACACATAAGACCCGGCTCACACCGTTCGTTAGTTAGTCCGAATATCGCGGTGGGAATCTGTTCCAATCTCTTCTGGATATCTCGTAACGGGCGCCTTCAATGCTTATCCCAAAAAATCCGGCTAAGTATCTTTTCTCCGAAATTTTTGGCCTTTGCCGCCCAACCCTAGGGCATTTTCCCGCTCAGCTCCTATAAATAGGCACCCAAACGGCACCGTTCAGATCCACTTCGCCATTCGTCACCATCTCTTCACTTCCTCTTCTCTCTCGGCGCCCTCGCCTCCGAGCTCGAGCCTGCACTTCTGCGCCACCTGCAAGTACGTTCACCGGAGACGAGCCGCTGCCATCCGTCCGCGAGCTCGTCGCCGGAATCGAACCACTGCCCGTCCGCCGCGCCCTCGAGCAACCCACCGGAGAACCTAGGCCCGCCGCCTTCAAGCCTTCCGCCACCGCCGCGTTTTTGCCCAGATCTCTCCGGTAAGCTCTTCATCTCCTTGAATTTGATCTTTGATTTCGCGAGTAGATTGGATCCAGCTCCTATAAATAGGCGAAGCCGAGTCAATCGATCTCTGCCCATTGGGCGAGGTCAACCGTGACCAAGGCACAGCTAGATGAACTCGTAGAGTCGGGTGTCTTGCCCGCTCGAGAGGACATTCACTGGCGTGTACCTGGGGACGAGACTCGGCCTTCCCCGGTTCTTGATGAGGTAGTGATCTTCGTAGAGCACGTGATCCGTGGTTTTCGCCCCCCGGGTCATCCTTTTTTCCGCGAACTGCTAGATCATTACAAGCTCCGCGTGTTTGATATTGGCCCTAATTCTATGCTGAACATTACTCACTTTATTGTCTTGTGTGAGTCGTATTTATGCATTCCTCCGAATCTTGCACTCTTCCTTGAACTATTCCAATGCAAACCGTGCCGAGAGAGCGGCGATGGGGCCCTCCTGGTTTGCGGAGGGGTTTCTATCCAGAGACGGAAGAACTCCTTAATGCCGACTCTGAGTCTTAACTCCCATGTCAAACACTGGCAAAAGACCTATTTTTATTGCCAGGACACCTCCTCATCCGGTGAAAAACCATTGTCGGGTTTCACCGAAGATCTCCTCACTCTTTCCGACAATCTCAGCTCCTATGCCTCTGAGTCGGAGCGGCAATCTATCCAGCCCCTCCTCGCCAAGCTTGTTGTACTCTTGGCCCAAGGCCTTCTTGGGCTCAAACTAATCAAAACTTGGGTGACTTTCCGGATCCAACCCAATGATCTCTGGCCCAAACTTATGTGTAGCTACTCTGGGCACGTCACTGATTCCCTTCGCTATTCCTTGAGAAATTACCCCGGCCGCGGACGCGAACAAGATAATGTAAAACTTATTGATCGAAAAGCTGGAGGTGATCCGGACCATAGCCGGCTTGGATCCTTTCACCCGCGATAGCCCGGCCCCAGCTGTAAGAACCGGCTAAAACTTTTTTACCCGACTGATACTTTTACTACACAATTACTAACTTTCGTCACTGCATTTTTCTCTCAGGAGGACAACGCTTTATGGATGATTGACACCCCACCTCCTTCCGAAAACTCGGAACAGGACGAGGAGCCGGCTGACTCGGACGAAGGTAGCATCCGAGTCTCACCCGCTCCCATCTCCGTTAACTTATATCTCCAACTTGTTTTCCTTTTTCCGACAATACATTATGCTTTCCAGGGTTGGAGCACAAGGAGGAGACCCAATCTGATGAAAGTGAGGCTGAGCCGGACATAGAAGTTGGGGCGAAGAGGAAGGCCCGGGGGGTTGTATTCAAGGTTCCTTACTCCTCTATTGCCTCCAAACCATATTCATATGGTAACATGTGCGAGCTTAACCAACACTTGTCCGATTCGTCGCACCTGAAGGAACCCGCACCAGTCAAGCGCAGGGTAACCCGGAACTCTCCGGGTGATGATCCTCTTCACCCGGGTATCCCTTCGTCCCCATCTTGCCGAGCCGGTATTCCCCAAACCCATACTTTCAACTCTCCCCAAAAACATCCTTCTCCGAATCATCCACTAGCTGGGCAATTCCGGGTCTCACTTTCGGACTCCTTATCAGCTTCCTCCGGGTCTAGCAACAATCGTCCACCGGATTTTGTGGTGAACACCGGGCAAGTTACTTTTCTTGCAATTTGACGTACTAGCTCTTTCCATAATATTCATTCATCAAGTACTAACTTCTTCTTTAATTTTCTTCAGAGCCCAGGTCACGATCAGTGACCCGGACGATATGTATGTCGATAACCCGACGATGAAAGACCCGGAAGACACTGTGAAGGCCGCGGCTGGCGGTGTTGAAGAAGAAGAACAAAAAGACCTGCAGAAAAACCCGGCCGATCAGGAGGCCGAATATCCTATTCCATCACATACACCCGGAGATAATAACGTTGAGATCCTGGGCACGGGGAAAGGTGATCCCAATCCCAACACCCAGGCGACCAAGGCATCCACCCCCAAGAAGGAGAGAACCCCGCCTCCGGGTAACCAGAACCCCGGGTCTTCCAAGCTGAAGCTCGGCGATCTCTCCTACGAAGGAATGCTAGATGAGCTCTTCGCTTTGAAGACCACCGAGAGAGATATGCTTGAGGCCATGGGTACTGAACACCAGGTAATCGTGATAAATATTGTATACATACTCACCTAGTCCCCAAGTTCCGAGTTTAACTAGGCAAAGTTTACTCGGTACTTCCTTTTATACCCGGCTTTTTCTTATATCCGGCTAATTTTTTCCCTTCCTTTCCACCACAGGCACATGTGACCCGGGCTGAGGAGGTGTTGGCCAAAACCAACCAGCTCCTTCAGGCCGAGACCAAGCTTCGTGCAGAGCTAGAAGCTGAAGTGCAGAATCTGGAGAAATATTTGAAAAAGTATAAGAAATAATACCACAATTCCAAAAGTGCCCTGAAGAAGGTCTCGGCTCAGATTGCCGACACTTATCGCGCTCTGCTTGGTAAGGATTTGTAACTCGCTAATTATAACCCGGGTTTTCCATTACGCAAGATACCCGGATGTTATTGCTTTAACTTTTTCTGTTATACTGCAGGCCCGGGTGATGCTGCCTCAGACGAAGATGATATTGAGAAATTGAAGACACTAAAGGCCGTGATCCGGCAATTTTCTGCCGGCACCAAATGGATTTTGGAAGTCGTGAAGTGGCCGGCTGTGGGTTATTGTGGCCTGGACACTTTGCTTGACGCATGTTCCACCATTCCCGAGTGGATTGATCACTGGAAGCGCTCGTCGTGCCGGGTTGGGGTAACCCGCGGGCTTGCTCTGGCCAAAGCCTATTTTCCTAGGCTTGAGCCGGCGAAGCTCGTGGGCGGGTTTCCCGAGTTCAACAACGATGGCTCCAAGTTTTCAGCCAAGAACTATAAAGCCATTCATACTGAGGTACGTCACTCGGCGAGCTTGATCGCCGACAGTCTGGACTTGAGCAAGATCGTTCCACCTTACGATGCCGAAGACAAGACAATTAAGTCGGATCCACCTAAGCCCTTTGACATGCTGGAGAAATGGAAGGCGTAAGCTGCCAAGAGGAAGGAAGAAGCTGCCAAGAGAAAAGTTGAAGCCGATACTGCGCCTTCCTCCTCTACGCCGGCTGTCCGTCCACCAGCTCGTGCCGACTCTGCTGCTAATCCGGATACAGGAGCTGGGAAGACCACCGAAGAGCAAGTCCAAGACCCAGCTGCCAAGGGAAACGTTGATGACTCGGCCAAGGACGCCGAGTAAGGTTTCACCTTTTACCGTCTCAAGCACTTTATTCGGCCAATGGGCATTTTGTAATATGCCTAAAAAAATTATTCTTTTAATAGTGCGCCTGTGCACTTTTAGATACAATTTCCTTGGTTTGTAATATGCTAAAACCTTAATAGCTTTTGGAGGCTCTTCTGGCCCTTTGCCTGGATACATTATTTCCTAGTTTTGAACTTTTGTTGCTGCTTTTTCGATTTTCGCTATTTTTCCTTTTGTGAGACTCGGTTTCCGGGTCTCAGGGATTTTCGACAAGTGGACTTTATTTCCTAAGTCCCCAAGTCCCCAAGACTCGGATCTTTGGGTTTTTAAGCTTAATAGCTAGACAATTTGTTGCTTTTCTCAAATTCCCAAGTCCCAAGGCCCGACTTTCCGAGTCTAAGGGTTTGGTGGTTTCAAAAGAAAAAATTGTTTCTGCTAAGGCCCAAAACCTAGAGTTACTCACATATGTTTGAAGTTATGCTTAATATATTGTGAGTTTCCGGCTATTAACCTTATACTCTGCATAACTTATGGTTTGGATGACCCTTTTGATTCTTTTTGTTATAAGCCGGCGTTCGTGTGGATTTTGAATGTTGCTATAGCTGTATAAAAACAGGGTCAGGCAAGTCCCCTTGGGCATCATGACTGATTGTGATTACACGCTAGCAAGGCACGCCACGTTTTTGCGAGTTGCATCAAGCTTAAACAAGATAAATCAAGAAGTGTGGCTCTATTGTCCAGTTATAAGATTGTAACCGTACTTATTGCAAGTAATCGGTCCTTATAACTTAATGGCATCGAGGCCGGGTCTTTGAGTTTGCAACTGTGCTATTCAAGCAATCAGCCCCCAACACCTATATATGCAAGTTATAGGAAACATAAAATTGATGTAATGCAAGCAAACAAACAATACTTACCTGATAAAGTAAAAATACAAAGCAAGAAACAAAAAATTTAAAAACTCAACAGAAATAAATAAACAAGGAGCAATATCATAGTTTAACCATCTCTTTATTGATATGAGAAAAGTTAGGTCAGCAAGCTGCCTCATTAAAAACCTCCAGTCTGCTTAGGTACCCTGGATAGGAAAAGAGTGCGTCTGAAACCTGCTGCATGTTACATCGTGTAATTCAACTTGTGAACCTAGTCTACTCTAGGTATAGTAGGGATGTAGCTGGGCCACGTTCCATGGTCTTTCTCTTTCTTGCATAGACGAAGTGGTATGAGCGGTGTCGTTGACGGTATCCGACTCTTCCCTTGCATCCACCAAGTAATATGACCCATTGTGGAAATTCCGGCTTATGATGAACGGTCCTTCCCATGGTGTGGATAACTTGTGCTTTCCTTCTTTTGACTGCACCAAGCGCAATACCAGGTCCCCTTCCTGGAAGACCCGGGTTTTGACTCGCCGACTATGGTACCTCCTCAGATCCTGCTGATAAATGGCTGATCTCTCCAAAGCTTGTTCTCTGTGCTCCTCTAGCATATCCATGGCGTCCTGCCGGGTCTTCTTGTTCTCCACCTCGACATAAGCCGACACTCGGGGCGAGTCATGAATAATATCACTCGGCAACACTGCTTCTGCACCATAAACCATGAAAAACGAGGTCATCTGGGTAGATCTGTTAGGTATTGTATTAATTCCCCATACCACTGATAGTAGCTCCTCAACCCATGCTCCAGCAGCTCTGATGCATGGGACTCATAATCGTGGTCTTAGCCCACGAACTAACTCCTGATTTGCCCTCTCCACCTGTCAATTGTCTTGTGGATGGGCTACCGAGGCTATGTCCAGACGAATACCATTGTTTCCACAAAAAATTTCCATCTCGCCCAAGGACATGTTGGTTCCCTTGTCCGCTATGATGCTGTGGGGATACCCAAACCGATAGATAATCCTTTTCAAGAACTTGACTGCTGTGACTGCTTCGCAATTGGTGACTGGCATAACTTCAACCCACTTAGTAAACTTATCGATTGCCACCAAAAGATGTGTCTTTTTGCAAGGTGACATGTGAAAGGGGCCAACCATATCCATACCCCAAGCAGCAAACGGCCAGGTTAGCGGGATTGTTTGCAATTCCATAGCAGACACATGGATTTGGCAAGCGTACCTTTGACATCCGTCACATCTTGCCACCAAGCGCTCCGCGTCTGCTAAGGTCGTGAGCCAGAAGAAGCCATGTCGATATGCTTTGGCCACAAGGGATCTTTTGGAGGCATGATGCCCACAATCACCTTCGTGAATCTCTTTTAGAATCTGCCGGACTTCTTCTGGTGCTACACAGCACAAAAAGACTCCATCTGCACTTCTTTTGTATAGCTCCCCATTGATGATAGAAGAGCCCTTTGCTCGTCTCAAAATTTGCCTTGCTAGAACTTCCTGCGATGGTAACTGGCCCCGTGATAGGTAGGCCAAAAACGGCTCTGTCAACTCGGGAACAGCACGTATTGTGGCCACGAGCTCCAGATCCGGGTCTTGATTGGCCACCTCTTGCTCAGACTCGGTTTTGACAGAAGGCCGCCATAACTCGTCCAGGAAGACATTCTGCGCGAGCCGAGTCTTGCGAGCGCATCTGCTGCCTCGTTCTTTCGCCTGTCAAGGTGTTCCACCTCATACCCGGAAAAAGACCCGGCAACCCTGTCCACCTCTCTGTGGTATGCTGCCATTGTTGCATCTTTTCTATCCCAAGTTCCTGAGACCTGCGCTGCACCACAATATCCGAATCTCCATAGCACCGTATTCGCCTGATGTTCATCTCCTTTGCCACTCTCAATCCATGTAGTAACGCCTCATACTCGGCCACATTGTTGGAGCAATCAAAGTGAATCTGCAACACATAACTCAATTTGTCTCCTTTGGGTGATGTTAGCACCACCCCAGCTCCTGATCCCTCATATTGCTTAGAACCATCAAAGTGCATCACCCAAGACTCGGAACATGGTATCATCATAGGAATGCTTGTGTGAGTCCAATCATTGATAAAATCAACTAAAGCTTGAGATTTGATTGCAGACCTGGGCTCGTAGTTGATGTGATAATCTCCCATCTCGATGGCCCACTTGGCTATTCTACCTGTTGCGTCTGAATTTCTGATAATATCCGCCATTGGTATAGAGCTGACCACTGTTATGGGGTGTTCCTGAAAATATGGCTTCAATTTCCGGCTGGCCATGAAGACCCCGAAAACCAGCTTTTGCCAGTATGGGTAACGCTGCTTTGCTTCTGATAGTACTTCACTTACATAATAAACCGGCCTCGGGTGATCCTTTCCATCCTCTTTGCGCTCAACAACAACCACCGCGCTGACCACCCGGGGCCTAGCTGCAACATATAATAACATGGGCTCCTTGGGACCCGGTGCAGCCAGAACCGGTGCCTCAGATAATTGCCGTTTTAGAGCTTCGAACGCTTCATCCGCCTCTTGGTCCCAAACAAATTTGTCCGTTTTCCTCAAGAGCCGGTATAATGGTATTGCCTTCTCTCCTAGCCTGGATATGAACTGGCTTAGAGCTGCTACGCATCCTGTAAGATTTTGGACATGCTTCAGGTATTCCGGCTTTTTCAAACTCTGGATAGCTTTGATCTTATCCGGGTTTGCCTCAATCCCTCTCTCGGATACAATGAAACTAAGTAATTTTCCTGCTGGAACTCCGAACACACACTTTGTGGGGTTAAGCTTCATCTGGTACCTTCTCAAGTTCCTAAACGTTTCCTTCAGGTCGTCAATGAATGTTTCTGCCTTTCTTGTTTTAATCACCACATCATCAACGTAAGCATGGACGTTGCGCCAATCTGATCCTCAAAACACTTCTGAATGCACCTCTGGTATGTTGCGCCAGCGTTCTTTAGCCCAAAGGTCATAGTTTTGTAACAGAAAGCTCCAAAGGAGGATATGAACGATGTTTTCTCCCAATCTTCCTTCTTTAGTTGATCTGATGATACCCGGAATAAGCATCCAGGAAACATAATAGGTCACTTCCAGCCACTGCATATATAATCTAATCTATCCTTGGGAGTGCAAAAGGATCCTTTGGGCAATGCTTGTTAAGACTCGTATAATCTATACACATCCTCCACTTGTTACTCTTTTTCAGCACCAGAACCGGATTTGCCAACCAATCCGGGTGAAAAACTTCCATGATAAAGTCGGCCGCAAGGAGCCGAGCTATCTCTTCACCTATGGCATTTCTCCTTTCCTCATTCATTTTTCTCAGGCCCTGCTTCACGGGCCGGGACTTGGGATCAACATGCAAACTGTGCTCAGCTAACTCGGTCGGTATACCCGGCATATCGCTAGGTGTCCAAGCAAAAACATGCTGATTTCCACGAATAAACTCCATGAGTGCCTCTTCCTTCTTGCTGTCTAGGTTAGACCCTATAGAAAATTGCTTGGAGGGGTCACCTTCGACAAAAGCCACCATCTTTGTATCTTGTGCTGCTTTAAACTTTACTCTCTCATCATCCGTATTTGGCCTTTTCAGTGTTGTTCTATCATCCGGGTCTACCTGACACCGGTAGTACTTAAGTTCTTCCTTCCTGCAAGCCTGTTCTGCCATTGCCGCGTCTCCTTCATCGCACTCCGCTGCTATAGCCCGGTCGCCATGTATAGTAATGGTTCTCTTGGGACCCGGGATCTTTAGCTGTAGGTACACATAACACGGCCTGGCCATGAACTTGACATAAGCCAGCCTTTCAAATAGCGCGTGATAAGGGCTGCGTAATTTAACCACCTCGAACGTGAGCCATTCTACTATGAAATTATCCTTCGATTCTCCAAAAGCGACCTTATCTTTCCCTTGGGGCACGCCGATTGACCCGGCACAATCCCATGAAAAATTGTGGAACTTTTTTGCAATTGAGACTCCTTGAGCCCCATGCGCAGGAAAGTTTCCCAGTATAAGATATTGATGCTACTCCCACCATCCATCAGAACCTTTTTCAGCTCGTAACCATTAACCTGGGGTGCAACCACCAAAGCTAGCACACCCGGATGCTCTATTGGTTCCGGGTGATCCCTTCTGCTCCATATCACCTCTTGATCCGACCATCTCAAGTATCTCGGAACAGCTGAAGAACCCGAGTTTACTGCCCTTTTGAGTATTTTTTCTATCTTTGTTGGAAGTCCCAGTGGTCTGAACGTGGTACTTCCCTAGCTGCTTGGGGTTGGCCTGGAAACCTCCAGCGCCTACTTGGTTGTTACCCGGATTTCCACCTCCTTGGTTGCCAGCTGGGGGTGGCCCGTTACCTGGGTTTCCACCCAGACCCGGTCCTCCTCCCCGGCCTGCACCTCGCATAGCCTTGTTTATTTCCTCATTCTTCCATCTTTGTAGATCCACACACTGCTCCAATGAATGATTAGCCGGCCTGCCATTCCTGCTATGTCGTGGACACGGCATCCTGAAAGCCTCTAGATGATGAGACGGTCTGGCTGGCCCTTGATAGTTTCCACCGTTAAAGTTCCCTTCGTTGAAATTTCCTTCTTCTCTGGGTCTTGCAAACTCGGCTTCTGTATTGGCGACAAACTCGGAATTTCCTTCATATGGGCGCTTATGCTGGTTGTTTCCGTTGTTTCCTCCGTTGTTACCCGTTGCAGTATCATTGCCGGGTCTTCCGCTGTTACTTGCATTGGCTTTTGCTTTCTTATCATCAACTTCCTCCTTTGTGTTATCTGTGGCGGCGTGCTTGTTGCATGCTTCCATCAGTTCTCCCATTGTAACATCCGAAGCGTGCCGACTAGTTTTCATGCGTGTCAGCTTTTGCACTAATGGTATATACTTGCACGTTTTCGCCATAGCTTGTAACGCGTCCTTTGGTTGAATATCCGTAGATGAGTGGATAATTTCCATCGCCCGACGCACCCAGCTGCGCGCCGACTCTCCCTTCTTCTGTACACATCGCTCTAGATCATCGATCGTAAATAATTTCCTACATGTCCCATGAAAGTGCTTGATGAAGGAAGTTTTCAGCTCGCTCCATGAATTGATAGACTTCTCAGGTAGGTTATTGAACCATAACTTAGCTGCTCCCTCTGACATCATTAAGTACATAAACTTGGCTTGAAGATTCTCGGATGCGTTGCGAATTGACATGGCCATCTCATAACTGCTCAACCAGGTTTCTGGGTCCATGGTCGGCTCATAATTAACCACTTTACCCGGTTATTTGAATTTATCCGGATAAGGCTCAGCCCGGATGATGCCCGACAAACACTTAGGTCCTGCGAGATTTGCCGGCACTGGCCTCACCCGGGAAACGTGCGATCCTCCGGCCGGTACGGCAGGGGGTGCAGCTGCTACTGGCCCTCGCACCGCTAACCCGGCCGCCGCTCGCCTGGCTCGAGAAGTGTCCACAATGGCTTGTGCTGCTGATACTGCTGGTGTTGCCGCCCTAGGGGGAGGAGGCGGCATTTGTTGCTGCTCTGCCCTCCGCCGCGCCGAACTTGACCGGATATAGCCGGTATTCCCGTTTTGCTGGCTGACATAGGGTGTCCCGTGCATTCCACTCCTGTTATCCGGGTAATTGGCCTGCTGAGCCACTGCTGTACGCAACAAGACTATCGCCCGCCGGGTCTCCTCCGCATGGGGGGACTCTCTTACGGGGATGCGATCAAGTGCCAATGTTGCTGCATATACGTTGTCCATGGGGTTGTTGAAGTGACCTGGGGTAGAATGAAATCGTGGTGGTGGTGGTGGTGGTGCATTGCCAGTAACTGCTCCTGTCTGGAACGGGGGTAACCTGGCTTGTACGTTTTCCGATTGTCCTCCCAAGGTCGCAGGCTCAGGTCCGGTTCCCTGATTCACAGCCGGAATTGGTTGATCCTGAGGTGTAATGAATAACGCGGCCGGATGTATCGTTCCGCCCGTTGCCGGCAATCTCGATTGATGTCTCTGACTATGCATCCTGGTCGACTGAGCCTGGAGCCGGTTCTCCAATTCTTCCAGCTCGCGTTGGCGCGCGGCTATCCCTTGCTTCGCAGCCTCAACATCTCTCCTTTGTTGCTCCAACACGCGGCGCGCCACATCTAGATCTGCGGCACGTGCTGCCGCATTCTCCGGGGTTACCACCGTTGCTAGTACTGTGGGATCCAAGGTCAGGTTATTGTTGAACAGAGCCGAATTTCTTGGATTTGAAGGACCTACTCCTGGCGTTCTGTTGGCCAAGAAACCGAACATGTTTCTCGCCTGCTCGCTTTCTCCGGTGCGGCTGGTAACTGAAGCCGACTCTCCTTCTACCCGGGCTAGGATCGGGTTTCCGTCAGCCTGGTTCTGCTGCTGAGCCAACGCCGGGTTCTGCTGCTGAGCCAGCGCTCGCGCCGCTCCGACCGCGGCCGTGGTCACATCCACCTGATTGAGATTGGTTGCAGGGGCTGTGTAGACCGCGACCTGGCGCATGATGCCTGGTGACGATTCATACTCCTCCTCATCACAGCTATCCTCCTCGTACCGGTCCTCCAGCAGGTGCAAGATAGACTCGGTATCATCTTCTTTCATGACCCGGCCACGCGGGGTCCATGCCGGCTCCTCCGGCTGTTCCCTCTTTGTGGTTGGCTCTTCTATCGGATCGACTGTCCCGACTGACTCTTCTCCATCCGACTGGACGCAGGTCGCTTCTCCTGACACGGAATCATACTCAATATTTTTAGGGATAGAACCGGACGTACGTACCATGCCGACGAAGACGTTAACCCGGCCGATTGTGACGATAGATCCGGTCTCCAGCGAATCCGACTTTGGTCCCCAGCCAAAGTCGTCCACCATCTTTTCTCCTTCAGGGTTGGTGTAGATCTTGCCGATGACGATGTTCTTCATGTTTTCCCGAGCTTCTCCCGTGATGTAAACACCCTTGGACGCAGGCCCCACGGTGGGCGCCAACTGTGGCGGGATAATAATGGCAAACATTACCAGGGGTAACTTATCTTGCGGAAATTCGACTCTGGTGTTTGGGAGAGGGTTTAGCTAATGGGAAATCATGCTATCAATCGATCTGGTAGCTCTGGCAATCAAGTCGCCGAGTCTCCGATCTAGGGTTACAATATCAGCTCTCGTATTACAGGGATACTCGAATATCTGGTGAGGCTCTCTTTTCCTAGCCCTAGGAGCCAGCTTATATCTTACTGGGCCCCTTGGCTTCCTATCCAATGCATACTCGGAGTCCTACCCAGTCACCGCATACAAACCCAAGTTTCCTAATTGTAACCCCAAAGCCGGGTTACGAGGCCTACACTACTTCTTGGGCCTTCTAGAAACTCCTCTTCCTTGAGTCGGGTCTTGCGCAGTTCCCTTTGGGCCGGGTTACACCTTGGTGTTAGTATACCGGGTTATCATCCCTCCATAAATTGGCTTCGAGGACCTCCCGCTGGGATCCGATTCCCCTTATGATCACGGATACTTGCCCATCCCGGAGGCTTACTCTGACGACGAGGAGGCCGTTGACCTGCTCGGTGACGGAGGTTTCGCGGACATCGTACATGCGATGGGTGCCCCTCCTCCGGACATACCCCACGGCGCGCCTTCCAGCGCTTCCCCTGCTGCTTCCTTGGTGGTCCGCGCTCTTGCCAATGTGCCCTCACTTCCTCTAGTATTTGGTGAGCCCATGCGATCGAAGCTGAAGTGTGTGATTTACAAGCTTAACCTTGGCTCCTTCGACGTGTTCGTGCAAGGGCAGCTGGGAGAGCGCGTGGTGTTCCGCCTGCCTATGATGGCTGCCTCGAAAGATCCTTCGGCCAAGGGCCTCATGGTGGTCAACCTCGCCACTGCCTTGGTGTGGTTTATGTGCTCCCTTGACACTGTCGTCCCTCTGCGCCGACCGATCCTCTCTGTCAATGTGCTCTCATTTGGTTCTCCCACCGACCCCGCGCTGGAGATGCCTGCTGACATCGTCTCCTCGCTCATCTTGGCTGGGCGCGACCAGGGTCTAGGCACTACTGAATCTACTATGTTCGCCGGGAAGCCTCTCCCGGCTTCTTTGGTGGCCTTACATGTGCTGGACACCGAGGCCGCGGACGCACTGGGTGCCAATCGTCCTGCGCTACTACCTGACTCCATGGCCCAATTTGTGGAAACCTCCTTGGAGGTTGCGGAAACACACGTCCCGGTCACGCTCTCTCCTTTCTAATGCGCGAATTCGTTGTCGAGAAAGCGATAAAGCGCAAGCAGCTGCGCCTCGAGGGCATTGGCAAGGTGGAGCCTCTACGCTCCGGTGAGCTTCCCTCTGAAGACTTGGTCGCTCTCGCCATTGAGGCCGCCTCTGCTCTCCATGACCATGATGTCATTGCTATGGCTTCTGCATGCGACATCTCCCAGGCCGAGCTTGGTTTGGGTCAGCTTTCCATCCTAGAGCCCTCCATGTCCCCATGATTGGAGCCTTCTAGTGGGCCTGGTCCTCTTGGGCCGTTTTTGATGTCCTTCCATTCCGCGCCGCTGGCTATGTTGCTCTCGTTATTGAATTTGTTCCATCTTCTCTTGGGCCGGATGAGACCAACCTCCAAAGATGCTACAACGCCGCCCACAAACCTGAAGCCTCTTTTCTGTCCTGTTTTTTTTTATTTTAGCTACCGCTCCTCGGTCTCTAACTGGGACTTCGGCTACCTTTTCTTTTTGCCGGCTCCCTGCTCACTCTTACCAGTTGTTCTTCGAAAATTATGATTATTAAGCTCATTCTCGCCTGTTGGAGCACTAGGGGTCTTGGCCACAAAGATAAACGCATTGATGTTAAAGCCACCATCGACTCCCTCGTCCCCTCTATCATGTATATACAGTCTAAGCTCGACGCAATCTCTTCCGTCCTTGCCTCCTCCTTTGTCCCGCCTAACCTTCGCTCGTTCGTCTTCAAGCCTTCCGACGGCTCCTCGGGAGGCATCATCACGGCTTGGGATGTAATAATCCTTGAACTTAAGGAACATTTCATTGAAGACTCCTCTCTCACCACACGCTTCTCCTTTCGGCTTGACAACCTTTCTCTCACTATCATCAATGTGCACTGCCCGTGTGGTCACAAGCTCAAGACTACATTCCTTCACTCTGTTTCCTCTCGCTTCCTCGCCTCGCACGGCCCCATCGATATCATGGGATATTTTAATCTCTTACGCTCTCCTCATGATAAATCCAATGGTAATCTCAGAACGGTTGAGGCTACATGGTTCAATGACTTCATCAATCAGCACGGCCTCATCGATATCCCTCTTCTTGATAGATAGTTCACCTGGTCCAACCAGCAATCTCCTCCCATCTTAGCCCGGCTTGATCGCTTCCTCGTCAACAATGACTGGAGCCTTGCCCTTCCCGACTCTACTCTCACGTCCTCCTTCCGCCCCATTTCAGACCATGTTCCTCTCCTCCTGGAAGTATCCTCCAAGTCTCCCCGTAGCACCATCTTTCGCCTTGAGAACTCTTGGCTTCTTGACACCTCCTTTTCAAACCTTGCAACCAGCAACTGGCTTAGCATCAATCAAGCCTCCTCTTCTTCTGGCCTCATTGGTCAACTCAACATGTGCCTTAAACGAATTAGATCCTTTGCTCGCGTCTGGTCCTTTTCTAGATGGCTGCCTTCGATCTTTCTTCCGAACTGTCGGACTAATATCCTTCTCTTCGATAGAGTAGAGAAAACCAGGATGCTTTCCCACTTGGAGTCTCAATTACGTCATCTCGTGAAAACCTCCCTCTCTCTCAATAATGCGTCCCGTGCTACCTATTGGCGCCAACGCGCCAAAATCCGGTACTGCACCCTCAATGACAAAAAGTCTTGCTACTTCCACCTTTGCACTTCTGGTCGCCTTCAGAAAAACCAAATCAAAGTCCTGGACGATTACTCAGGCACCACTCTCTTCTCCTACCAAGCTAAAGCTCACCTGCTTCATATCTTCTTAAAAAACCTCCTCGGTACGCCGGTCCCCAACACCTTGAACCTGAATCTTCACAACCTTGTTGCCTCCACCTCTCTCGACTCCTTCCAACCTCCTCTCTCGTTGAGCCCTTCTCCTTGGTGGAACTACAAATGGCCCTCTTCTCCGTGAATGACAACTATAGCCCCTGGACCGGACGATTTTGGTCCTTGCCTCTCTTCATGAGTTTCACTCTCTCAAAGCTGACCTTCAACCCATCAACAAATCCCAGATCGTCCTCCTTCATAAAAAAGCGGGTGCCAACCGTCCCGACAATTTTCGCCATATCTCCCTTCAAAATACTTGTCTCAAAGTGCTCACTAAATGCCTCACTATCCGGCTTCGGCCACTTATTCCTTTCCTTGTCCACCAGGACCAAACTGGCTTTATCGACGGTAGGTCCATTGCATAAAATTTCATCTATGCCGCTCAGATCGTTCAAGCCTTCCACAAGCGCTCGTTGCGAGCGGCTGTCTTTAAACTTGATTTCCGCAAAGCCTTTGACTCCATTAGCTGGGAGGCTCTCGATAGAATCCTGGAGGCAAAAGGATCGCCAGGACTCTGGCGTGCTTGGATTTCCTGTCTCAACTCCTCCAGCCAAACGGTTGTTCTTTTAAATGGGATCCCGAGAAGGTGGATCCAATGCAGAAGGGGCTAAGACAGGGAGACCCACTATCCCCTTTTCTCTTCAACCTTGTTGCTGATGTTCTCCAACAACTCCTTTTCCAAGCCTCTTGGGATGGGCTCCTCCTTTACCCCTTGGTCGAGGACCTCCCCTGCCCGATTCTCCAATATGCCGACGACACACTCATTATCATCCTAGCTATTTCTCAACATTATGACAATCTTAAACCTCTCCTTGACCGGTTCTACGATGCCACGGGTCTTATCATAAATTTTCAAAAAATTACTTTCGTGCCCATCCGAACAGACGAAACCACTGCCTCTCTTATGGCTGCTTCCTTTGGATGCCCAATATCGTCCTTCTAGCAAACCTACATCAGACTACCCCAAACTCCTTACAAAACTTGCCTCTCTGACCTTTTCTCTATCATTTCTAAATGCAACTCCCAACTTAGTGGATGGAGAGGACAATCTCTTCCCAGCGATGGAAGACTTATTCTGGTTAATTTGGTGATCACAGCAAAATTCGCCCATGCAATGGCTAGTATGAAAATAAGAGTC
This sequence comes from Alopecurus myosuroides, assembly GCA_028641055.1. NCBI lineage: Eukaryota > Viridiplantae > Streptophyta > Magnoliopsida > Poales > Poaceae > Alopecurus > Alopecurus myosuroides. The sequence continues at coordinate 433,061,287 of CM054060.1, read as the reverse complement.
GCATCAATTGTTTGCTATCCAGTTTTGGATATAATCAATGAAAGAGCTTTCAAGATCCATCTTTCTCAGATATCCCTTGTGTTTTATCACACCAAAGAAGCAGGAAAAAACAAAAAAAACATGACTGCTTAATTTTTTTATAAAGGGCTTTTATACGTAAAAAGGTTTAAGCATTACATCTGGCCTCTGCATTATGAAATGCACACAGACGAAATCCAGAAACTGGGAAACAAATAGACAACAAGCCCAAACAAAACACGAAGCCGTCGACCGTCATCTTTATGGAGCTGCTATCCGAAGAACAAGCGGCCATCCATGTGGGATAAAAATATAAATTAAAAGAGAAAATCTTGACATTTCGACATAGCCAAAGCGACCCAATAACGTCTAGCGCTCCTACCATAATAATATTTTTAAATATTTTATCTACCCCATTTAACCAATTACCGAAAAATATTCGCAACGGATGTGGGCTGATAAATATTTGAAGCCATTTGGGTAGCGAACCATATAGAACGCGCAAATGAGCACTCAAAGAATAAGTGTTTAATTGTCTCATTGTGAGAGCAAGATACACACTTTGAACTTCCTGCAAATTACGTTTGACAAGATTATATTTAGTTAGTATGACCCCCCAACAAAGATACCACACAAAAAACCTAATCTTTAGTGGTACCTTCATCAGCCATACCTTTTTGAAACTATGGACGGACAAATCCGATTGGATCATAGCTCTATACAGTGAATCTACTAAGAACATACCGTTCTTAGACAAATTCCAGCGAAACTCATCTCTTCGCCGTGACAAATTGACCAAGGTCAACCTATGCACCAGTGCATTCCAGGACACAAGTCGTGGACCAATGAGATCACGCCTAAACGTCAAATTAGGAGGTGATGTTTGCATGACAGTGGCCAGCGTATCATCCTTATGACGCACAATTCTATATAGAGCCGGATATTGATCTCGGAAAGTGGTATTATCAAACCATTTATCCTCCTAGAATCTTATCTGTGATCCATTCTTAATCTTAAATACCCCATAGCAAAAAAATTGATTTCTATTCGCCATTAGGCCAGCCCAAAAGTGTGAATCACCAGGTTTCCACGTAACCTATGAAACTGATTTCAAGCCGATGTACTTTCGTTTAAGGAGCGTTTGCCAAACGCCATCTTCGGTTAGCAGTTTCAGTAACCATTTTCCAAGCAGGGCTGAGTTCTTGATCTGAAGATCATGAACTCCAGACCCCCCTGGTATTTTGGTCTACAAACTATGTCCCACCTAGCCAGCCAATATTTCCTTTTCTCGCTATCCCCTTATCAAAAGAATCTTGAGTGGTAGTAATCCAGCTTTTTCAAGAATACTTTAGGTAACTGGCAGAATGATATCATATATAATACCATATTGGAAAGTACTGAATTTGTGAGCACGAATCCTCCACCAAGGGACAACAACTTTCCTTTCCAATATGCTAGTCTTTGCTGCAAACATTGTTCGACATGGCTCCATTCTGCATTAGTGAATATCCTATAATATATTGGAATACCGAAATGCTTGATAGGAAATTGGCCTTGCTCACACCCGAACAACTCGGTATATTCAGCTACTGCATCTTGGGCCTCGCCAAACAGATCAATTCACTTTTATGGAAGTTGATTTTTAAACCGGATAGATGCCAGAACGTTGAGAGTATCTATTTCAGATTCGCAGCTTTCTCGAAATAATGTTCCATGAAAATAATGGTATCATATGCATATTGAAGGATGGACGGTACCCCATTAACAAGATGTGGAATTACACCCTCAATCATACCACTATCCTTGGCTCTATCAATCTTGATCGCTAACATATCTTCCACAATATTAAACAATATGGGCGAAAGCAGATCTCCTTCCCTTAAGCCTTTTTTAGTCTTGAAGTAAACAATATGATTGCTTAAATGTCTACACACGTGGAATAATATATACTTGTTCTAACATTTGGAGCATACTAAAGAATGAATTAGTAGAAAATGTTAGTACATTTAATTGTCCAAACTTGCTTGCTCAGAATATTTGATCTGTTTAGGATGTGTAATCAAGGAAGGATCACGCTTCGAAATTATTGATTCTTTAATGAAATAACATACCGTATAGCAAAGAAAAATGAATCTAAGGAAGAGAAACATTATTTGATTTTTCAGAGAATATTTGCGGTGATGGCCATCAGATAGTAGCGAAAGACTATTATGTTCAAGTAATCACAATTTTATCATTTGAACTTGTGATCATCATTCGGCCTAGACAAAGAGATTGATCCAAATTAAAATGACCCAGTTTATGCAAAAAAAATCTATCATTATTTCAAGTAAGAGAACATTTTCTCTTATAAAAATAGTAAGATTATGCCAAGAACTAAATAAGCAAAGTGCTAGTTGTTCTTTAGGAACGCACATGTTTGCTCGGAATGTAGGATCCGTCTTGAATATATAATGATTGAAGGAGCACCTTTACATGTACCTTTCTCACATACTGTTCGTGAAGATTCACGACATCAAACAAGGTAGTTGTGCTCACAATTTCAAGGCATATACCATTACGAGAAAACATATATATAAGTTTTCTTTAAAAACTTGCACATGTTTGCTCAGAAGATATAACCTGTTTAGGATGTGTAATCACGACAGGAGCAGCTTTTCCCAGAGCCACCATACCCTAGATACCATCCTCGTGATCACAGCAAACAAATAAGACAAGGGTAAATTAACTAACCAGTGAACTAAGTGAAGAATATGGTTTAACACTCGCACTTGGAAAACGAACAGAATTATTAAGAAACTGATTAATTTAATCAAAAAGCGCAAACAACCCAATGATTGATGTGAAAACTAAGATTTGTGCATGATTTCTCAGATCTTATGGCCAGCTTAGCATGTGTAATAACGGAAGGAGCAACTTTTCCAAGAGCCACCTTGATATGATAGTGTCATTTGGGATCCATCACAGAAAGCAATGTAAAAAACAAAACTCACGCATAGGATGCACTGGTCCAACACTAATAAGTAATAATTTTGATAAACAATGAACGCAATTTTGCATATGTATTCAGCATATCAAGAAAAGAATCATGCATACACCATAATCAGGCATCGAAAAGATATGTCACGTCCCGTTGAACTGAGCTGAAGTAGTAGAATGCTAAGGCAAACGTCTCGGATTGAGTATGGTCACGCGATGGGAAGGTCCTTTCACAATAACCAAGCCCTGCTAAATTTTAGAGAAAGCGCGTGCCGCCATTGGAGCCGCTGGGGTCCGCACAAGACGATAAGCTCCAAGAAGTTCTTGGCTTGGTACTTGTTGGATTGATAGTGCGAACCAATCCCAGTAACCAAAATGCATTACATCTCACCTGAGACCTCACATGCCTAAAATCTGCATCTACCGCGTGTGAATCAACCGAAAACGAGCTCTGACAGCGCAATGTGTGGGTGGTTGCGCATGGGATTATGAGGAAATTCGAGCAGCTGTGGAGAGAGCTGAGACGAAAGGTGGGGAACTCTACATCTTAATAAGACAGGAGGGGATCGGGGAACTTATTTATCACGTTAAGCTGAGTTTTTTTTTTCCTGAGACAAACCATTCAGCTGAATAAGATGAAGGAAACTTTACGTGTTGCCTCCTGGACAATGATGCAGGCCTTCTCTTTAATTGTATATATTTGGGCCTGTTACCTGCTCTGCTTGTTAGGCCTTTTTCATCTTTTGTTCTTTTTCAACGTAACTTCTTCCATTGGCTAACTATGAAGAAATTTTTTTATCATGGGAAGGCCCCGAACGACCTAGATACCATTAATTGCACAACCGCGGGTTACAGAACGGACTAGAGAAAATATGGAAATATCCAGGTCCCTCACTTTCACATGTCCTCACTTTTACAACCCCTACTCTTCCCTTCTGATGCGCGTGTAACACATGTTCGTTGGGATACCCCAAGAGGTAGGTATGAAGAGCACAGTAGCAAGTTTCCCTTAGAAAGATACGAAGGTTCAATCAATCAGTAGGAGAAAAAGAAACTTCCGAAGGTTGATGTAGCTGAGATGGGAGGGCGCATTACCGTATCAGCAGCAACGTGGAACCTACACAACACAATCTCGCCGGTTTTGCTGAACACAAAGAGGTTAAACGTATGGTGTGGAAAATAGTATGAGAACAATATGAAAATAGTAGCAGCAGTGTAAAACATTAATTGAAGTGGTTGTATTATCAGTATGAGAAAATGAACCCGGGTCCATAGTTCACTAGTGATGTCTCTCCATAGAAGATAAATAACATGTCTGGTGAAAAAATTGCAGTTGCGCAATTGATTGAAATGAAGTCTGCACCGTAGTGCATATGCAGACATAAATATTACTATGTGATTCATGCAGACATTACAAAAAAATACATAGACCATCATCCAACTGTATTTATGACTAATAATCCACCCTCTGAATATCATTCGAACAAACGTTGGATATTAAGTTGCAAACAACAGATAATCGCAGTAAGGAAAGTGTGTAATGTAAATATCACTACTAGGGAAAAGCTTACCCGTGACGCACCATTTTGCTTATCCGTGACGCACCTGGGCGCGTCACGGTTATCACACCGCGCCTATGGGCTTAGCCGTGACGCACCTAGCAGGTGCGCCGCGGCTATTTATACCCGTGACGCACGGGCACGGTGCGCCGCGGCTATTGCGAGGCGCGTCACGCCTAACTCCGTAGGTGCGCCACGGCTAGTAATTTAGGTGTGTCACGGCTATTCTATGCTGTATTTTTTTAAAAAAGGAAGTACCGTATTTATACAGGTATATACAGCTCAAATACAGAAGAATGTCAGTACACAAAATACAGAAGAATATCAGTAGCTCAAATACAGGTATGCAATTGATAGAATAAATTTTCATAGCAGAAATATTACATAGTCTCGAAAACAAACATATATACTACTAATAAATCCAGGAGTTAGTCTCGAAAACAAGAATATTACATATTCTCGATCATCACCACATAATCTATCTAGCGGGCGCGGATGTAGTCGATGACCATCATCATGTCCAAGTTGGCGATGTCACTATTCCGCATGGTGATCAGAATAGCTCGGCCAACCTCCATACCACCTCTTGCGGAATGAAACTGCCTCCATGCTTGAGAGTTGAGGATGACCCGACCATCAGCGTTATCCCTGGTGATCGGAACTGCGGTGACAGGTCCTGATTCTCCACGGCGTACTCCAATGGTACCTTTATGCTCCATGCCAGCACTATCCGCTACCGCCATGGGTATTTTCTACAACACACAATTCCAAGAAAGAATAAAAGCACAATGTCAAATACCGGATAATAAAGTGTTAAGAACATAAGCAACTATACGAATAAGAAAGTGTTAAGAAACATACCATGACATGTCCATTGGAGATGTTAGTGTTGGTGATGCGATGCACGAAAGGGGACCCGATGTAGCTATCTATCTGGGCAAGTTTCTGAAGGACACGGTCCTTCTCAAACTCGCTAAGATTCGCTCTTTGAGCAACCACCACATGTTTTCATGGGTCCTCCTCGTCCATATCATCCTCAGTGTCCATATCCTCGGTGTTCTCAGTTTCCTCCTCACTCCCGCCATCCTCGCTCGCAATCCCGCCCATATACACAATTTTGATGCGAGGTTGCGGTCCTTCCATAGAGAAGTGAATGTAATCACCTCCGCTTAAATTGTACGTGGCGATGATAGCCTGCAATTGTGGCCCGCAGAAGTAGGTCTTCGTTCTTTCTTTTTTCACTCGAAGAATGTAGGTGGTCCCGTGAACATTGAAATCCACGTTACTGCCAACTAACTCGTTGAATTCTTCGCGAATATTGCATGGTAGAATCTAAAAAAGAAATATAAAGAATATTTTGTTAATAAACACAAGTCTCAAGCTAGATAGTAAAACAAAAGAACAAGTTAACATAAAAAGAATTGTTAATTACCAACGAATCAACGTCACCGTCGTGGAGTTGAAGCATAAAAGAAGACCCAGTGAATCGTCCTTCGGCACATCGGGACCAACATACTTCGCAAGCCATGTTCTATTAAATTAAGAAATGACACATAGAGGTTAGAGGAGCATAGCTATCACAAAACAAAGACAAATGGCAGAACCTACCTATCACAAAACAAATGCAGAAAGGCTATTAATGAAATGGTTAAACTAGGATCCAGATTCCCTCTTTGTTTGCTAGATAATTTCGTAGCTTCTGATTTGTTTCTGATCTGAATGAATGTGGAAGAGGTCCCTGCTTTGTTTCTGATCTGAATGAATGAATGACCACATAGTGTAGCACTTGTTCTTGTTGCCTTTTTTCAGTTCAAACCGAGTGTAAATGTTTCAGATGCAAAAACAAGGCAAACTGATGTTATATTTTGCTACATATTAGATGTTACTATGCAAAGATGACATGTTTAAGATGCTAGATGTTATTTTCCAGTACATTTGGTACTTGGGCATGTTTAAGATGTTCCAGAAATAGCTCCATATGGCATATTTCGCTCACATTCCAGCACATAATTTGTCCTGAAAGCACTGACATAAAATGCACCAGACAAGTACTTGGGAATATTTTGCTGAAGTCACTGACACAAATGTGTACACATATATTGAACATTATTCATATCCCCAGTGGACACAATTGCTCAAATATTACATTACTCAAGTTCACACAAACCGTCTAATCAGCAAGGCTAAAAAAGCATACAACATTACGAGAGAAATGAATACTATCACTGGCCATGTGCTCTACAACTTCAGTTATTGGCAATTTGCCACCCATATCTACTATCTCCACTTTTCTGTTGGTTGACAGCTCTATTATGCTACAGAAACCACAATGTGGCAAGCAATTTTTGCTTTGCTTCTGTGGTAGTTCATCCTGACATATGATCCATTTCAATATTTGGTCATACAGAACATGTATAGCAATCAATATACCATTATCGTTGAAGCATTGCAAAATTAATAATTTAATATACTAGTAGCTTCACTAGTTTCTTAACTAAAGCATGTTAATATAGCAGCAACAGGTTTATTCACCTTAATGGAAATATTATGCTCCATAAAAACACAAGAAGTGCAATAACACAATGAATGTTTCTGTACAGCAGAACAGGAGCAGAAAATAACCTTTTGTGAGGCACGATAGGATCAATCATGTGTCCCTTGAGCTCGACATGGTACAGGACGATCTCCTCATCAAGCTGACAGTAACTAACAATGCTATGCAGATTGACTAGAGACTAAACAGGTGTTTCCCTGATTTGACCATGCCACTTTATGCATTGGATAAACCATACAGAGCATCAAGTTCATGACCATATAGCATAAAATTAAGAATGCACACACAGGGCAGGATGCTCACGAGAGCAACAAATCTGTCAGAGAAAGAAAACACCTACAGCCTACCAGGCTGCATAATCTGAACAACCTAAACAGCAACAATTTCAAACATCAAACTAGGGTTCGATCTCTGGCTCTCCTCCTAACCCAGCACTACCTGAACAACGAAGAACAACGAGATGGCCTAGGGTTCGATCTCCAAGAGATGGCCTAGCTAGGGTTCGATCGGTTTCAGAAACAAGAACAAGAAAATGATAGGAGGGATGGAGGAGGGGCTTACCTGGGGCTCGGTGTGGTCGTTCACGTTGGGGAAGTAGGGGAAGAAGATGGCAGCCTTGGCACTCCTGCAGGTGGACGGCGTCGAGGACGAACCCGGCGGATGGCAACGCGACTCCTCCTCGTCCTGGATGGTGGCCCGGCTCCTCCTCCTTGTCCTTGATGGCGGCGTGACTCCCCCTCCTATTGGGACTCCTCCTCCTCCTGGTCGTGCTCCGTAGTTGGCAGCGGGCGGTGGGCGGCGATGGAGGTGGGCAGTGGGGCGGTGGGCGGTGGGCAGTGGCTAGAGGGGCAGCGGCGCGGCGCGGTTCAATCGGATCGAGATTGGAAGAACTAGATGAGATGGGGAAGAAGAGGGGAACGGCTGCCTCGTGCTTATACAAGGGGATAACCGTGACGCACCGCAGAGAGGTGCGCCGCGCCTATCTCACATAGCCGTGACGCACCAACGGCCCGGTGCGTCGCGGGTATGCCTCGGAGGCTCGCCACCCCGGCCCCACACATAGGCGCGACTAGCCATCTTTTTGGTGCGCCGCGGGTAAGGCTATAGCCGCGACGCACCAAACCGCGGTGCGCCACGGCTATTAGGCGTGACGCGCCGTATTGCAGGTGCGTCACGGGTATCATCACTCCTATAGCTGTTTTCCTAGTAGTGTATTGTAAACAAAGTAAACATCGTTGTTTTCTCCCTAATGGAAATAACACATCCTCCATCCACGTTTCTGTCACTCGAGCACAGATGGAAAGGAGGCATGAACCCACTATCGAGCATAAGTACTCCCTCTTGGAGTCACTAGTATCTACTTGGCCACATCATCTACTAATAACAGAGAGCATGCAAGATCATAAATAACATATGAATGAAGATAACATGATAGATTGATAATCAGAAGACATCGCATTCAAATTCATGGCATTACTAGGGATAACAGTACACCAGGCGAATAGTTTTCTCTTACAGCAGGCGAATACCTGTTAGCCTAGGACCTAAGCGCCAATCGTAATGCTTTACCACATGCGAACGTAGAAATGCGCCTATGGTGACTGAAGCTAGTGCTGGCGAACAACTCATTTGCGCCTGCGATATGTCCACACAGCGCTGGCGAACAAGGCCTATGCGCCTGGGGTACCTGTTGGCCTGGGGTAACAAACCTATTCGCATGTGCTAAGTTTTACAAGTGTCTAAAAAAAAACAGAAAGAAAAATACATTCAATTGGCACAAATTACAGGAAATTAGAGCAAAATGACAGATATACTCAAAGTTAGAGATGAAAAAAACTACATTCGGATAGATGAGGATGGAGCAGCAGGCTGGCGGATCACGGGTTTATATGGTGACCCGGCTCGTAGCGTAAACATCTTACATGGGAGTACATGCGATTGTGATCCTGTGTACGGGAGAGGGGCGATCAGGTTTTTGGGGAGTGCACTCGCGCCACTGCTGACAGCGACTACTTCCCCAACGACGATTTCTTCCCCGACCTCGGCAACCTCTTCATCGACGACATGGCCGACAACATGGACAACAACAACGGCGGTGCTGCTGCCGCTGCATCGTACGTATCTCTCTCTGTTCTGTAAGAGATACAAGTGCAATTATTTTGTCTACTTCTTGTTGTAGATTGGATCGGTTTCAATACAGCACTATATTTTGATATTTTCATGCTTAGTATAATTGCTACTGTCATGATTTACTTCATGCTATTTTTGGATTAAATCATGTGCTAAATTGCTAATATATTCAACAATCCAAAAACCTGATTATACGCAATTTCTTGCACCTATACCGTATGTTATTGCGTCGACAAGGACAATCTCTTTCAAGGGTGTGGGCTATAAGAGGTGGCGCACCAGAGCAGTGCTATGGTTTCAAACCTTGCGCTGCTATGCGGCCACCAAGGGTAAGCCTGAGGGCGATGTCAATCCAGCACAGCTGGAGGCTTTTGAGAATATGGACACTATGTTTAAGAGTGCCCTCCTTGGTATTATTGATGATTCCATTGTGGATCCCTATATGTCATTTAATAACGGCAAGGATATGTAGGCTGCACTCGAGGCCAAATTTGGGGCCTCGGATGCTGCTAGCGAGCTGTATGTCATGGAGCAATTCTATGACTACATGATGACTGATGAGCCCTCTGTTGTTCAAGAGGCTCATGAGATACATTCACTCGCTAAAGAACTTAATCAATTTTAAGTGTATGTTACCGGACAAATTTGTGGCCGGAGGCATTATTGCCAAGCTTCCATCTTCATGGAGCACCTTTGCTACTTCTCTGAAACACAAGAGACGGGAGTTTTCCGTTTCGGACCTCGTCGGATCTCTTGATGTGGAAGAGAAGGCGAGATCAAAGGATACATGTGTTCGGGTTGCTGAGGTAGGTTCTGCTGACCATGTGGTACAGAAGAGATACTACCCGCCCAACAAGCCTAAATATAACAAGAACAAATCTGAGGGTAAAGGCAAACCCGATAGCAAGTTTAAGCCGCCACACTCTTCCAACTTCAAGAAGAGGAAGGGGTCATATCACGTTTGCGGTGAACTGACTCATTGGGCTCCAAGATGCTTTAGACGTTATGAATTGCAGCAGCCGGAGAACAGCGGGAAGACCGCTAATGTTGTTATGGCGGACACTGAGATGAAGGATTCTGGGCACGGTATAGTTCCCACTATTCTTTCAGTTTGTCATTCGCCTGAATGGTTAGTTGACACAGGTACTAATGTACATGTTTGTGCTAATGCTTCCATGTTCTCTTCTTCTCAGATCATAGGGACTTCCCCCTGCTGATAGGGAACGTGTCACATGCTACTGTTCGTGGTGTTGGTACGGTTGATCTGAAGTTTACTTCGGGGAAGGTCGTGCAACTGAAGAACGTTCATCATGTGCCCTCCATCAATAAAAATCTCGTCAGCGGCTCACGTTTATGTCGAGATAGTTTTAAGTTGGTTTTTTAGTCTAATAAAGTTGTAATATCCAAGTACGGACAATTTTTTGTTGGTAAAGGCTATGAGTGCGGAGGCTTGTTCCGCTTATCCTTGTCAGATATTTGCATCAAAGTTATTAATAATGTTTTCCACGATAATGATTGTGATGTTTGGCATTCACGACTTTGTCATATTAATTTTGGTTGCATGGACGCGGTTAGCAAATATGAGATTAATTCCGAAATTCAGTATTATTAAAGGTTCCAAGTGCCAAATGTGTGTTCAAGCTAAGCAACCTCGCAAATCTCATAAGACTACGGAGCCGAGAGACTTGGATCCACTACATTTGGATCACTAGAACTTATACATTCATGACACTTATTGATGACTCCACTAGATATTGTTATGTGTTTCTTCTGAAATCTAACTTGATCGTAAAATAAAACAGCTTAGGTCTGATCGTAGTGGAGAGTATTTTTCCAACGAGTTTAATTCTTTTTGTGCTGAACACGGTATTATTCATGAGAGGACGCCTCCCTACTCACCTCAGTCAAATGGGGTGGCTGAAAGAAAGAACTGGACGTTGTCTGATTTGGTTAACGCCATGTTAGGTACTTTGGGTCTTTCCAAGGCATGGTGGGGGGAGGCGCTATTGACTGCATGTCATGTCCTAAACCGAGTTCCCACAAAGAATAAAACTATTACTCCATTTGAGGAATGGGAAAGGAAAAGGTTGAAACTCTCCTACCTACGTACTTTGGGTTGTTTGGCAAAAGTCAATATACCAATACCCAAGAAGCGCAAGCTTGGACCAAAAACCGTTGATTGTGTTTTTCTGGGATATGCTTTAAATAGCATTGGTTATAGATTTTGATAATAAAATCTGAGGTATCCGACATGCATGTTGGTACGATTATGGAGTCGAATGATGCGACTTTATTTGAGAACATATTTCATATGAAGGATATCTCTAGCTCATCAAATCAGGAGAAACATGTTTCGTGTGGTCAGGAATTAGCTAAGATTCCTGAACCCACCATTCCGATAGAACACGTTGAGAATCCTGAGGAGGATGACAATGAAGTTCCTATAATGACTTCATTGGGTACCTCGTGGATGACACACCCAGGACCATTTCATAAGCTTATGCATCTCTTGATGCTGACTACTAGAAGGAGGCTGTCCGTTGCGAGATGGATTCCATCTTGGCTAACGGAACCTGGGAAATCACTGATCGTCCATATGGGTGTAAACCTGTAGGATGTAAGTGGGTGTTCTAGAAAAAGCTTAGGCCTGATGGTACAATTGAGAAGTACAAGGAAAATCTTGTGGTCAAGGGTTATACCCAGAAAGAAGGTGAATCCTTCTTTGATACTTACTCACCTGTGGCTAGACTAACCACTATTTGTGTGCTACTTGCACTGGCTGCCTCGCACGGCTTTCCTTAATGGGTAGTTGGACGAGGAAATTTATATGGAGCAGCCAGATGGTTTTGTAGTACCCGGCCAGGAAGGCAAGGTGTGCAATTTATTAAACTCACTGTACGGGGTTTGCTATTTTGACAAACTAGAAGACATTATATCTGTTGTAGATACCTAACAATATCAAAAGGGTCTATATAGTGACAAGACATGGATTTTACATACTTTGAAAGTTGTACTTATGGAAAAGTTGTGTTCGACGAAGTTCAAAGAGTTGACTACTACAAGATTTTGATCTTCGACCGTAGTGATGTTTTAGTTTTTGCAGATAGTTGTAGCAAAAGTTACATATTATGATATGGCAGTTGAATAAAAAAACCAACTCTCCTCTCGAGGAAGTTTGATCAAAGATGTGCTTGACACAGTCTAAGAGTTTTGTAAAATTCAAAAGGTTCCTAGAAAGGTAAGCACACTTCAATGGTTGAAGTGAGCATAACGAAGTTGAAATCTTTACCTTAATTAAGTTATCAAAAGAGTTTGATTCCATCATGAACGACAAGGATGCTTGTAGAGTTACAAGAAATTAAGTGGGAGGGATATGACATATTTCCAATACTTTATGTAGATGACACATGGTTGATTGGAAAATATGTATATTAGATTAACACGGTTAAGATTTTCATATTGATGAAAGGCTTAGAAGATATTGGGCATCGATATGTATAAGAGATGGATTGAAGCGCCTGATATAATTGAAGCCAAATTACATAGATGAAATATTGAAGTAAGTTAATTTCCAAATCACAAGAAGGAGTTCTTGTCACATGGAAAATAATTGAGCAAGATTAAAGTGTTTTGACACATATTGAGCAAGATTAAAGTCATGTTTCCATGCTATGTACACAAACAGATGAGTCCTATGCTATAAAATGTTATAGCAGGATAATTCATATGATGATTAGACAACAGTGGGAGAGATCCTTGTGTCATTTTAGAAATGCTAAGGATATGTTTTCCTATGTAGCAATAACAAAATATTAGTTGTAATATGTTACACTAATAGTCTTGTCATTTATTCAAGTAACTTTATCTCAATTAAAATACGTGATGCTGGATTTCAAAGAGTTTCAAAATTTAAATATTGGGACAGATACTACAATAAATGCTAAAGTATATCGTTGTGTTGACAACTGATAATAAGCATATTTTGTGTCAAGGAGTTCTTTCTTGAACTTGGTGAAATTCCAAGAATGCTGACACTATGAAGCTACATTTTAACAAACAGTTTAGGCCGAGGAATTAAGGTATCACCGGAACTTGGTGAACTTCCAAGAATGCTAACACTATAAAGCTACATTTTCACAATGTTAGTGACATCGGTTTAAGCTGAGGAATTAAGTTTTCACCGATTGACCATATATATAAAAATCCATCTCATTAGAGAATGAGTGATGCATGTAGACGCAAAGAACATGCAAATACAATAGGACCTGAACAGTTCAGATCTTTTTTATGATGTTTACCGCATGCGAAGCATGGTAATAACACTGGAACGCCATATGTGTTAAGTTCTTACAGACTAAATTATTGACTCTAGTGCAAGTGGGAGACTAAAGTGAATATGCCCGAGAGGCAATAATAAAATGGTTATTATGTTATTATTTTTTATGATAAATGTTTATTTCTCCTGCTAGAATTGTATTAACCGGAAACGTTGATACATGTATGTTTAATAAATAAACGATGGTTCCTAGTAAAGACTCTCTTTTAACTAGCTCGTTGATTAATAGATGATCAAGGTTTCCTGATCATGAACATTGGATGTTGTTAATAACGGGGTTATGTCATTAAAAGAATTATGTGATGAACATATACTCAAAATGAATATAGCAATGTGATCAAGTCATTAAGTTTACATTGTTATATCAAACCATGAGATCATGTCAATCACTCATACCGAAAGGGTGCTTTGATGTCATCAAACATCACACCGTAACAGGGTGGCTATAAAGGTTCCGATAGGTATTCGGAAAGTACTAGTTGAGGATCATGGATCCAAAATGACGGAGAGATTTACTCTAGGCCCTCTCGGTGATATCACATCGATACCGCTTGCAATCACGTGATATGATCAGAAGGATGTTATATCACGGGAACGAGAAAAGAGTACTTGTCGGTAACAAGATTGAACAAGGTATGGTTGATACCAATGATCGAATCTCGGACAAGTAATATATCGTAAGACAAAGGGAATAGTTCACGACGTTGTTGGTTCACACGATCATGAGAGTCATCGTTGAATACATAGGAGTCATCACGGATCTCCAGATCCCGCTGTTGATTATTGATCGGAGAGGAGTCTCGATCATGTCTAACTTATTCGCGAACCGTAGGGTGACACACTTAAGGTTCAATGACGCGTTTGAGAGGATACGGAATATCGAAGAATATTTTGGGCAGCATCGAAATTGTTTCGGGGAAAATTGAAATAGTTCAAGGGGTTTATTCGTCGAATGGTTGTTAATAGAATTAACAAATCATTCAAGGTGCTATATGCAAATGTTTGTTAATATACTTAACAAATGCTGAAATAAAGAAATAAAAATGTTTTACTTATTTATTAAAGAAAAACTCTTGGATTTTCTAAGTGGAGTTTTAAGGGAAAATGAGTGGGTGTGAGTGGAGTGTCCACTCACATCATGAGGGAATAGGTGGGGGCACACCATGGGGCTGCACGCATCCCCCTTGGGCTGCCTCCCCCCTCTCCTATAAAAGGAGGGTGAGAGCTCTCCCTCCTCCACACACTTTCCCACCTCAATTCCTCTCCACCAGCTGCTCCATTTCATAGTCTCCGGCTTGGGGAAGACCCGACCGTGGGATTCTTCTTCACCACCACGCCGTTGTGCTGCTGGAGTTCCGAGGGATCCTCTACTTTCGCGCCCCGCTGGATCGAGGGAACGGAGGTCGTCATCAGCCGTACGTGTGACCGATCACGGAGGCACGACCGGATTGCGTTGCACATCTTCTAGCTATCGGGATCGGTGTGAGTACAACTACGACAACAACGGGATTTGTTCTCGTAACGCTTTGTGTCTTCGAGGGTATGTGTTCTCCTTAACCCTCTCTTTGCCCGTTACACTTCGTCTTCTAGATTAGATCTTGGCCTTTCGGGTGTCTCCCGCGCAGGAAAATTTTGTTTTGTATCCAACGACCGCTTCATCGGGTATAGTGACTGCAAGTCTTCTTCAACTCCATATGATGCTAGTATGTTGCTTCGAAAGAATGGACGAATTACTATAGATCAACTGAGGTATTCTCAGATTATAGCCTCGCTTATGTATATGGAGAGTGCCACACGGCCTGACATCTCTTTTGCTGTGAGAAAATTGAGCCGGTTTGTTTCCAATCCGGGAGATGATCATTGGCATGCGCTTGAGAGAGTTATGCTCTATTTAAAAGGCACTGCGAGCTATGGAATTCACTATACCGGAAACCCGAGGGTTCTGGAAGGATATAGTGATTCTAATTGGATATCTGATGCTGATGAGCTTGAGGCCACTAGTGGGTATGTTTTTACGCTTGGTGGTGGCGCTGTTTCCTGGAAGTATTGCAAGCAGACCATCTTAACAAGGTCAACTATGTAAGCAGAACTAGCAGCATTAGACACAACCACTGTTGAAGCAGAGTGGCTTCATGAGCTCTTAATGGACTTGCATGTGGTTGAAAAACCAATACCCGCAATCTTAATGAACTGTGATAATCAAACTGTGATCATCAAAGTGAACAGTTCTAAGTGACATGTGAAAAAGAAGATTGAAATATGTCAGGAAATTGAAGAGCTCCGAAGTTATTGCTTTGGATTATATCCAAACATCTATGAACTTGGCAGATCCCTTCACAAAGGGTTTATCACGGAATGTGATAGATAATACATCGAGGGATATGGGTTTGAGACCCACGTTATGAGTAGCCCACAGTGGTAACCCACTCTATGTGATCGGAGATCCCGTGAATTAGAAGAGGGAGACAAGCTGTTGGTCGACTGAGAGGAGAGTATCCTTATATTTTAGCCCACTCCATGAATATGTAATACACTCTTAATCTGTATGGTAGGTTGACATTTGTCTTAATGTGTTCCAAGTGGCTTATTTATATAAGCAGAGATGTGTCCTGCAGAATATCTCTTGAGGAACTCAGTTATATGCGTTTGACTGTTAAACGTCGCATTCTATGAAAATCGGGTGCTCTCTAATAAACTCATGAAAGGGCTTCAGAGTATGACGCATACGCTCCACCCGCGGGGAAGCCTTGCGGCAGCCTAGTATCGGTTCAGACGTTGTGTGAAACTATTATCACAGAAAACTCGTAGTTCAAGGTGTAGTCCACTATTCAATTTGGGAACTAGTGTAGCATAATGTTCTAAGTAGAAGTTAAACTTAACAGTCTCCACTAAACACCGGTATATAAACATTGTTTTGGAACTGAGATTATGAGATGTGCTAATGACACTTTGTGGGGGATTGTTGGAATTATATGGTCTGCACCATGTGGCCCAACTAAGCCCAATAAATCCTGAAAATTTTCATGGCCCATTCATGAATAATACAAGTGGGAGTGAGATTAGAGTTTAGTCCCACAGTGCTAGTTCAGAGAGAATGGAACCAACTTATAAGGTGATCTGTTCTAGCTCATGTATGAGTGGGTAAGGCAAGAGGAGAGGTGTGCCAGACACGGGCTCCTCCTCCGCCGCCCGCCTTGCCTCGTCACGACACGTCACGACGCGCCGCGGGTTGCGGGAATGAGCCGAGCCGAGCGCGTTTATTTTGTCGGTTGGGAAATCTTAATGAGTCATTAACTTGGTAATTAACAGACGCGTTAATTCCTAAACCGTTTCTGTTTCCTTCTGGATCGTGGAACCGAACCGACTCAGACGTGGAGTAATACCCACGTCTCTCCAAGCCCGCATATAAATACGAGCATACGGTAAACCCTAGCCGCCACTTCATCTTATGGTTTCGCACCGTTCCAAAGCACTGCGCCGCCAATCACGTCTTCTCCATCCCTCCTTCCGGCGTGCACCGCGAGAAGGGACAACACATCTCCGGAACCCCGCCTCTTGTGATCCTGTACGGGAGAGGGGCGATCAGGTTTTCGGGGAGCGCACTCGCGTGACTGCAGACGGCGACTACTTCCCCAAAGAGGATTTCATCCCCGACCTCGGCAACCTCTTCATCGACGATATGGCCGACAACATGGACAACAACAACGGCGGTGCCGCTGCCGCTGCATCGTACTTACACTGGTAGAAAATAGGCCTTTAGTCCCGGTTCGCAAGGGTCATTAGTCCCGGCCGAGCAACCGGGATTAAATATGCGCGACTAAAGACCCCCCTTCAGTCGCGCCACTTACGGACCGGGACTAAAGGCCCGTCCACGTGGGCGCCAGGAATCTGTCGGGGCGGAGAACCTTTAGTCCCGGTTCTCGTGGCTAACCGGGACTGAAGGCCTCCTCCGCAGGTTTAGGGTTTTATCCCTCCTAAACCTGGTTTCTTTTTAATTTGTTTTGTTTTATTTCTTTTATATTTTATTTTGTGTTTTATTTTAATTTTGATGAAGTTTCAGTACACATATATATTGTACGCTACTATATACATGCATATATGAAATTTCAAACAAGAATAATTCAATAGGAATATATAATATATATTCAATCTCGGGAGACCATATACAACTTCGAACAAGTTTCCATACCCAATTACGATGGATATACACAACTTCGAAATTTTTTCAATCTAGGAGATGCATAAGGAAAATCCTGCTAAGTCCGCGTCTTGAATTGGTCTTCGTCGGACGTATAGTGTTCTCCTTTAGGATCGATGACATGCCTAAGGAAAAATCCTGCTATTTCCTCTTGAATTAGTCGGAAGCGAGCTTCTGGACTAAGTGTCCTCCGCAAGTTATTGAGACTCTTCTGCACACTATCTGACTTCTTCTTCTCAGTGGTTTCTCTCTGTATGTTCTCACAAACATAGTATTCACATAGATTGGTCCCCGGTGGCTGCTTATCCACACGAACTAAATTTCTAAAATCTAGCTGATGTTTGAATTCACCGACAATTTCTTTTGAGAACCGTCTCCAAACTCTACAGTGCAAAGAAAATTAAATGAACAAGGGAGTTATTAGCTACTGCATATTAGGAAATGAACAAAAGAGGCCGATCGATATAGAGCGCAAATGATTGAAAATAATTACCTTTGCAGCATTTTTCTCATGTGGACCCAAAGCTTTGGATCTAAATCCATAGAGTCCATGATAAAAACTGTGGAGGTGTGAAGTTCAATTTTTAGCAGCATCCAGTGGAACATGCGGACACGTTACATGCACAGTCATGCATAACTTATCGATTAGACATACCATGCATGGAGTAAACAAAAGAGAATAGGCACAAGAGAGAAACACTCACCCAAAATGGTAAGGAAATAGAATATAACTTTTGAGTTGATGCTTTCTAAGAAAACTGTACAAGTCTTTCTCCACGACTTGGGGGTGACGTTGTAACATAGTTCCATTAATGATTTGTGGGTCAATGAACCCAACATCATGGATGTTTCTTATTTTGCATTCACAAATCTTCAATCTGCATAATAGCGTACGCAACAATATAGATGAGGTAGAAATAAATCACTTACAGAACGTAGCAACTCAGAATAGATTTGTCGAGCTCGCGCAGATTGAACAGCTGGAACAATTCACTCATCTCAACTGTTACAGAGTACTTTTTGGTGTGATGCTCCTCTGTAACATCCACATAAACATAATCTTTGTCGGCCCATGATATGACATTTTTGTACCAACGTAGCAGATTTCACATTTGTGGCGGTAGACTCTTTTCCTGCGTAGGCTCGACGAGAGGCCAATTCTTCACATATTGTAATGCTACCTCACTCATTGGCGCATCGTCCAGGCCTAACGAGGCACGAAGAGTCAAACCCATCTCGGACGCATTTTTCATGGCACTCTCTACAGTCAATCCAACAGCTGCCACATCTGCTATGACCTCGTGGTCCTGTTCCGGACCGGCTTTCACTATGAGCGGGGGGATCGATTGTTTACTCTGCATCCCGAGCTGGTCAACTTGTTTCCCGCTTTTTTTCCTTTCTTCTTTCTCCTCCTTCAATATTTCTACTTGCCTACAAAGTTCACTTCCATAGTCGTCAGGTAAATTCTTCTTGGCTTGGGACAGTGTTGACAAAAAACCCGTAGCCCACTTCTGTACCTTCGGAGGGTATACTTCCTTGGACTTAGGCTCCCTTAGCGCCTTCTGACGGGCCTTCCATTTCTCATACTCAGCATTCGCGGCCAATTTGGTTTCAGCAGCACTAAGTTCCCAAGGCAACGGGGGGATAGGCTTCAGTGATGGCTCCGGCACCCGTGTGGTCTTAGGTACATAAGGCTCCAGGTTAATAGTCCAAGAGCGGGTTTCTTTGTTGTCCGCCTGCTTCTGCTTCTTCGCCGGAGGAGGAATGGGGGGCGACGGCTACTTATCCGCCGGAGGAGGATTGGGGGGTGACGGCTGCTTATCCGTCGGAGGAGGATTGGGGGGCGACGGCTGCCTATCCGTTGGAGGAGGATTGGGAGGCGACACCTGCTTACCCGTCGGAGATTGTGGATCGGGGGACGACGTCGAATGGCGTGAAGGAGGTGTAGGTGAACCAGCACCACCACCACCACCACCACCAGCACCACCACCACCACCATCGGAGGGGGGTGGACTTGTTAGCCTTGGCGCCTCGCCTAGAAACACTATGTACTTCTTTTTCCATAGAATGAACTGGTGTTTGACATCTCCAAGTCTTCTCTCCCCTTCGGGTGTAGCTATGTCGATCTCCAGGTCCTCAAACACTTGGACTATTTCTTCCACCGTGACACCATCATAGCCATATGGAATGGGGTTGTTGTGGTGGAGTGCTCCAGGTGTACATGGTAAAGCACTGTCGGTAGCTACCTTCGTGGAAATGTTCCCCACGGGATAATGCAGATCACATTCTTTCATCTCCTTTACATCATCCACGGGGTAGCGAGGCTCCGGTGCACGAATCTCGATTATCGGTGCATTGGCACCTGCAGGCAGGGCCTCCGTGGAAGCCACGCTGCTTCACCGCTGATGCTGGCTTCCGAGATCCGCTTCATGATCTTCATGCGGCCCTGCAGCCGTCGATCTTTCTTTCACAAGTATTCCATTCACGGTCTGCTTCAACTCACTAACTTCCGATGCAAGCTTAGCCAGAAGATATGCTGCCCGGTCTGTCTTTCTCTTACGGCTTCTGTAACAGTACGAGTCATTTTCCTGGGAAAACCCTACTTTCCACAACATTCTGCCTTTGCCTCGTACATGTCCTCCGTGTTCAGGATTCCCGAGGGCATGGGTCAGTGCGTCATTCTCTCTGTTGAACGTGATCAAGCCCTGTTGAGATTGGGTCATTGCGTTAATAAGGGCTTTTGTGGGAGCAAACGTTTTCTGCCGATGAACACACGCCCCTGTCTCCGGGTCTAGCGATCCCCCATGCCCGTACCACCCCATTTTGGCTCTTTCGTCCCATCCCTCTGTACCTAGAGGGATTCCTCGCGCCCTCAGGCCGTCCTCCATCTTCTGCCACTTAGGCGCCGAAAGACGGTATCCTCCTGGCCCCATAACATGATGGTACTGTTTCTTATCCGCATTAGCCTTATTTTTTTCGATATATCCAAGAAATGCTCCGATTTCTTTTGCTTCGCAACTTCTGGCCAATCATTTTTAAGTTTCTCATATTGTCCAGTGAAATTCGGAGTCTTGCCCTTGTTGACATATTCATGGGTTAAAGTTTTCTTGAAGTACCGGAATGCTTTGGCCATCTTCTGAAGAGCGAACTCTTTGACGCGCCTCCTCCTCTCTTTTCCACCCGGAACCTCGTTACCGAATTCATCTTCTTTGTTGTATTCCGGAGGTAGAATGAAATGTGCCATAAGCTTTCTCCACATATCCTTTTTTGTTCTCTTGTCGACAAAACTGAAAAGAGGAACATAGAGGTCTCTAACGGTGGGTGTGTTTCGTCAGCTGAGATCCTCTGTAGTTACTATAGGTACAATACAGTCGCTGACAACTGGGCCTTGACCCCACATGACAGGGACTGTAGGTACGTATAGTAGCCGCAGAGGATCCCAACCCGTGTTTGGTTTGGGAAATAAATGGAATAGAATGTCATGATTCCATTCCGAGAGAATGGGTCGGTTCATCCTTGTTTTTGGTAGCTGTAGAAAATGGAATGGGTTGATTACATTTAGGTGTTTGGTTGGAGAGGAAGAACGAAGAGTACGGGTAAAAAAACCTGGTTTAATTAGCATCTTACAGTAACATGTACAGATTCGTCATTACCCTACAAATTAGCTGCCTAATATCATCCAAATACACACCCATACCTGTCATTAAGGGCGCTGCTAGGAATCGGATGCCGATATATGGCTTCCTGTCGGACCAGGCCCAGGCCGTACGACTGAAAGAATAATGACCGTCGGATTTTCACAATAATGCCAATCTCTCCGTGATCATGCAATTCTCATGTCATGGAGATTTGGAGAAAGTTACCAATGGAGGACCATGTCACATTAGAGTTTAGTGCCAACTTTTCTGAAAAATATGCCACTGATATTTTGGTCTACAATAGAGGTATTATACAGTCGCTGACAACTGGGCCCCGAGCCCACATGCAGGGGCTGTAGCTACATACAGTAGCCGCAAGGATCCCAGCCCGTGTTTGGTTTAGGAAATAAATGGAATAGAATGTCATGATTCCATTCTGAGAGAATGGGTCGGTTCATCGTTGTGTTTGGTAGCCGTAGAAAATGGAATGGGTTGATTACATTCAGATGTTTGGTTGGAGAGGAAGAATGAAGAGTAAGAGTAAAAAAACCTGGTTTAATTAGCATATTCCAGTAACATGTACAGATTCGTCATTACCCTACAAATTAGCTGCCTAATATCATCCAAATACACACCCATACTTGTCATTAACTATAGATTAAACTTTAAAGCGTAAAAAATCTACACGACTATTCATATTAAAAAAATCAATCAATCCACCATGGGGACCAAACCAACCGCGAGCATGCAGTAGCGGAGCTAGAATAAAAAATTAGGTGTGGCAGAATGAACAGGGATTACACAGCAATAACTAATATATGATAATTAGACATACATGCTATGCAAAATATATGATTAGGTGTGGCAGAAGCCAGAGCTTGCCATATTGCTAGCTCCGCCACTGCGAGCATGCACAGATATGCATAGAGGCAGCGGTGCAAAAAAAAAAAAAAAAAAATCACCGAGGAATCTTCGAAATTCAAATTGATTGTTTCCCGGACGCTGCGTGATTTGTCCCGCTGCTAGGCGTGCAACCGCTAATCCGCCATCGCCTAATATCTTCGTCTGTTGCCGTGTCGCATGGCGGCTGCCGCGGACGCAGCGTCCGCCTCTGTTCCGCTTTGCCGCTGAAAACACTCTGTTATCGCCGTGCCGCTACTGCGCACAGCCGTGGGCCCAGCCTCCGTCGCCATTCCGCACTGCTGCAAGGGCTTCCTTCAACGGTCTGTATCTACGGCCACGTGCAAACGGTGTTATCTTAGGGATGCCACGTCGCAGGATTGCTGAGTTGGAGGAGAGAGGAACGAAAAAAAGAGGTTTGACTTCTCTTAATTAAGAGATTACCTCTTAGCGATAATTGTCTCACAACTTTTTATCGAATCTGGAAAAGGCTAATAGATAACTCATTGTACACCGTAGTTCTTAATATTATCTAAAAAATTAAGATAAAACGTCTTATCAAACATTGTACATGTCCTAAGCCGCCCCTCCGGTTCAATCCAGAGGGAGAAATTACAGGGGCAGTATTCGGTGGGGGGTGGGGGGTAGGACAGGATAGGGTTCGGGGACAGAGAAGCGGAATGACGTGATTCCACCGATTTGGTGGAACAAGCACATTCCGCATCTGTGCATAATATGCCATTTTTGGGAACGTGTAGGTTCCAGTTCTACTTCCCTACCAAACAAGAATTTGGCCTCGGACAGGTCGGATCCGTTACATTCCACGTGATGACATGAACCAAACGCACCCAAGAGGACATTGGGGAAACCCTATAGGACTTGAAAGCAGTGGTGGCTATGAGGAGAGGAAGGGCATCTTTGATCAAAATTTATGTTTAACTTTTTTTGTATAATCAATGAAACAACATCCACCTTAGTTAGATACCGTACATGGAGATTCATGGAAACAATGTGTTCATTATTTCAAGAAAAACATGAAAGAAATAGTCTGTTTTAAAAGCGCAAAGACTTGTGAGCCAACTGCAAACAAACTAGAACAAAAGCCATACATAGCCTGGGATCGAGCGAATAATCAAGTATAAAGATGTGTGTTCTGTGCAAGTGATCCAACGAGGCTATGCTTGCTCAGCTATGATTTTCAGGTTGGGTATAATCACGCAGGGTAGGCCCCTCGCTCCAGTAGCGGAGCTAGAATAAAAAATTAGGTGTGGCAGAATGAACAGGGATTACACAGCAATAACTAATATATGATAATTAGACATACATGCTATGCAAAATATATGATTAGGTGTGGCAGAAGCCAGAGCTTGCCATATTGCTAGCTCCGCCACTGCCTCGCTCAGAAACTGTCTAAACAGAGTAAAAAAAGCATGACTAGCTAAACTTAGTGGCCAGACCGACTAAACATTACAGCTGCAGATATATTATTCGCTATTTCTTACAAATAAAATCAAGAAGGTTCTCATACTATTGTACTGGGTAGTCTGTACCGACAAATGATTTCCACCAAGAAAAGCACACTACACCGCCCGAGGCCTCCCAACCCTAATTATGTATTGTTTGCACATAAAGCCTCCAAACCGACCTAGGATAACTCATATGTAGGTTTGCGTCCATCGGATCTGCACAGATTCAATTTAGAGAGTGAAGAAGAGGCCTGGGTTGGTCGATATGAGGAGATTGGAGAAATCTGCGGGGGAGGAAGGCAGTGGTTGATGATAAGAGAGGAATTACATGTTTTCTCAATATATATGATCTGTTTTGGATGTAAAAATCATCCCTTACTCAGAGATCGTCCTTGGTATATTCATCACAACAAGCAGGTAGTTGTGCTCATTATTTTAATAAAAAGAACATGGCAAAACATATTTGTTATAAAAGCTGAAACACTTGAGAATTTCTTTTTCAATTCAGAAATGCATGTGTTTGCTCACAAAGCGTAGCATATTTTTTGGAGCTACATTACTCAGATACCGTACTTGCGATTGATCAGAGTAAACATACATAGTGAAAAGAGTAGGTTTAACACATGAACAAAGTGGATTATATGGTGTAGCATTCCAACTATAAATGTTGTGTAACAACAAAACATAACAACACTAATTTTTTGTATAAAATGACAAACAACTTGAATATCGCTGGCAAATTAAGATGTCTACATGTTTGCTCATAACATATGTTCATACTAGTAAGAATAAATAGTGAAGACTGCTTTTTCTACGGCCAGTTTACTCTACCTTACTAGAATTCGTCCTTGTGATTGAATAGAATTTGTGCATATCACCAACATAATACAATTGCAAAAGTATATTTTCTTGCACTCGGACTCTTTTTTTGTGGAAGTGCGATGTGTTGAATGTGTTTGCTACAACGCAATCCCTACAATATAAACTTATCATAGTTTGCAATTGACATTATTGCAAAATAAAGATCAATTCACGTAAATTAACTTCCATTGGTTTAATCCAAGTAGAAGTTTTATGCAAAATAAAAAAGTGAATAACTCAAATTTATGATTGGGATCCCATGGTAGGTGATCAATGGAATATAATGCTAAATGTCATTATCCACCATTATTTCGAGGTCAACATGTTGGGCCACCGGTTGAGAGCTACCCTCCCAAGATAGAAAAAAAAACATATCTTGCTCATAGCACATCCAAGATCCAGCTCAGGGAAAAGCCATGTGGCGGGAAGGGAGAGGGTGGTTGTCAAGTGGCTGCGGGATCACAAATGTGGCTACCCTTCCATGCACTCAGTTTTTACGGCCATTGCTTCGGCCACCAACCTACTCCCTACGTCCGCAAATAAGTGTACGTTTTTCTATTTTGGAAGTTCAATATTTTAAAGTTAATAATATTTATGACACAGTAGATCCGTTTTGAAATATAGTTTCATAATATATAGATTTTATATCTTATATGTTGATATTATTTTCTATAAAGTTGGTAAAAGTTTAAAATGTTCGAACAAGACCATTATTAGACTACACTTATCTGTGGAGTACAATTTAATAGGTATTGGGTGAGGGGACACCTGAATGGTAACTCTACCCAAAACCATAGTCCTGGTCAAAATGGGTCCCACCTACGTGACCACTTTTCTACTGGCGGCTTGAACTTGAGTCACCCCTCGTTCTGTCATCTCATTTCTATATTTCCCTGCACACTCTTAACTGTGTGACCCCGAAACTCATAGTAATCGCAACATGGTTCGAGTCGCACCTGCAACAAATTAGTCGATAGTTTCTGGTATTAAACCATGTCGACTCCTGGATACTAATAACTATAGCCTATCTCAATGTGACTTTCGTCTTACTCCCCTTGGCTCGCGGTGCTTTTTTCAAAACATAGGTGCTTAAATTATCTTTCCTATGCGACACAACGTTCTTTTTTAGTTCTGTGATGTGTATACATGTCCATGGGAAACTTGACTCGACCCAAAATGTTCGGGCCAGAGCCAGAACAAGGCTTTTCCATGGGCTAGGCTATAAAGTAGTTGTCCAATGCCTCGTTTCTTAGGCTGTTGACAGGTCAACCCCATGGCTACCATCATCTCGTTCCAATGGAAATATATCTACTCAAAGAAGGCATAGATGTTGGAGGCGGTGGCATGAGAACGCCGCCAGCGCTCACGAGCCACCCTTTTCGACATCTTCATGTTAGGCGACACGACAATATTTTCCTCGGAGTTTCGATCACTGTCATATTAACATGCTGAGCCATCATACATCAGACATCAATCTTCGGATATGTGTATCTCACATCGGACCACAATTTTGAAGCTCCAATCTATACAAAAGTGGTTTCCTCACAATCAGAGTGGTACAACAGAAGCATGGGGGGCCATAATCCATAGGTCCCACGATAAAATCTCCCTCTATTATTTTTTTTGGTTTTCATGCATCTTCTAGATGTTTAATCCATTTGCACTTTCTTTTCTTTGGGTTCTGACTTATCTGATAATTTTTAGAAGCACCGCAATGCGTGAACCATGCACTTGTGTAGCCATCATAAAACATTAATCTTCCTAACCGTGCAGTGCTCAGGTCCAAATCGTTTAGTAACTGACATGTTAGCCGAAAGTGTTTTTTCTCCTCCACTTATCAGATTGCACTTCAGTTGCCTGGTTAAACAGAGGAATGGTCGAGATGGTAAATATGAACACCCAAACAGAGAACAAGCTTGGGTAGGTCCACAAGTCAAAAAGTTTCTCCCGTGGAATGAACCAAGGCCGGACTCGAAAGAATCCTGCTGAGATATTATGTTTCCCAGTCGCATTGCTGCGTCATAACTCTAGATGCGGCGCTGATAGTGCGAACATAAGACATGCGGATCTACTCCAAAGGCCCGTGAGTTGCATCTCTGCTGCAGTACATCAAATAGCTTGAGTTGGGTTACCCCAGGAATTTCTGTTTTCGCCACCAGGGACTCGAAGCCTCGGTAAGTCAGCTGCGTTTTCTCCCGAGTGAGATTAATTGACCTCGATCTGTCAGGTGAGTCAAGCATGTTGGGTCACGTCCCTCAAAATCATTACAAACGTATTTTTCTAAATGCAGAAGTAAAGCAGTAAAATAAACTCACTACGACATAGAGTTTGATTCTCTTGATCGAGTCTTCGATTCCATTAGGCACTCGTGGGCTACTAACTTGGGGATGACCATGAGGCCCCCCACGATGAGCCTACAGGGTGCAGCCCAACAACTTATACACAAGAAGTATCCCCGGGAGAAGAAGTCTAAAGCTCACTACGAAGCCAAGTCGAAGGTGGAGTGGGAGAGGACTTTCCTAAGCGTTTAGGGTCACTAGTGGAAACAGGGGCATTAGTCCCAGTTGTTAAGGACCATTTGTCCCGCTTGTAAAACCGGGATGGGCCAGCCGGGACAAATGCCCCTCCCCCATTCACTAGTGGAAACAACCCCTTTCGTCCAGGGGGCCAGGGGGCATCTTTCCCGGTCGCACAAAAACCCGGGACAAATGCTATGCATTGGTCCCGGTTCGGTTGCCCGAGACAGCAGAAACCACCTGGGGGCATCTGTCCCGGTTCGTGGGGAGGCATTGGTCCCGGTTTGTGGCACGACCCAGGACCAATACCTAGCCACAGGCCACATGGCACGCGCATGGGCATTGGTCCCGGTTTGTGGCACGACCCGGGACCAATACCTAGCCACAGACCAACAAATAGTCCTTTTATCCACCCCATTCAACCAATTTGCAAACGCATTTGTAATATTGGTTGAAGATATTTTCCCTCCAAAATCAGAAATACAAGCTAAACCTAAGTAGAAGAACTCTGCAGGTGGTAGAAGAAGCTGCGCTTAATGTCCGGCCACGATATTCGTCTCTGTTGCACAACTCCCAACAAAAAGCAGCATTCACATTAGGCGGCCGCGTTAATGTCCAACCACTCTCTACCCTCCTCTTTTTGAAAGTCGACCGGCCACACATTTCAGAAACGAAGCGCCAGTCCATCTTCCTACTGCCTCTCTGCGACTCGCACATGCCGGCGGCCACATGAGGTCAGGCATCGACGCCGCAAAGTATGCATTCACATTAGGAGGGGGACATGCATTTCGATAGATAAACAAGGCACAGTACACATAATGGCAAGATTGGATGTAAATCTAAACGGAGAGCATAGATCTAAATAAACAAGGCAGTACATAATGGCAAGAGTGTATCGATCTACTAGTCATACTCCTGCCTAGGCCTATAGTACATGTACTCGTAGTCGTCGTAGTCGCCGCCGTCGTCGTCACTATCTTTTGACGGTGCTCTGCACTCCCTCGGAGGATCACGACTCCAGGACTGGGGCTGAGGGTAGCGCAGGCGGGGGATATCGCCGGCCCTGATGTAGTCCATGACGCTCTGTAGAGTCCGGCCGGACCACCATAGCCGACGACCGGCCTCGTGAAAGTTCCCAGGAGGCAGACCGTCCTCCTCATACCTGGCAATCGCCCTCTCACGCCGATTGATGAAGAAGGCATCCCAAGTATGCTGGTTATCGGGATGCCAACTGGGATTCCTCCGCTGCTCCGGCGTGAGCTCGAGGTAGTAGTGGTTCGTGATGGCCGCCCGACGCGCCACACCTTGAGGAAGAGGAGGGACCGGCACTCCTCCGGCGCTCAGCATCCAACCGGCGGGTGAACGTTGTAGCCGCACGGGCAGGGGTAGTTCGAGGCGGAAAGTACCTCCGCCTGGATGAATGTTAGAGTGGGTACGGTAGAAGCCATGAGAGAGTGGTGAGTTTGTATGTGTTTATGCCAATGGTGTGGCAATGCATACATATATATTGCGAGAAGAAAACATCCCTTTAGTCCCGGTTGGGGACACCAACCGGGACTAAATGTGAATTAGGGTTTCGTTTGAACCAATCAGATAGAATCACACAGATCGTGTGTTTCTTTCAAACGCTCGTGAGTCGTTGGATCCGGGTGTGTTTTTTTCGAGCTGTTGTGAGCCGTTCGATCAGGGCTACGGTGTGTTTCTTTCGAGCTGCTGTGAGCCGTTGGATGAGGTGTTTCTTAACCGTTGGATCAAAACCCTAGCTCAACACTTTGTGAGCCAGAGGACCCTATATATACACTAGTAGAAAAAAGGCCTACAGTCCCGGTTCGCCAGGCCCATTAATCCCGTCCAGGCAACCGGGACTAGCTACGCGCGACTAAAGGCCCCCCCTATAGTCCCGCCACTTACGGACCGGGTCTAAAGGCCCGTCCACGTGGGCGGGTGGCGGAGCCGGGGGGCGGAGGACATTTAGTCCCGGTTGGCCACATGAACCGGGACTAGATTTATTTCGTAATTTTTTTAATTCATTTGGTTTCTAATTATTTTTCTCACATTTTTTCACTCCCTTTTTTTCACTCCCTTTTTCACTGCCTTTTTTTTCACAATTTGTATTATTTGCTTAGTCTAACTAAGATTATCTCTAGTCAAATTACTTACTCATGGTCAAACTTCCCGCTCGGTCACCCATCCTCCCACTACTCTAGCACTAGCACGCTTAACTTCCGAGTTCCATCCCGTTCCGAATCCAAGTGTTTCTCACGCATGTATGTGATAGTAGTATCATATCAATCTTATTAACATGTTGGTCGAAGCCACATTTCTTTATTGTTTGAATTTCAAATAAATTTTTTAATAAACAAAAGTAATGATGTAATTAATAATTTTGACTAAATAAATAAACATTAACTTTTAATTTGTATTATTTCTAAAAATACAAATAATATATCAAAAAATTAAGAAAAATAGAACTAATTCATTTTAAAATCTTAAAAATACAAATAATATATCAAAAAATGAAGAAAAATAATACTTATTCATTTTAAAATCTTAAAATGAAAAAATATATCAAAAATGAAGAACAATAATACAAACAATATTCATTACATGCATAGAGTCGATCACACATATATAACACAAACATAGAGTCGATCACACATAACACAAACATAGAGTCGATCACATTTCATAACATATATAGAGTCGATCACAAAAGATATCCATTACATATATATACTAAGATAACCATTACATGCATAGATATCGAACGCATACATCTATGGCCCCGCCGAGTAGATGCGGAACAACTCGTACGAGACATATGCATCTATGGCTGCATACTTGAGGTTCGTCAAGTCCAGTGGGGTCTTCTCCCAATAATAGTGATTCTCCCGGCGGAAATCAGTTTTCATCCTTTCATAGCCGTGGTGGATGAAGGTAGATGCCATGACAGCTATCCCGGTCTTTGGCCCGGTCAACCGGATAAGATTCTGAAGATCAATGTAGTGATCTTCAGGTGTCATAATACCGATGCGCATCAACTTCACACGGTCTTGCGTGATGTCGACGCTGCAAAAGTCAAACCCCATGTTGACAAGAAAATCAACAAGGGCCGGACAATGCTTTGAACTACTGCAACAACAAAAATAGGATATATATGTGTTAGATATGTTGCAACACATGTATTCTTCACATGCAACACAAAAAAACGAACATGCAAGATTGTACGTGTGCTTTTACCTTGACCATTGGAAGACCAACACCGACTGCTTGAACGCAATCTGGATGACGGCAACATCCCTCTGATTCGCCGTGTACTCCAGATCGAGCACAAAGAACCGGTGTTCATCGGGAGATGCAAGATAGAGATCGGTCAAATGCCCCAGAGCTTCGTGCAGCCTCACGGCACTGTTGGTGTAGAGCACGTCCAGAACCTTGCCGCATGGTGTGGGACCTCCGTATTGCTCCCAAACTTCAGCCATTGCGTGTGTGTGCTTGGTGGATCGAGAAGAGACGAGGAGGAAGAAGAGAGTACAGTACAGAGAGCGAGAGGAAGAAACAGAGAGCGAGTGGAATGGCGCCCTTCTGCCTCGCTCGCGAAATAAAAACCGCCGCGGGGGAGGCGAGAAGCTTGATCTTTAGTCCCGGTTGGCCACGGGCACGGGAAATAAAGGACCTATGGTCCCGGTTGGCCACGGGAACGGGGAATAAAGGACCAATAGTCCCGGGCGGCCAGGTCAACCGGAATTAATTCCCTCCACGCGCCGCAACGCGCTTCCCAACCCGCGACGTCTGACCTTCTGTCGCGGGTTTCCTCCCGACCCGGGACTAAAGACTCATTAGTCACGGTGCGCGACGTTTGGGGACTGATGCTGGCATACCGAATGCCTTTTTTCTACTAGTGATAGCCCAGCTTCATACACCGGTCAGCTCATCTCCCAAATACAAAACATCCGGATTGGCCATCATACGTCCAGCCGTGCATTTGGTATACATATATGCACCCAGTAGCCACGGTTGGGCTGTATGATGGCGATACCGTTTGTTTTGTTCTACATCCCCTTTAAGGTTTGATACATCATATATTCAGTTTATCGAGCAAATACAAAACACGCCCAAGAAGCTTAGCAGGTTCACGCAAATATTCTTCGTAACATGCATCACGTCGATTGCAGAGCGGGCATCTAGGACTTTCCAATACTGTAGCTCCCAAAATATCGATTTCTTCCTCCACATGGGTACGTGCCCGTCAACTCCCTTAATTTAGAACTGATTGTCCGCCAGGACCCTTTCCAAAGATGACTTTCAAATCCTTGACCATATCAAATATCTCAGCTCCAGTACGTTCCGCAGGCTTCGGCCGGTGATCTGCCTTTCCGTTGAAATGCTTGCCTTTCTTTCTTACGTTATGATTTCGGGGAAGAAATCGACGATGACCCAGGTACACGTTCTTCCTACAATTATCCAAAAATACACTTTCAGTCTCATGTACGCTGTGCGTGCATGCTTTGTATCCCTTATTTGACTGTCCCGAAAGGTTACTGAGAGCAGGACAATCGTTGATGGTTAAAAACAGCAACGCTCGTAGGTCAAATTCCTCTTCTTTGTGCTCATCCCACACAGGTACACCAGGTCTGCCCCACAACTGTAAAAGTTCATCAACTAATGGCCTTAGGTACACATCGATGTCGTTGCTGGGTTGCTTCGGACCTTGGATGAGCACTCGCATCATAATGAACTTCCGCTTCATGCACAACCAAGGAGGAAGGTTGTAGATGCATAGAGTCAAGGGCCATGGGCTATGGTTGGAGCTCTGCTCGCCAAAAGGATTCATGCAATCAGTACTTAGACCAAATCTTATGTTGCTTGCATCAGCTGCAAAATCTTTGAACTCTCCGTCGATCTTTCTCCATTGCGTTCCATCAGCGGGGTGTCTCAACTCCCTGTCGGACTTACGGTCCTCTTTGTGCCATCGCAACAACTTGGCATGCTCTTTGTTCCTGAATAGACGTTTCAACCGAGGTATTATAGGAGCATACCACATCACCTTGGCGGTAACCCTCTTCCTGGGTTTCTCTCCCTCAACATCGTCACCAGGGTCATCGCCTCTGATCTTATAACGCAATGCAGTGCATACAGGACATTCATTCAAATTCTCGTATTCACCGTGGTAGGGGATACAGTCGTTAATGCATGCATGTATCTTCGGAACCTCTAAACCTAGAGGGCAGACAACCTTCTTTGCTTCGTACGTACTGGCGGGCAACTCGTTATTCTTCGGAAACATATTCTTCAACATTTTCAACAAATTTTCAAATGATGAGTCAGCTACACCTTCCTGTGCCTTCCATTTCAGCAAATCCAGTGTGCAGCCCAGCTTTTTCAGACTATTGTCGCATCCTGGGTACATCGATTTCGTGTGATCCTCTAACATGCGATCCAAATTCTCCCTCTCCTTGTCAGTTTTGCAGCGTCTCCGTGCATCAGCAATGGTCCGACCAAGATCATCAGCGGGCTCATCATGTGCCTCTTCTTCACCTTCACCAAACCCTTCCCCATCTTTAGCATCATCCTCCATGAAAGTATCACCGAAAGCCTCATGATAGTTGACATCGATATCATCCTTTTCTTCATCTTCTTCCATTCTAACCCCTCTTCCTCCATGCTTGATCCAACAATTATAGCTTGGCATGACACCGTGCCGAAGCAGGTGCATGTGAACGTCTCTTGAGGAGGAGTAACCCTTCTGAATCTTACATTCAGCACATGGACAGATAATAAAACCTCGGTGCCTGTTCGCATTTGCCACTACGAGGAAATCTTTCAAACCCGTAGTGAACTCGCCGGAGAGTCGGTTACCGTACATCCATTGCCGATTCATCTGCATTATTATTATATCAATTATATAATTAACCATCATGCATTTGTTAAACTAACTAGTTCGAAATAATACAAAGCTTCAAGTTGCTAACCGCGATCGCGGAGGAAAAATAAATGAAAAAGCTCAAGTGTGGCTCGGACACTTCATATCATGTATGTTTCATACTCTCGGGCATTTCGTCGAACACCTTGTGTGCATAGTAGGAACCAAAAGCAAACCCACCACCCCTTTTGAATATTGTGAGTAGAAGTGACACCAAATGTGGCAAAGTGCAGGGAGCTGAGTCCTATATAGGGATGGGCTTTTAGTACCGGTTGTCCTGGACAACCGCGACTAAAGGCCTTCGGGCCAGCCTGAGGATCTATTAGTCCCGGTTGGCCAGACCAACCGGGACTAAAGCCCCTCCCGTCCGCCAGCTGTGGACCGAGCGCGCTGGGCCCAGTCTGTTGGTCGCGGGTCTCCTCCCGAACCGCGACTAAAGACCCCTATGGTCGCGGGTCGATTATTTTGGGAACTAATGGGGGCGTATGGAAGGCCTATTTTCTACCAGTGTTATATCTCTCTCTTCTGTATGAGATACAACTGCAATTCTTTTGTCTACTGCTTGCTGTAGATTGGATCGGTTTTAATGCAACACTAGATTTCGATATTTGCATGCTTGGTATAATCGGTACTGTCATAATTTATTTCATGCTATTTCGGATTAAATATATTCAACAAAAATTTCTAATTTGGCATTTGCGTAAATGCATGAGACCCCTTGCCTCGTGGTAAAGCACCACCTAGCCCATTACCAAGAGTATTTTTTATTTAATTTTCGTTGGTCTCACAATACGTTGGCATATAGCATAGCAGGTGGCCGACCATCGTGGAGCTTCGATGCTGCGGACAGTCCCCTCGCGTGTAAAGGAGACGACCCAAGGTGGCGCTGCGGGCAGTTGTCCCGATGCTATTAGCAGTGGGATGCGGAGCTGCAATCGCCAAGAGAAATTGCTGCCAACCGTTTGAAAGGGTTGTTACAAGCGGCGGGCGAGTGTGCTACCCGTCAAGTCAGAGATGCTGCCAGCGTTAAGTCGCCCTTAGGGCATGTACACCTGACGTCACTTGTGCAGATGCTTAGGCGCAAAACATTAAATCCCAGAAAACATAATTATCGGCTAACTACCAGACGCACAATGCCATCCGCTAGTTTTGGTCACTATCAACCCCTCAAATAGCTAGTAAAATCCGTCTAGCTCGGGGAAAGAATGCTAGCGTCAGGCGCAATATATGCGTCGACGCTAGGTTCCATCTCGGGATTGGCTGGGATCTAAGTGTAACTGGCAGCATAAAATTTCTTAGCGCCCAGTTAAGAGACCCCGTTGTACGTGCTCTTACAAGCTATGGTTCTACCATCTGTGGCTGCCGGTGCCGTGAGATCTACAATTCTGATGTGAGATCCCGGCGGTGCTATGTGTGGCATCGGATTTTTCTACCATGATACAATATCTCGGAATATTTGCTATAAAGGTTAAGTTATTTTGCGACAGTATCATAGAAATTGTGCTACAAGTTCTCCAGCGGTTTCTTCGCATAGTCCAAGAGGAAGATCTTTTTGAGGTTGTTTTCAAAGAAGAGAATCCTCCATAGGAAAGGATAACTGTTGGATCCTCGTGGTTCGGGTTCACGTGGATGAGCAGATATTAGTTATTCAAAAACATTCGACCAGCTTGATCTTTTAAACATGATGTTAAGATCAAAATCTTAGGAGATAACCTTTTGATCATGCAATTCTCATGTCATGGAGATTTGGAGAAAGTTACCAATGGAGAACCATGTCACATTAGAGTTTAGTGCCAACTTTTCTGAAAAATATGCCACTGATATTTTGGTCTACAATAGAGGTATTCTACAGTCGCTGAGAAATGGGCCCCGAGCCCACATGTCAGGGGCTGTAGCTACATACAGTAGCCGCAAGGATCCCAGCCCGAGTTTGGTTTAGGAAATAAATGGAATAGAATGTCATGATTCCATTCCGAGAGAATGGGTCGGTTCATCGTTGTGTTTGGTAGCCGTAGAAAATGGAATGGGTTGATTACATTCAGATGTTTGGTTGGAGAGGAAGAATGAAGAGTAAGAGTAAAAAAACCTGGTTTAATTAGCATATTCCAGTAACATGTACAGATTCGTCATTACCCTACAAATTAGCTGCCTAATATCATCCAAATACACACCCATACTTGTCATTAACTATAGATTAAACTTTAAAGCGTAAAAAATCTACACGACTATTCATATTAAAAAAATCAATCAAGCCACCATGGGGACCAAACCAACCGCGAGCATGCACAGATATGCATAGAGGCAGCTGTGCAAAAAAAAAAATATCATCGAGGAATCTTCAAAATTCAAATTGATTTTTTCCCGGACGCTGCGTGATTTGTCCGGCTGCTAGGCGTGCAACCGCTAATCCGCCATCGCCTAACATCTTCGTCTGTTGCCGTGTCGCATGGCGGCTGCCGCGGACGCAGCGTCCGCCTCTGTTCCGCTTTGCCGCTGAAAACACTCCGTCTATTGCCGTGCCGCTACTGCGCATAGCCGTGAGCCCAGCCTCCGTCGCCATTCCGCACTGCTGCAAGGGCGTCCTTCAACGATCTGTATCTACGGCCACGTGCAAACGGTGTTATCTTAGGGATGCCACGTCGGAGGATTGCTGAGTTGGAGGAGAGATGAACGAAAAAAAGAGGTTTGACTTCTCTTAATTAAGAGATTATCTCTTAGCGATAATTGTCTCACAACTTTTTTAGCGAATCTGGAAAAGGCTAATAGATAACTCATTGTACACCGTAGTTTTTAATATTATCTAAAAAATTAAGATAAAATGTCTTATCAAACATTGTACATGCCCGAAGCCGCCCCTCCGGTTCAATCCAGAGGGAGAAATTAGAGGGGCAGTTTTCGGTGGGGGGGTGGGGGGTAGGAGAGGATAGGGTTCGGGGACAGAGAAGCGGAATGACGTGATTCCACCGATTTGGTGGAACAAGCACATTCCGCATCTGTGCATAATATGCCATTTTTGGGAACGTGTAGGTTCCAGTCCTACTTCCCTACCAAACAAGAATTAGGCCTCGGACAGGTCCGATCCGTTACATTCCACGTGATGACATGAACCAAACGCACCCAAGAGGACATTGAGGAAACCCTATAGGACTTGAAAGCAGTGGTGGCTATGAGGAGAGGAAGGGCATCTTTGATCAAAATTTATGTTTAACTTTTTCGGTATAATCAATGAAACAACATCCACCTTAGTTAGATACCGTACATGGAGATTCATGGAAACAATGTGTTCATTATTTCAAGAAAAACATGAAAGAAATAGTCTGTTTTAAAAGCGCAAAGACTTGTGAGCCAACTGCAAACAAACTAGAACAAAAGCCATACATAGCCAGGGATCGAGCGTAATAATTAAGTATAAAGATGTGTGTTCTGTGCAAGTGATCCAACGAGGCTATGCTTGCTCAGATATGATTTTCAGGTTGGGTATAATCACGCAGGGTAGGCCCCTCGCTCAGAAACTGTCTAAACAGAGTAAAAAAAAAGCATGACTAGCAAAACATAGTGGCCAGACCGACTAAACATTACAGCTGCAGATATATTATTCGCTATTTCTTACAAATAAAATCAAGAAGGTTCTGATACTATTGTACTGGGTAGTCTGTACCGACAAATGATTTCCACCAAGAAAAGCACACTACACCGCCCGAGGCCTCCCAACCCTAATTATGTATTGTTTGCAGATAAAGCCTCCAAACCGACATAGGATAACACTTGCTAGCTAGATACGTACAACAATGGCACAATCGGAGGAGCAATTTGTGACACCTTATGTCAATCCATGACACCTTATGTAGGTTTGCGTCCATCGGATCTGCACAGATTCAATTTAGAGAGTGAAGAAGAGGCGTGGGTTGGTCGATATGAGGAGATTGGAGAACTCTGCGGGGGAGGAAGGCAGTGGTTGATGATAAGAGAGGAATTACACGTTTTCTCAAGATATATGATCTGTTTTGGATGTAAAATAAATGAAGGAGAACCTTTTAAAAATCTTCTCTTACTCAGAAATCGTCCTTGTATATCCATCACAGCAAGCAGGTAGCTGTGCTCATTATTTCAAGAAAAAAAGCATGACAAAATATATTTGTTATGAAAGCGCAAGCACTTGAGTATTTCTTTTTCAACTCAGAAATGCATGTGTTTGATCAGAAAGCGTAGCATATTATTTTAGAGCTACATTACTCAGATACCGTACTTGTGATTGATCAGGGTAAACATACATAGAGAAAAGGGTAGGTTTAACACATGAACAAAGTGGATTATATGATGCAATATTTCAACCATAAAAGTTGCGTAACAATAAAACATAACACCATTAGTAAGCGACTCACTAAAAATTAATTTTTTGTATAAAATGAAAAAAACTTGAATATCGCTGCTAAATTATGATGTCTACTTGTTTGCTCATAACATATGTTCATACTAGTAAGAATAAATAGTGAAGACTGCTTTTTCTACGACCACTTTACTCTACCTTACTAGAATTCGCCCTTGTGATACAATAGAATTTCTGCATATCACCAACATAATACAATTGCAAAAGTATATTTTCTTGCACTCGGACTCTTTTTTTGTAGAAGTGTGATGTGTTGAATGTGTTTGCAACAACACAATCCCTACAACATAAAATTATCATAGTTTGCAATTGAGATTACTGCAAAATAAAAATCAATTCACCTAAATTAAGCTCCATTGGTTTAAACCAAGTAGAAGGGTTATGCTAAATAAAAAAAGTGAATAACTCAAATTTATGATTGGGATCCCATGGTAGGTGATCAATGGAATATAATGCTAAATGGCTTTATCCACGGTCATTGCGAGGTCAACATGTTGGGCCAGGGGTTGAGAGCTACCCTCCCAAGATAGAAAGAAAAAAAACTTATCTGCTCATAGCACACCCAAGATACAGCTCAGGAAAAGATCTCTAATCATACCACTAGAATCATGTTGGTGTGTCAAGCTCAGGGCAATCAGTCTTGGCATCCCGGTTCCCGCTCCGAGCATCTTGGAAGCCGAAGATATCTCTGTGTCGGTCTTGAGCATCCAATGCGAGATTGTTCGGTGGCAGTCCACACGTACGAGGCAAAGCCACGTGGAGGGGATGGAGAGGGTGGTTGTCAAGTGGCTGTGGGATCACAAATGTGGCTACCCTTCCACGCACTCACTTTCTCTGGCCCTTGGGTCAGCAACCCACAAACTCCATATGTCCGCAGATAAGTGTACGTTTTTCTATTTTGAAAGTTAAATATTTTAAAGTTTGACCAACTTTATAAAAAAACATAACGACATTTATGACACAGTAGATCCGTTTTGAAATATAGTTTCATAATATATAGATCTTATATCGTATATGTTGATATTGTTTTCTATAAAGTTGGTGAAAGTTTAAAATGTTTGAACAAGACCAATATTATAGCTACACTTATCTGTGGACGACGGCAGTACAATTTAATAGGTAT
This sequence comes from Alopecurus myosuroides, assembly GCA_028641055.1. Taxonomy (NCBI): domain Eukaryota; kingdom Viridiplantae; phylum Streptophyta; class Magnoliopsida; order Poales; family Poaceae; genus Alopecurus; species Alopecurus myosuroides. The sequence continues at coordinate 433,022,699 of CM054060.1, read as the reverse complement.
TGGGTGAGGGGACACAAGAATGGTCCCTCTACCTAAAACCATAGTCCTGGTCAAAATGGGTCCCACCTACGTGACCACTTTTCTACTGGAGGCTTGAACTTGAGTCACCACTCATCCAGTCATCTCATTTCTGTATTTTCCTCCGCACTCTTAAGTGTGTGACCCCGAATCTCATGGTAATACCAACATGGTTCGAGTCGCACCTGCAACCAATTAGTCGATAGTTTGTTGTATAAAACCATGGTGGCTCCTGGATACTAATAAGTAGAGCCTATCTCGATGTGACTTTCATCTTACTCCCTTTGGCCCGCGGTTTTTTTCAAGTCATAGGTGCTTAAATTATCTTTCCTATGCGACACAACGTTCTTTTCCACTTCAGTGATGTGTATACATGTCCATGGGAAACCTGTCCCGGCCCAAAATGTTCGGGCCAGGACAGACCAAGGCTTTTCCATGGGCTAGACTATAAAGTAGTTGTCCAATGCCTTGTTTCTTGGGCTGTTGACAGGTCAACTCCATTGCCACCATCATCTCTTTCCAACGGGAATATATCTACTCAAAGAGGGCGTGGACGCTGGAGGCGGCGGCATGAGAACGCCGCCGGCGCTCACGAGCCACCCGTTCGACATCATCGTGTTAGACGACATGACAATATTTTCCTCGGAGTTTCGATCACTGTCATATTAACATGCTGAGCCACCACACATCTGACATGAAGCTTCGGATATTTGTGTCTCACGTCGGACCACAATTTTGAAGTGTCCAATCTATATAAAAGTTGTTTCCTTACAATCAGAGTGGTACAACAGAAGCATGGTGGGCCCTTAATCCATAGGTCCCACGATTAAGTCTGGCTCCTTATTTTTTTTTGGTTTTCATGCATCTTCTAGGGGTGTATTCCGTTTGCAATTTCTTTTCTTTGGGTTCTTATTCATCTGATAATTTTTAGAAGCAGTGCAATGCGTGAACCATGCACTTGTGTATCCATCATAAAACATTAATCTTCCTAGCAGTGGAGTACTCATGTTCAAATCGTTTAGTAATTCCCATGTTAGCCGAATGTGGTTTTTCTCCTCAACTTATAAGATTGCACATTAGTTGCCTGGTTAAACAGAGGAATCGTTGAGGTGGTAAACATGAACATCGAAACAGAGAACAAGCTTGGGTAGGTCCACAAGTCGAAAAGTTTCTCACGTGGACTGAACCAAGGACTCGAAAGAATCCTGCTGAGATATTATGTTTCCCGGTTGCATTGTTATATCATCACTCCAGATGCCGCGCTGGCAGTGCAATGATAAGACATGCGGATCTACTCCAATGGCCCGGTAATTGCATCTCTGCTGCACTACATCAAATGGCTTGAGTTGGGTTACCCCAGAAATTTCCGGGTTCGACACTAGGGACTCGAAGCCTGAGTAGGTCAGCTGCGTTTTCTCCCGAGTGAAATTAATTGACCCCGATTTGTCGGGTGAATCAAGCATGTTGGGTCACCTCCCTCAAAATCATTAAAAAAGTATTTTCTCTTTATGAAGGAGTAAAGTAGTAAAATCAAGTCACTACGACATAGAGATTAATTCCCTTGATCGAGTCTTCGACTCTATTAGGCACTCGGGGGATACTGACATGGGGATGACCATGAGGCCCCCGCGAAGAGCATACCGGGGGCAGCCCAACAACTTATACACAAGATGTATCCCCGGGAGAAAAAGCCTAAAGCTCACTATGGACCCAAGTCCAAGGTGCCGTGGGAGAGTACTTGCCTAAGCGGTTAGGGTAGATCAGAACTGTCTCGGAAACGAGGCGTACTCGTGTACAAACTCTTGAGACCCATCCCCCATATAAGCGTTGGGCTGGGATGAAGAGACGTTTTTCATTACCTTGTACATGCATGAATCAATGGAAGTCATGGAGACAGGTAATCCTAGCATTCAGATTCAGTTAGGGCTCTACTTGACTTTTGCCCATAAAAACCTCAACGAGAACAATCAGCGATAACTCTTGCCGGGCTTGCCGTCAAGCTTTGACACACGTGATGGAATTTGATTGATTTGTTCTCTAGGAACTGTCGGCTAGCTAACAGTTGGATTCATAGATTAGGCTCATGCTAAAATAGTACCTTCTTCTGAGGACCTGCGGACGATAGATGGAAAAATATCCACGAAGAAACTCGTAAAGTTGTATGGCTATCTATTTAATTTTTTTTTAGAAATGGGAGCCTGGGCCCCGGCCTCTGCATCAAAGTGATGCAGACAGCCGGTTTTTTATTAAACAAAGAGAAACATCCATAGTATATAGTTTAATACAATCACGGGTCTGAAAGCGTGGCCACAAAGACAAGCCACCGAAACATAGACGAACTACGCATTAATTCGCCTAGAATTAAGCCACCCAGCCTGGCTGTAAATAGCCCGAACGACCGCCATCAGACGAGCACAGCCGGAATCCATAAGTCCTCGCTGATCCAGGGGGAGAAGGAAAGCCCACATCTGGATAGAATAGACCGCCTTGTTTACAACCTGCAAAAAGTGAACGTTCGTTTGTTTGTTAAAAACCAAATCATTGCGACAATTCCAAATTGCCCACAGGAAAGCAGCCGCACCAATTCGTATTCGTGCTTTTGTTTTCCTATCGATACCATTTAACCAATTACCAAACATATTCGCGATGCTAGTAGGTGGATAAATGCTATAAGTGAAGTGAATTAGACGCCATATATCACGGGCAAACGGACATGTTATAAAAAGATGTTCTACAGACTCATCTGTATCGCAGAAAACACATTTTTTACAACCATGCCAATTTCTCTTTATCAAATTATCCTTAGTAAGAATAACCTTCCTATTAAGAAACCAAAGAAAGATCTTAATCTTTAATGGTACCTTTAGCTTCCACAAATATTTTCGTAAAAATCTTGTGGATCCATTAACAAATCAGCATAATACGATCTAACCGTAAAAACCCCGTTCAAAGTGAGATTCCAACGGAACACATCTGACTGATTAGTTAATGACACCCCCATCAACCTTTCAACCAAATGCAACCAACGGTCCCTCCTGTAACCCATCAAATTCCTCCGAAACCGAACATCTAAAGGATTATGGGCTAACACCTCCGCAACCGTAACGTGTTTACACGAGGCGATGTTATATAACGATGGATAGGACTGTGATAACGGTTTATCGCCTAACCATGTATCCTCCCAAAAGCGTATCTGCTGACCGTTACCTAAAGAGAATTTGCCCCGTGAAAAGAATTCATTTTTAACTTTCAAAAGACCTTTCCAGAAGGGGTGAATCAGAAGGCTTACTCTCTACCTGAGATAACGTTTTATCCCCTAGGTATTTATTAGAGAGTAGCTCATGCCATACCCCTTCCTCTGACAATAATTTATAAAACCACTTGCTTAACAAGCACATATTCTTAATTTGTAGTACCTCGATTCCTAAGCCCCCTTGATCTTTGGGGCGACAAACAACATTCCATTTAGTAAGACGGTACTTCCTTCTTTTGACATCGCTTTGCCAGAAAAATCTTGAGCGATAAAAATCCAAACGTTTCCGAACACCCACCGGTATCTCGAAAAAGGAGAACAAAAACATCGGTAAACTGGATAGGACAGAGTTTATCAGGACGAGGCGATCCCCGTAAGACAACAATTTCCCTACCCAAGAACTGAGTTTCGAGTCAAATCTATCCTCAATAGGTTTCCACTCTTTATTAAGAAGTTTTCTATGGTGAATTGGTATTCCGAGATATTTGAAAGGTAACGTTCCGACCTCACAACCAAAAATAATTCGGTAATCATCTTGGGCGTCCTTTGCTTTACCAAAACAAAAAATCTCGCTCTTATGGAAGTTAATTTTAAGACCAGACAGAAGCTCAAACATCGCAAGTATGAGTTTCATATTCAGTGCCTTTTGTACGTCGTGTTCCATAAAAATTATCGTATCGTCGGCATACTGGAGTATGGACACCCCCCCTTCGACAAGGTGGGGAATCAGTCCTCCAACTTGACCATCCTCCTTAGCTCGATCTATGAGAATAGCCAACATATCCGCTACAAGATTAAAAAGAATAGGTGATAACGGATCACCCTGTCTCAAACCTTTTAGCGTTTGAAAATAATGACCGATATCATCATTAACTTTAATCCCGACACTTCCCCCCTGAACAAAGCGAGCAATCCAATCGCACCACTTAGGTGAAAAACCTTTCATCCTTAATACTTGCTGTAAGAAAGACCAATTCACCTTATCATAAGCTTTTTCGAAGTCAATTTTAAACAAAACCCCGTCTAGATTTTTCCGTTTTAGCTCATTAATAGTTTCATGTAGTACCACAACTCCTTCAAGAATATTTCTACCGGGTAGAAACGCTGATTGAGTTGGTCGGATAACTTTATTCGCAATAGATGTTACCCTATTAGTACCCACCTTGGTAAATATTTTGAAACTAACATTGAGCAAGCAAATTGGACGATATTGCTCAATACGACTCGCATCCTCCTTCTTTGGAAGTAACGTAATAACACCAAAGTTCAGTTTAAATAAAGGTAGATCGCCATCATATAGCTGAGCAAACATTGCCATTAAATCATTTTTAATTACTTCCCAAAATCTCTGATAAAACTCCGCCGGGAATCCATCGGGACCCGGAGCCTTATTATGTTCCATCTGAGAGATTGCTTCGAATACCTCCTTTTCCGTAAAAGGAGATGTAAGAATACAATTCTCCTCGTGAGATATCTTAGACATATCCTCCGTCCTCTCCTCTACTAAAGAAACATTACTCGGCGCCGGTGCCCCGAATAATTTCTTATAGTATTCCGAGATAAAAGTTCTAAGGTTAGTCTCACCTATAATTGTTCCCTCATCCTGCTCCAATTGGAAAATCCTTTTCTTCCTATGTTTCCCGTTTGCAATAAGGTGGAAATATTTCGTATTATTCCCTCCTTCTTGTATATGTTTAACTTTGGCCCGTTGTGCCCATTTGGATTCCTCATCCCGTTTCAACTTACGTAGATAATCATCGGCCTCCTTGTTTGCAGCCCGTTCGGCCACTGTCAAAGGAGTCGATTCCGCCTTAATATCTAGCATATCTATGAGGGCCGTTAACTTATCTTTTTGTTTTCTATATTCCCCGCTCTGATTCTTCGCCCATCCCCGTAAAAATTGTCTCAGATGTCTTATCTTATTTTGCCACTTATCTAATGGGTTTTGCCCACAATTGACTGACCCCCATTCCTTACGAATCAACTCAAAAAAACCTTCTTGGCGTATCCAAGAAAGTTCGAAGGAGAATTGACTCTTATTTCCGACATGTGCTTGCATTCCAGAGTCTAAGAGTAGTGGTGTGTGATCTGACCCCGTTCGAGTCAGGGCATGCACCGTAACCATAGGATATTTCTGCTCCCACTCAACACTGTTAAGAAAACGATCTAGCTTTTCATACGTTGGGTTATCTCCCCAACTAGCCCAAGTAAATTGTCTACCGGATAAAGTAATCTCTTTCAAATCCAAACTGTCAATAATAGCATTGAAAATAAACGGCCACCTCGCATTAAAATTATCATTACTCTTTTCTTCCTGCCTGCGAATAATATTAAAATCCCCCCCCCCCACTAGTATCGGAAGTGTTTCGTGATCACAAATACGTACTAATTCAGCAAGGAAATCTGGTTTCTTTGAGTCTTGTGCAGCCCCGTAAACTACAACAAAAGCCCATTCAAAACCATCCGCTTTAGTCTTAACATGAAACTTAAGGCAGAAATCTCCAGACACAACGGTTTGTGCTGATAGAGTAAGACCATTAAAGCCAACAAGCATCCCCCCTGAACGACCATGCGGAGGTAAACAGAACCACGTAAAGTCCCTACCCCCAGCAAGAAAGTCCAGAAAATGCGTAGTAAATGAGGATCTTCCGGTTTCAATTAGAGCAATGAAATCTATTTTATGTTCCTTAATAAATTCATGAACTGCCAAATGTTTTGCATGATCGCCAAACCCATTACTATTCCAAATTAAGCCTCTCATGTCACTTCTTAAATTGTTTAATCCTAGTGCTTCTCCTAGGTTTAGGTACGGTACCTAAATTCTTCTTGCGGTTACGTTTAACCGTCTTTGAGAGAGTTGGATAATCCGTTTGATCATCCTCATGCTCAACCTCATCACAGAGATCCTCACTCAAATTTGATGCTTTCGTAAGAGTCAAAGTAGAGTTAGAATCAACCAGATCGCCATCTAACATTTCTTTTAAGTTATTTCGAAGAAAAATAAGAGACCTATCTTTTTCCTTTTGTAACAAACCATGAATAGATGCATCAATTTGTTGTCTATTTTTACCTAGAGACACACCTAACTTATCAGCCCGCGACTTAATCTCCGAATTGGAAAAAGAGAGTAAGGATAAACCAACTGGGATGGGGGGGGGGGGTACCTCGAGGGAAGATGATATCCTTGCGGTGCGCAAGAGCTATCGCCCGCAGCTCCTGAGGAAGATCCGCGTCTGGTTTCGCCCGCAAGCGTGCACTAGAACGGATCTCAGTGTCAGCCGCTGCAAGACCCCCATACGCCATCACCGCCGCCATCGATTGTCGCGGTGTCGTGGTCAACACAGCTGCCAACCCCAACCCGCCTGGTTGAGGTGAGCTATGTCCGACCGGCATAGGGGGAACCACCGTCGTGGCAGACCCCAACGCGACCGACGACGCCCCCACATCCAACCCGCCTGGTGGGATGCAGGGCATCATCGGTGATACAGCACAAGTCGGGGAAGCTACGTCACCCTCCCCATCCAACCCGCCTGGTTGAATGGAGGGTAAGCGTACACCGAGAAAGTCACCTTCGAGGCGCCGTGGCTCCATAGAACCGCCCCCACACACATAGTGAGAAGGCGAGTTTGCAGATGGCGTTAGGTATCCGTTTGATACCGAGACCACCCGCCCATCACCAGCCTCCCTCAACGACTCCTCAGTATGCTCCTCAGCCGAACCCTGCAAGGCAACCATCTCCTCCGCGGCGCCATCGAACACTCCCAAAGATTCCGAGTCAATGTCAACTGCCCCCCTAAAAGAAATCTGCGTGGACTCGAGCTGCGTGTTACCCATCAAAGAAAGAAAACGGCGGGCCTCTCTGACCGAAGCAGCCACTGATGGTGAAAGGACCACCCCGGGGGAGAACGTTTTCTTCACCCCGTTACCATCCGTCTCCTTCCCAGCCGGTTCCAAAGACCCACTGGTACCACTAGTGCTCGGTTTGGACATATCAATGTCCATATTACCCACTGCCGGTCCCTTCTGTTTAGCATTCTCACCATCACCCTCGTCATCCTTACGAGTATCATCTTTGGAGTCCACAACCATCTCATCCTCATCATCAGAATTAGGATTTTCCACCTGAAATTTCAGCTCATAAAAACCATCACGCAGAAACACCGGCCAACCATCAGGAATTAGTGCATAATCCATACACCCCACAAGAACTCTCAGAACACCATGCTTACGAGTAAAGTTCATATCCACTTTGAGAGTCTTACCGAATAACGAGCCAAGACTCCACAGAAGTAAGAAATCACCCCGATGTTTAGGTGGGATATCAGATACTCTAATCCAGATCTCAGGCAGAAGCCACATAGGCTTCATCTCCGTGACCCAGGCCTCCACAGTAATGACACAGCTGCTGTTAGGAATATGACACGCACCGAAAACGATCATACGATCCAACTCAGCTCTAGTAGGAAAAGAAACCTTATAGATATTATCACTTACAAGAACCACCTCCCATCTGAACTGCTCGGAAGGCACCAATCTCTGAAGCTGAGAAATAACCTCATCAACAGAAAGCGATCCTCCTGTGATAGTGAGTTTCCCCAGCCTGACGGAGTCTATCTTGGGCTTGTACGAGGCCGTAGGCACCGCCTCATAGAACATCAACCCCTCGTTCAAAAGGCCATGTGTGATCACTTGTTGTTTAGCAACAGACAGAAGAGGACAATCATCGGGGGCATGCCCCATACCCTCGCAATACTCACATACCACCTGAGAACACGCCGCACTCACATGACCTTGTACACCACAGAGAAAACATTTTGCCTTATCATTCTTTTTGGCCTTCTTCGCATTCGGATCATCCGCCTCTTCCGTCAATGGACCAGCTCGCGCCACCTCCGAGTGGCCCTTGGACTGCACCACGACGCCACCAGACGCAGCCGCGGCAGCCCGCAACGCATGATCCCTGCCCGTAACCGGCAGGGTCACCTTACGCACCACAGCAGCAGCAGAAGGGCCGGCAGCCACGGCAGAGTTTTGCGCTGCCGGCAGCCCCACGGCAGGCAGAACTGGCGCCATGGCAGACGCCCCGGCAGGCGCCACGGCAGGCGGGGCCAACACGCTCGGTGCGGCCACGACAGCACCCGCCGCTGCCGGCGCGGCAACAGGAGCCGGTGGACGAGTCACCGCCGTCATCCCTTGCGCGCAGAGGGCTTCCGTGACACGTCGCACGACAGCCTCCACCGACGCTTCGGTGAGGCCCCCGTTGCTAGGAGCCGGCGCCATGGTCGGCCGCGGCACCACCGGCCCGCGACCACGTCCTCTTCCTCGAAAATTCCCCCGTTGCATGCCTCCCGGCGCATTACGGTAGGGGTACCTTTGCCGATCACCACCACCGCCGCCGTTGCCGTATTGGGCGCCATTGAAGCCAGCCCCCGCGTTGAAGCCACCGAACGGCACTCCGTTCCCGGGACCGAAGTCCCCTTGGCCTTGGTTCCCCCTTCCATTGAAGCCACCACGAAAGTTCGGACCATATCCTCCTCTCGCCGGCGGCCCGCCACGAAACGGGGGAGGGCCATTGCCACGGCCGTCGCCATAGTGCCCCCTCCCTCCGCCTTGGTTTGCCATCGGAGGAACCACGGGTGCTGCGTTTCTGTTTCCGAACCCTAGCGATCGAAGTCTAGGACGGAAAGACCATACGATACGGTCTAGGCCCGTATGGCGTAGAGACCGATCGGGAATCCGTGGCAGGCCCAAACAGAGGCGATGCATTGGGCCCGTGTGGCCCACCGCGTTCGCCGGATCAGGATTTGAAAAAGTGGATCGGTCACGGGCGGCGATCGTCGTCTTCTCCGGCGGCGGTTCGCCGGAAACAGTCGAGATGCGCCCTCTCTTCCCTACCACGAACCACGGTAGATCATCATCATCAGATTGAACGTAAAAACTCGGAGGTAGAGGTGGTATCTTGAGCCGATGCTCTCGGATTCCCCCCCTACTCCCCTTCGCCATCGATGCATGTGAAGGATCCGCGGTCGGTTCCTCGGATTGCGGCGTGATCGCCAAAGCAATCTTCGCCATACGCTGCTCATTTCTCCTCGCCAAGCGCTTACCTTGCCGCGAGTCCACCAAGTCCCGCGAAGACGCAGGAGACGGCGTCCTCCAGTATCGTGGCGTCGAAGCCACCGACGCCGGGGAGGAGGGAGCGTCGTCATCTTCGTCGTCCTCCGAGAGGAGGGCCCAGAAACGACCTCCGGCGAGGGGGACCGAACGGTCGCCCCTCGAGTCGCCCCCGGCGCTCTCAGCACTCATGTCACTCTCCACCAGCCCTTCTGCCACATGTCAGTGTGAATGGTTTCGGCTATCTATTTAAATGATGGATTATGCTCTGGAGGTGTACTTTCCACCGAGGACCTGCAGGAGATGGATGCAAATCTAGGGCTTGCTGGATAGATTATGGATTGATCGATTATAACTGTGGCCGCATTATGTCTGGTTTAGTATGAAATTCGGCTTCGCCGGGCGATCCGACCTATTCGACATACGCGACGAGTCAGCCTTTGTTGTCGGCTGGACGTGTGTGTATTCTGTGGGGTGGGTGATACGTTGCGAAAGTATCTATAATTTTTTATGTATCGATAATTTGGATGTTTTCTACATGTTTTCCTTCATTTACCAAATGTTTATACGCTAACCTATTAACAAGATGCCCCACGCCAGTTGCTGTTTTTTGTTGTTTTTCTATTTCAGGAAATTTCTTAAAGAAATATTCTCGAAAAGGACCGAAAATTCACGGAAATATTTTTTATCCTGAACGAAGGAGTCCAGATAAGAACCGGAGGGGAACCGGGGGCCCATATGCACCCTGGCCATCGCCTCACACCGCCTCTTTGCCTATAAGTTGCCCGAACCCCGATTTTTTTGGGTGATAGCGTTATTTTCAACGAAAAATACAGCGAGTCGTCGTCTCCTTGAAAATTCAATATAGGGATTATGCAGCCCTGTTCCGGCACCTTGCCTAGGGGGGGGGGGAGTGTGTCATCGGATGTCTCTACATCGCCATCACTGCCACCACAATGATGTGTGAGTAGTTCTCCTCGGGACTACACGTCCATAGTAGTAGCAAGTTGGCATCTCTCTTCATTATGCCTCCATTTTTAGAGTCTTGTGATCTATCTCACATGATCGAGACAACCGTTATGTAATTGAGCATGTTTTATTTGTTGCGATTCGATGAACCATGGGATGATGATTATTTTGTTCAAGTAAATCTGAGATACTTCACTTAAATTTTTTGAATTTTAATATTTTCTTGCAATGCTCTGCGGTGTTTAAGATTACGTTGGCCACGTAATTGTTTTCACCTCCAAGACATAATTTATATGATAGATAGTTGGTTCATGCATCCCATATATATGTTTTTGAGTGACCGAAATATGACGAATGAGGATGTGATGTTGCCATAAGGGAGAATACAACAAGGCTCTTGTCCCCATATGAGAACAATTTCTTAGATTACCTAATTGTTCTTAATGTAATTCTATGTTGCACACAAAGCAATCACTTCATTGCTGCAACTTAATATCATCGAGATTTGATGGATAGCTTTATCAAGATGGACTATTAGAAATAGATGCATGCTAGATAGCGGTCTATTTATCTTGACTTAATGCCTACAATGTTAGAACTTGTGAACTATATCTATGTTCATGATTTGTCAATTTCCCAGCTGTAATTTGTTCACCCAACAAGTGTGATTTTTTAGGAGAGATACCAACCTTCTTTCAATAACTTTCATCACTGTTACTTTGTTGTACCGTTTTTAATTTTATTGTTCTCCAATATTCTATACGATTAATTATCTAGTTTCAGCAAGACTGGAAGATTGACAACCTTCTAGAAAGTTGTAACAAGAGAGAGTTTGTCTATTGTGTGCAGGTTCCACGCTTATTGACGCATCAGACAACAAGCAACCTTCACTAGTAGGAAAAACCTTACTAGTGACGAACAAAATCTTGGTACAGCCGGCGAAGTGGTGTTCGCCATTGGTAACTCTCCAGTGGTAGCGGTTTACCGCTAGCGAACCATCCTTTTCGCCACGGCTATGTAGCTACCATGTTCGCCAGCGGTAAGGAAAAATATTTTAAATTTCAAAATAATTTTTTCCCAATTTTTTTTTCAAAATTTGAAAACATTTGAATTGAGGAACCTTTAATCACAGTGTACAAATTTTTCATTTTTTTTTGCTTTATTTCAATTTTAGTTGTCCACTTCCTACTCGGTCATCCATCCTCCCACTACTCTAGGCCCAGTAGGCTTAACTTCTTAGTTCCTTCCCTATGAGCTACCTAGGAACAACTCATACTTTGTTGTTAATATAATACTATCAATCCTCTTAACTATTTGACCATAGTATCCAAATATGACATCCATATCACTTTTTCTTTAAAAATGTTTCTTTTTCGAATTTTATTTTATTTTCGTAAATTTGATTTAGTAGGAGAATTTATTCTATCTAAATAACTTTTTTTCCTTTTCGGATTAAAAAAATCTGTGAAAACCTGGTCGGGTAAACCCACGGGTCAAAAAGTTTTTCCTGCGGACAAAAAGAAGGACTCGAAAGAATCCTGCTGAGATATTCTGTTTCCTGTCGCATAGCTGCGTCATAAATCTAGATGTCGCGCTCACAGTGCGAAGATAAGACATGCATCTCTACTACAAAGGCCCGAGAGTTCACCTGGAACATTTTCCGTACCAGTAAGTATGACGAAAATCCCAACGGACGCATTGGGTAAAATCAACTCATAACAGGAATTCGACCCGAGGAATCAACATCAAATGGCTTGAGTTGGGTTACCCTAGTAATTTACGGTTTTGACACTAGGGACACGAAGCCTGAGTAGTGGAGCTGCGTTTTCTCCCGAGTGAGATTAATTGACCCCGATTTGTCGGGTGAGTCAAGCCTGTTGGGTCACCTCCCTCAAAATCGTTAAAATAGTATTTTTTTTCAGGAGAAAACAGTAAGATCACGTCACTACGACATAGATTTTGATTCCCTTGATCGATTCTTCGACTCCATCAGTCACTCGGGGTCTATTGACGTGGAGATGACCATGAGACCCCCCCCCCCAGGATGAGCGTACCGAGTGCATCCCAATAGCTTATACACCAGAAGTACCCTCGGGGGAAAAAGCCTAAAGCCCAGTACGGAGCCAAGTTGAAGGTGGTGTGGGAGGGGACTGGCCTAAGGGGTTACGGTAGATCAGCACTGTCTCGGAAACGAGGCGTACTCGTGTACGAACTCTTGAGACCCAGTCCCCGTATAAGGGTTGGGCTGGGATGAAAAGACGTATTTCATTACCTTCTACATGCATGAAACAATCAAAGACATGGAGAAAACCTGAGCAGGTAAACCCTGACCACTTAAGGAAAATTTATTCTATCTCAAATAACTTTTTTTCCTTCTCGAATTGTACAAATCTGTGAAAACATGACTTGGTAAACCCTGCGGTATGTTTAGCGTCGGCAAAACGTGTTGTTGGCCAGCGGTATGTTTTGCGCTGGAGAAGAGACCCCCATTCGCTAACGCTAAGCTTGTTAGCACTGGCAAACGAACTGGCTTGTTCGCCAGCTGTAATTGCTGCTGCGCGCGCCTCCAGGCCCACACTTACCGTTGGCGAACAAAATGGCATGTTTGCCAGCGGTAAGCTGGGTAGCGCTAGCGAACGCCAATTTGTGTTGGCCACCGATAAGAGCGCTGGCTAAGAGACAATCGTATTCGCCAAAGCTAACTTGGTGTATATAAGTCTCTTCCTACTATTGCTTCTTCAAGACTTTGAAGTAATACTTGCCGATAAACCCTGCTTCAATAATTGTGGGATATTCTCTGCTAGACTAAATCATGCCTTCCACTTGGGGTAACCCAACAAACGTATGATCACGTCAGCGAGCATCAGTGGGTGTCTCCGACGGTATGTCCCTTTCCTTATAACATAAGGCCAGGATTAGGCTATGTGTGTAGTGTATTCGTGTTACACTCCTTGATGTGTCAAGATTGTGCTCTTATACGGAATCGATCAGAAATTTCTAAAGGTCCACACTAGAGTTCGATCGATAGGAGAAAAAAAGAACTTGAGGAAGAGTAATACGGTAAAATTGGTGTTGGATTAGAAGGAACCTTCCTCTCTTTAACATTAACCAGCACAAAGCCCGTGCCTTGCTACGGCTCAAGATTTTGAATCAAAGAACAAAATGTCATAATTTTAGGTATGACTTTGGTGCTTCTATATATTAAGAAGGTACAAACTTTTTCATGAATGACAAGAGATTCAAAAGGAAGATGGATATTGCAATAAAAGTAGTGTGAACGGGATGAAACACACCAAGAACAAAGTACTTATCACCCACAGTCGCTAGATTAAAGAAATGTTTTCATTCCACCTCCAGCTTGTCTGCCATCTCGCAAGTAACCTTCCTCACCTGCCAACTGTGCTACTCTTCAATAAGGGGACATATTGTGAGAAAATTTACTCATCGGGTCCTACATAATCTGTCAATGTGTAAATTATGTGTAGTAAAAGCTATTAATTTCACATCATATATGCCAGAACAGAATAAATAATAATCTCTTTAATTACGTAAAGAAAACAATAAACATAAAGGGACATGATATCATGTTATATGTTTCTTCCAGAATATGAAACAACAATTTGAAGCATAATCATACTGAAAATTTCCAAAAATACATATTATTCGTCATGATTGCGGTGCCACTAATATTTCATCCCAAATACTTATGATCGGAGCTGCGCTGATTAGTTGTCCCGAGCACACTCTCAGTGGCCATATTCCCATCCAGCCTCCTAGACCTCCGGACTCCTAGGGAATTATTCCGGCACCACCACGGCTAGTCAACTGTGTCTCCTGTCGCCGGTCGTGGTCCTCCGGCGACGAGTGGGCCACGGCCTTGAGGGAGTCCAACTCCTATTTGGACAGTTGCAGCTGTCGTACCCCAGGCTATCGTGTTGCACTACGGGAGAAAACCCCGCTGTCGTGTGCCGAAAGAACACGGAAAAGACTAGAAAACGCACGGCAAAGCTTTTGCCGTGTGCTTTTCGTCGTTTCACACGGCAAAGAGTACACGACAACGAATTGCACGGCAACAAATTATTTGCCGTGTGCATTTCGTCGTGGCACACGGCAAAGAAAGCTTGTTTACCCCACCCCCACTTGTTCACACACGAAACAGGAACGGAAAAATGTGGGTCCCATCTGTCAGTCTTTGTCGTGTGCTAGCACACGGCAAAGACTGACAGATGGGACCCACTGCCTTTCCCCCACCGTGGTCCACCAATGTCAGTCTTTGCCGTGTGCTAGCACAACGCAAAGAATGACAGATGGGCCCCATAGCCCCTCCCACGATTGTGTCATCTGTGCCAATCTTTTCCGTGCGCGAGGACACGGCAAAGAGGTGCCAAACGCTCTGTAGCCCCCCTCCGGTGAAACCATACCTCCACTGGAGAAATACCGGACTTATACGGAAAACACGCGGTAACGACGTCGAAAGGGGGTACCAATGTGTAACTAGTTTCTTGGTTGTGTTTGGGTAGGCCATATAAACCCAAAACAACAAGGTAGAACACAACTCTTCGGAAGATTCACGATGTTTTGTCCGATACGGGAGTTTCACCCGATAAGCGTGTGTAAACTCACGAGAGAGAAGTGGATGCCGGTGAAGCAGCCCACACCACGGAGTGCAATATTTGCCATAAAAAGTACACAACACACCTATACTAACATGGTATGGCACCCCATAGGTTCTGTTGGGATCCAGACACTCTGTAGCCACCCCTCCGGTGAAATCCTACCTCCGCCGGAGAAATACCGGACTTATACGGAAACACACAGTAACGGCGTGGAAAGAGGGTAGAAATGTGGAACTAGTTGATTGATTGTGTTAGGGTAGGCCATAGAAACCCATAACAACAAGGTAGAAGACAACTCTTCGTAAGATTCACGATGTTTCGTCCGATACGGGAGTTTCACCCTATAAGCGCGTGTAAACTCATGAGAGAGAAGTGGATGCCGATGAAGCGGCCCACACACCGGAGTGCAATCTTTACCATCAAAATCACACAACACACCTATTAACATGGTATGGCACCCCATAGCTCGTGTTGGGATCTAGACGCTCCGTTGCCCCCGCTTCGGTGAAACTCTACCTCCGTTGGAGAAATACCGGACTTATACGGAAACTCGCAGTAACGGCGTCGAAAGGGGGTAGCAATGCGTAACTAGTTGCTTGTGTGTTTGGGTAGGACATAGAACCCAAAACAACAAGGTAGAACACAACTCTTTGGAAGATTCACGATGTTTCGTCCGATACGGGAGTTTCAGCATATAAGCGCGTGTAAACTCACGAGAGAGAAGTGGATGCCGGTGAAGCGGCCCTCACCCAGGAGTGCAATAGATGCATGCTAGATAGCGGTCTATTTATCTTGACTTAATGCCTACAATGTTAGAACTTGTGAACTATATCTATGTTCATGATTTGTCAACTTCCCAGCTGTAATTTGTTCACCCAACAAGTGTGATTTTTTAGGAGAGATACCAACCTTCTTTCAATAACTTTCATCACTATTACTTTGTCATACCGTTTTTAATTTTATTGTTCTCCAATATTCCATACGATTATTTATCTAGCTTCAGCTAGACTGGAAGATTGACAACCTTCTAGAAAGTTGTAGCAAGAGAGAGTTTGTCTATTGTGTGCAGGTTCCACGCTTGTTGATGCATCAGACAACAAGCAACCTTCACTAGTAGGAAAAACCTTACTAGTGACGAACAAATTTTTGGTACCGCCGGCGAAGTGGTGTTCGCCATTGGTAACTCGCCAATGGTAGCGGTTTACCGCTAGCGAACCATCCTTTTTGCCACGGCTATGTAGCTACCGTGTTCGCCAGCGGTAAGGAAAAATATTTTAAATTTCAAAATAATTTTTTCCCAATATTTTTTTTCAAAATTTGAGAACATTTGAATTGAGGAACCTTTAATCACAGTGTACAAATTTTTCATATTTTTTTTTGCTTTATTTCAATTTTAGTTGTCCACTTCCTACTCGGTCATCCATCCTCCCACTACTGTAGGCCCAGTAGGCTTAACTTCTTAGTTCCTTCCCTATGAGCTACCTAGGAACAACTCATACTTTGTTGTTAATATAATATTATCAATCCTCTTAACTATCTGACCATAGTATCAAATGCCTTCACTTTTTCAGTCAAAAATATTATTTAAGTACAAAAAATGAATAATTAGTGATAATCTGGAATTCAAATAGCAATAATATAATATTTTTATTTTGTTATTTAATATTCAATAATTCGTAATATAAATCCGTAATTCGAAATTCGACAAATGATATGTCTAAATTGATTAGAAAATTAAGCGGAATCCAAATATGACATCCATATCACGTTTTCTATAAAAATGTTTCTTTTTTCGAATTTTATATTATTTTCATAAATTTGATTTTGTAGGAGAATTTATTCTATCTCAAATAACTTTATTTCCTTTTCAAATTTAAAAAATCTGTGAAAACCTGGTCGGGTAAACCCACAGGTTAAAAAGTTTTTCCTGTGGACTAAAAGAAGGACTCGAAAGAATCCTGGTGAGATATTCTGTTTCCTCTCGCATAGCTGCGTTATAAATCTAGATGTCGCGCTCACAGTGCGAAGATAAGACATGCATATCTACTACAAAGGCCCGGGAGTTGCACCTGGAACGTTTTCCGTACCAGTAAGTATGACGGAAATCCCAACGGACGCATTGGGTAAAATCAACTCATAACAGGAATTCGACCCCAGGAATCAACATCAAATGGCTTGAGTTGGGTTACCCTAGGAATTTACGGTTTTGACACTAGGGACACGAAGCCTGAGTAGTGGAGCTGCGTTTTCTCCCGAGTGAGATTAATTGACCCCGATTTGTCGGGTGAGTCAAGCATGTTGGGTCACCTCCCTCAAAATCGTTAAAATAGTATTTTGTCAGGAGAAAAGCAGTAAGATCACGTCACTATGACATAGATTTTGATTCCCTTGATCGAGTCTTCGACTCCATCAGTCACTCGTGGTCTATTGACGTGGAGATGACCATGAGACCCCCCCAGGTTGAGCCTACCGAGTGCAGCCCAACAGCTTATACACCAGAAGTACCCCCGGGGGGAAAAGCCTAAAGCCCAGTACGGAGCCAAGTTGAAGGTGGTGTGGGAGGGTACTGGCCTAAGGGGTTAGGGTTGGGCTGGGATGAAAAGACGTATTTCATTACCTTCTACATGCATGAAACAATCAAAGTCATGGAGAAAACCTGAGCAGGTAAACTGACCACTTAAGGAAAATTTATTCTATCTCAAATAACTTTTTTTCCTTCTCGAATTGTACAAATCTGTGAAAACATGACTTGGTAAACCCTGCGGTATGTTTAGCGCCGGCGAAACGTGTTGTTGGCCAGCGGTATGTTTTGCGCTGGAGAAGAGACCCCCATTCGCTAACGCTAAGCTTGTTAGCACTGGCAAACGAACTGGCTTGTTCGCCAGCTGTAATTGCTGCTGCGCGCGCCTCTAGGCCCACACTTACCGCTGGCGAACAAAGTGGCATGTTCGTCAGCGGTAAGCTGGGTAGCGCTGGCGAACGCCAATTTGTGTTGGCCACCGATAAGAGCGCTGGCTAAGAGACAATCTTATTCACCAAAGCTAACTTGGTGTATATAAGTCTCTTCCTACTGTTGCTTCTTCAGGACTTCGAAGTATTACTTGTCGATAAACCCTGCTTCAATAATTGTGGGATATGCTCTGCTAGACTAAATCATGCCTTCGACTTGGGGTAACCCAACGAACGCATGATCACGTCAGCGGGCATTAGTGGGTGCCTCCGATGGTCTGTCCCTTTCCTTATAACATAAGGCCAGGCTTAGGCTATGTGTGTAGTGTATTCGTGTTACACTCCTTGATGTGTCAAGATTGTGCTCTTATACGGAATCGATCAGAAATTTCTAAAGGTCCACACTAGAGTTCGATCGATAGGAGAAAAAAAGAACTTGAGGAAGAGTAATACGGTAAAATTGGTGTTGGACTAGAAGAAACCTTCCTCTCTTTAACATTAACCTGCACAAAGCCCGTGCCTTGATACGGCTCAAGATTTTGAATCAAAGAACAAAATTTCATAATTTTAGGTATGACTTTGGTGCTTCTATATATTAAGTAGGTACAAACTTTTTCAAGAATGACAAGAGATGCAAAAGGAAGATGGATATTGCAATAAAAGTATTGTGAACGGGATGAAACACACCAACAACAAAGTACTTATCACCCACAGTCGCAAGATTAAAGAAATGTTTTCATTCCACCTCCAGCTTGTCTGCCATCTCGCAAGTAACCTTCCTCACCTGCCAACTGTGCTACTCTTCAATAAGGGGACATATTGTGAGAAAATTTACTCACCGGGTCCTACATAATCTGTCAATGTGTAAATTATGTGTAGTAAAATCTATTAATTTCACATCATATATGCTAGAACAGAATAAATAATTAACTCTTTAATTACGTAAAGGAAACAATAAACATAAAGGGATATGACATCATGTTATATATTTCTTCAAGAATATGAAACAACAATTTGAAGCATAATCATACAAAAAATTTCCAAAAGTACCGATTATTCGTCATTATTGCGGTCCCACTAATATTTCATCCCAAATACTTATTATCGCAGCTGCGCTGATTAGTTGTCCCGAGTGCACTCTCAGTGGCCATATTCCCATCCAGCCTCGTAGACCTCCGGACTCCTAGGGAATTATTCCGGCACCACCACGGCTAGTCAACTGTGTCTCCTGTCGTCGGTCGTGGTCCTTCGGCGACGAGTGGGCTATGGCCTTGCGGGAGTCCAACAGCTATTCGGACAGTTGCAGCTGTCGTACCCCAGGCTATCGTGTTGCACTACGGGAGAAAACCCCGTTGCCGTGTGCCGAAAGAACACGGAAAAGGCTAGAAAACGCATGGCAAAGCTTTTGCCGTGTGCTTTTCGCCGTTTCACACGGCAAAGAGTACACGACAGCGAATTGCACGGCAACAAATTCTTTGTCGTTTGCATTTCGTCGTGGTACACGGCAAATAAAGCTTGTTTACCCCACCCCCACTTGGTCACACACGAAACAGGAATGGAAAAATGTGGGTCCCATCTGTCAGTCTTTGTCGTGTGCTAGCACACGGCAAAGACTGACAGATGGGACCCACTGCCTTTCCCCCACCGTGGGCCACCAATGTCAGTCTTTGCCGTGTGCTAGCACACCGCAAAGAATGACAGATGGGCCCCATAGCCCCTCCAACGATTGTGTCATCCGTGCCAATCTTTTCCGGGTGCAAGCACACGGCAAAAAGGTGCCAGACGCTACGTAGCCCCCCTCCGGTGAAACCATACATCCGCTGGAAAAATACCGGACTTATACGGAAAACACGCGGTAACGACGTCGAAAGGGGGTACCAATGTGTAACTAGTTTCTTGGTTGTGTTTGGGTAGGCCATATAAACCCAAAACAACAAGGTAGAACACAACTCTTCGTAAGATTCACGATGTTTCGTCCGATACGGGAGTTTCACCCGATAAGCGCGTGTAAACTCACGAGAGAGAAGTGGATGCCGGTGAAGTAGCCCACACCCCGGAGTGCAATATTTTCCATAAAAAGTACACAACACACCTATACTAACATGGTATGGCACCCCATAGCTTGTGTTGGGATCCAGACACTCCGTAGCCCCCCCTCCGGTGAAATCCTACCTCCGCCGGAGAAATACCGGACTTATACGGAAAAACGCAGTAACAGCGTGGAAAGAGGGTAGAAATGTGGAACTAGTTGATTGATTGTGTTAGGTGTCGCACCCGGACTTCTATAGGATACTCGCCGTTCCGTTGAACAGCAGTAGATTGGATTACGGGTCTTACCTGCACCCGCGTCCTCTTACGAGTAGGCCAACACACGTATGTGTGACAACCAACCCCTATATGTTCAGCGTCGCCGTAAACCATCACATAGAAATCAGGATACTACCATTGACGTACTTCATACCATACACACATGGTACGTCAACGGCGTTTAACAAAATGATAGCACAACATATCTCTAAGACACAAAAGATGGAAATAAGTTGCAAATGGCTCTCACTAGAGCAGAGAATAGCAAATACAATCATCCAGAGGACACCTGTCCCAACATATCATCATTACATAGCAGCGGAAACGAACAAAGTGTCTGAGTACAGACAAAATCCAAATAGGCCTAAGAGGTCGGCAATGAAAGGAAAACGGAGACCATCCACGTAGTCTCGGATCCTGCCCGGGTCCGCTATCTACTCGTCAACAGCGTCGTCATACTCCACGTAGTAGCCACCATGGGGATCCTCGGAAACGTCGTCTGCAGAAACCACAGCCCCAAAGGGGTCAGTACATAAACGTACTGGCAAGCAAGACTCACACTTCACCAAAGTTTACCCGGCAACACCAGGTACAAATGCTTTAGGTTCAACGGAAGAATAGGTGATACAAAAGACATAGCAGCGGGCTGCAGTAACCAACTACAGAGACACGCTACAACTTCCGGCTAACAGGGAGGAGATAAGATAGCGTATCGTAACCAACTATTGCTAACCACCAAACAAACCCATCCTGGATCTCGCCCCTTATCCTAAGAAGCAATCCAAGGATAACTCACACAGTTGGATTAATGATGTTCAAGTTATTGTGTCAATAATCCTATTACTAGTCAAATTAGCATTAGTTAGGTCTAAGTTGTTCTGAGTACTTGTTAGCCAGCACTTTCACCAAGTCATGCATAACCGCGGAAAACACGACTTCTCGAGAAGATTTATCCCTGCAGGGGTGCACCAATTTGGCCGTACACGTAAGAATAACCCGCCAGATGGGAAGACCTTTCCCACCAAGCGGGGCACTCAACACAACTCAACTCTTCCTCGCATCAAGCCCAAAGAACCCCGTGCAATTGAGCGCACGGCTAATCAAGCCCCACGAAGAAAAGGGGACCCTCATAGCACTCTAAGAACGTGTCTCCCTAAATGCCGACTACAAAAGTTCCACCCTGGCGCCAAGGGTTTGCACCTGCATATGCATGCGGCAAATGGAAAACCCGAACTATGAGGCGATTTGGACGAGATGCGAATCGAATCAAATTGAGGGGGGCGCCCATACACGCTTCCCACATGCGGTTAGTGCGCTCATCATGGATCAGTAGACAAGACCCTTTTCCTAATTAGGGTCGACACTAGCAGGCCTCAAAACCACGCCGGGCCTCCAGCCGGTGCCTTATCAGCAAATTATTATTACCTCAAAATTAACAGGTTGTTGTTTAACATCGAGCCCCAGAACATCATGAAATAAGGTAACAGAAAGTAACGGACAACAGACTCGAGCAAAACAACCATAAGCATGCTAGTAAGACACGGGCAACAAGCATTGGGTTATAGGTGTGGAGATGAGGCTATATCAGGGTTAAAGGATAACATGTGATAGGATCGAACAGAAGCAACGATTCATAGGGCTAGCAGAATAGACAACGGAAAGTATCGGTATACAATGTTGAAAGGAACATAATGGTTCATGTGAGGGAATACTTTCCTGCAAACTCAATAGCCTGGTACTGAGCTAACTCCTCAGAAGTAGTATCGTAAACCTCGTCTGTCTCAACGTCGTCGTCTATTCGAGAAGAAGCAAACAAACAATCGAAAAGAGACGAACAATCAATAACAGGGTATAATGCACAATCATGGGATGATGCATGGCAATTAATTGATGCATCAAAATAAACTAGTTGACAAGATAACATGTTTAAATGGACCTATATGCAGTTTGGATTGCATATAGAAACCCATGATTAATGGTTGAATAAATTGATCTACAACTAACCAACAGGTGAAAGTGGATTAGCATGATGCATGGATTTGGAAAACAGAAAGAAGACATCAATAGAAACAATTTGAAAGGAAGTTTACCAAGTTTGGAATTTTATTTAACAAGTTAAGAATTTTGGGCTTCTTAATGAGTTACACAAGAATTTGTTGTTTTCACCAATTTTAATTGTGCAAAATAGATAACAAAGTTCATATTTGAAAAGAACACAAAATTTTAGGTGGAATACATGTTTCACTTGTTGAACAGGGATTTAGAATAATTTACTTATGAATTAAACAAGTTTAAACAAGAATTAAATGGATCTAATTCAAGCATGAAATTATTTGCAGTTTTATTTGTTCAAAACATTAAACCAAATTCATATTTGAAAAGTTTATACTTGTATGGTTTGAAAACATATTTTATTTGTTCAAAGATAATTTAATTTGAGCAAGTTATGAATTTAGCAAATTTAAATGATTTAAACAAGGTTTAAATTATTTAACCAATTTTAATTATTCAAAACATGAAACAAAATTTATATTTGAAAAGGTGGTTCAAAATAGCATGGAAAACATATTTAATTTGTTGAAAATGGATTTAAAATGAGCAAGTTATTATTTTGGCAATTTTAAATGCATTAAATATGAAACAGTGGTTTTCAGCAATTTAAATTACTCAAAACAGCAAACAAAGTTGATATTTGGAAAGTACATGAAAAATTGAATGGAAAACATATTTTATTTGTTGAATTTGGAATTTTTATGCCCAAGTTATGAATTTCGCAAAATTAAGTGAATTAAACAAGTTTTCAAATATTTCACCAATTTAAAATATTCAAAACAGTAAACAAATTTTATATTTGGGTAGAGCATTTAATTTAGTATTGAAAACAGATTTAAAATGTTGAAATTGGAGTTAATGATTTGTTTATGCAATTTACAAGATTTGGTATTATTCTGCCATTTTATTTATAGCTAGGGCCTTAGAAATAATTAGCAGGGATCTAGCAGTTAACAGCAGGGACTTGGTTGTGATTAGTAGTTTGTTTGGGTTGTGAAAAATAAAAAGGTAAAATGGGGGTTTAATCCCGTGGGGTGGGATTCGAACCTCCCACCTCATGGGTGCGCACAACGGACGGGAACCACTTTGGTGGTGTTCTGTTTCGTGACAGTAAGGGGGTTGTGGGGGGTTATGGTGTTGCTCGTGGCCTGCACCTAACTGACGAACTGGCGAACTGATCGTGGTTCAGGCTTGGGCGCGGATCGATCGCTGACGGCGAGGGGTGCCGCGGCCAGGCTGCCGTGCGCACGGTGCGTGTGCGGTGGGGTGCAGATGGGCGTGCGGATGACGCTAGGGAGCAAGGGAAAGAGAGGGAGGAAGGACGAGGGGAGGCTCACCTCTTCTGAAGGTAGCAGGCGCGGACAGGGAGGCGACGTTGGCGGCAAACCTCGCCGGCGGCGCTGTGGGGCTTCCCGGCCCGTGCTGATTGGTCGAGGCGGAAGAGGGTGGAGAGGAGGTTTCGTTCCCGTACCTAGCACGGACGGTAGTTCCCCGAAACGGCGGCGATCACCGGAGGGGGAGGAGAGTTTCGGTGGGGTTCAGTGGGGATCGGTGAGATACAGAGAAACAGAGATGCAGGGAGTGAGGTGGAAGAAAGAGGGAATGGAGGCGGGGAGAGGGAGAAGGAGGGAGAGGGTAGGGTTAGAGGGGGAGCCCTAGGGCTTGAGCTCGAGTTATAGGGGCGAGGAGGTGGTGATCGCCGTTGCTCCTCTGAACCAGTCGACGTGGGAGGCTTGGATGTTGAGCCGTACAGAGGAGGAAGACAGAGGGGGTACGCAGGCCTGGGAGAGTTGATGGGCTGGGCCTGCCCCTCTCTCTCTTTCTCTCTTTTAATTTTTTTTGTTCTGTTTTATTTTTTTTTTGCTGAAAAGGAAAAGAGAAGAAGAAAGGGTTTTTAGGGTTTAGAAATTTGGGTAAAATTTTGTATCAATTATTTATATTGTAACAGCAACATTGCCAAGTTTTGGTTTCCAAAAACTTTAATTATGTGGGTGTTTGTAAATTTAATTGAATTTAAATAATTTTTATAGTAAGTAATAAGGGTGACATTAAGCAATTTAAAAGATTTTGAATTCAAGTTTATTTGGAACAAAGGATTTAGTTGTTTTGTAATTTTCATAAAATTCAAAAGGGTTGCTGTTTGGAGAATGTTTGGAGAATTAATTGAATTTGAAAAGGAATTTGAATTAAGTGAATTTGCTATTAAATGAATTAATGAACTTAAACAATTTGATGGTCTGAAATTTATAGTTTAACGGAAACAATTAATTGGTTTGATTTGAATAACTCATTTTGGAAATTGTAACATCACAAGTATGAAACAAATATTTAAAATTTGGTTTGAAATTCAAATAGAAAACAAAGGAAAACAAATGAAAACAGAGGAAAACAAATGGAAAACAAAGCAAAACAAATACAATGAACATGATGTCATGATGCAAAACATAAAATAACAGAGAGCAAACATTCTAATGGCTATTTTTCATACTTGGGATGTTACATTAGGGTAGTCCATAGAAACCCAAAACAACAAGGTAGAACACAACTCTTCGTAAGATTCACGATGTTTCGTCCGATACGGGAGTTTCACCCTATAAGCGCGTGTAAACTCATGAGAGAGAAGTGGATGCCGATGAACCGGCCCACACACCAGAGTGCAATCTTTTCCATCAAAAACACACAACACACCTACTAACATGGTATGGCACCCCATAGCTCGTGTTGGGATCCAGACGCTCCGTAGCCCCCCCTTCGATGAAACTCTACCTCCGTTGGAGAAATACCGGACTTATACGGAAACTCGCAGTAACAGCGTCAAAAGGGGGTAGCAATGTGTAACTAGTTACTTGTTTGTGTTTGGGTAGGAGATAGAACCCAAATCAACAAGGTAGAACACAACTCTTTGGAAGATTCACGATGTTTCGTCCGATACGGGAGTTTCAGCATATAAGCGCGTGTAAACTCACGAGAGAGAAGTGGATGCCGGTGAAGCGGCCCACACCC
The DNA here is from genome assembly GCA_028641055.1 of Alopecurus myosuroides. Classification (NCBI taxonomy): domain Eukaryota; kingdom Viridiplantae; phylum Streptophyta; class Magnoliopsida; order Poales; family Poaceae; genus Alopecurus; species Alopecurus myosuroides. The sequence goes on along the minus strand of CM054060.1, from coordinate 432,997,421 downwards.
CGGAGTGCAATCTATTCCATCAAAAGTACACAACACATTTATACTAATATGGTATGGAACCCCATAGCTTGTGTTGGGATCCATACGCTCCGTAGCCCCCCTCCGGTGATACCCTACCTCCGCTTGAGAAATACCAGACTTATACGGAAACACACGGTAACGGCGTCGAAAGGGAGTAGCAATGCGGAACTAGTTGATTGGTTGTGTTAGTGTAGTCCATATAAACCCAAAACAACAAGGTATAAAACAACTCTTCGCAAGATTCACGATGTTTCGTCCGATATAGGAGTTTCACCCTAAAAGCGCGTGTAAACTCACGAGAGAGAAGTGTATGCCGGTGAAGCGGCCCACACCCCGGAGTGAAATCTTTGGCATCAAAAGCACACAACAAAAATATACTAACATGGTATTGCACCCCATAGCTTGTATTGGGATTCAGACGCTCCGTAGCCCCCCTCCGGTGAAACCCTAGCTCCTGGAGAAATACCAGACTTATACGGAAACACGCGGTAACGAAGTCGAAAGGAGGTAGAAATGTCAAACTAGTTCCATGCTTGTGTTAGGGTAAACAAGGGGATTTATATTAAATTGATAAATAAACTTAAATTTTGTAATTATAAATTTAACAAGCTATTTTGGAAGAAAAAAAAAGTTCTCTCCCATGTGCATGCACACGACAAAGAACTGACTGTGGGCGAGGAACGGGGGATACAGTGTCAGTTCTTTGCCGTGTGCATCCACACGGTAAAGGTAGATCCTTTGCAGTATGCATGCACACGACAAAGAACTGATGTAACAGCTCCATTTTGCCCCGCAACGGTATGGCCACGTGGTCGTAATCTTTGCCGTGTGTTGTCTTTACTGTGTGCATTGTTGATTCTTTGCCGTGTGTTTATCTTTGCCGTGTGCTTTTCGCTAAACTAGACCGTGTGTTTGTCTTTACCGTGTACGACACACGGCAAAGAAAATCAATGCCGTGTGCCCGATGGTGTGCACACGGCAAAGATGCGAGCACACGGTAAAGATGTGCTTTCCCGTAGTGTTTCCATGTTGTCCTCGTCCTAAGCGTCATTTCGGCGGAAAGCTCGTTTCCGGTACCATCCTCCCCAACTACTCCCGCCTCCACTACTAGGGCTGCAAACGTACCTTACCACTTGATCCCTCGTCTGGCAGCAGACTTTTGTCAGTTAAAAAAATGAACTCTTTTTCCTATTGTAGTTTCGTATAACCATACCAGTTCTTAGGGAAGACATATCGAACGGAAAGACAGTTCTACTACTTTTGTAGATACCAGACAATTGATTTCTACCTGGTTGCAGATGGGCCTCAGTTGGGCTCGACGCGAGAAGGAGAGAGAGGGAAAAAGAGGGCGTATTATAGATAGGGCCCAACATATTTTTTCTATAGTAATTTTTTTGTAGATTGTTGCCTAACAACACATAGTAGCTGTCAATTCTATCATTGTTGTTGCATATAGAAATTCCTCAATGATGTATTCCCCTTCTTCTCATCTACTGTTCACCTTTATTGCCTCAACCTCCTTGCCCTGGCACACGCCCTAGCGGAAAACACCAATCACTAATAAATTCACCGATGTTGAGGTCCAAAGGTTGTTGGCAATGCCTACCATAAATCCTCCGACATGTAGAAATTGCCTTCTTATATTATGAAATTCCGTACCTGTATTATAAAGTTCCCGATGAATATTGATAAGTTGCCCCCATATTGATTTTGTGAAGGTGCTATTGATAGTGGCATACCGGTTGTTGTGGAGTTTCCCACTGATGTTTATAAAGTTTCCTACCGTCACCGCGAAGTTTCCTAGCGATAATATAAAGATGCTAAGTTGATTTAGTTATTATAAAAGTTGTGTACCGTTGTTGTGAAAATTGCAGACCATTGTTGTGAACTCCCATATTGTTATCGCGAAGTTGCTTGGCAAAGTTCCGTACTATTGTTAATAAGTTTCCTAACACTATTAATAAGTTGCCTACCGATGTTCATAAGTTGTCTACCTATTATTATAAAGTACGTCTTGTTGTGAAGTAGAATATATGTTAAGTTTCTTTTAGTTGTTATGAAGTTACCTACTGTTATTATAAAGTTGTCTACTATTGTTGTTAAATTTTGCTATCGATGTTTTGTAAAGTTGCCTACAATTGAGTTGAAGTTGTTTTAGTTGTTATGAAATTGCCCAACTATGTTATGAAGCCACATACCATTATTTTGAATGTAATTTTTTATAACACACCACAATTGTTTCATCGCACGCTAAGTTGTATTGTCGCGCATCATAAGTTGCTTCTGAAAAGAAATCAATTTGCCAACATTTTTTTATAGTAGAACACATATGGAAACTTCATGAATAGAAAAACTCATAGCACTGGTATGCCTCTTCACAAAATTAATGTTTGGCAACTTTAACACACCCGTAGGTAGTTTCACATCATAAATAGGCAATTTGCCAACAACTAAAAGAAAATTACCAACTTGACAAGAACCTGTACAACTTCACGACAACCTTATCCAACTTCACAATGGTAAAAGGCAATTTAGTGACAGCTAAAAGCAACTTAGCTACAAATACATGTAACTTTACCAACTTCACTGAATGTTCGGTTGAGTTTGTCTTCACCCGAGCGGGTATACTCACGGCGAACGTTTACAATGACTATGGTATTTGATAGCGTTATCTGCGAGATAATAGCATAGAACCACCACATTTCTGCCAAAATTCCGAAAAATCACCACCTTACGTTTATTTCCGCAAAAACCACCACTATCGTGCCAATTTTTTGCAATTCGCGCTAAACGTCATTTTGAAGCGAGTTGACGCTGGAACTGACACAGGGGCCCACAAGGGGTGCTGACGTGGAAACGCTGTGAGACGACCGTGAAGCTGCCGTTAAGTGATGATAGCATAAAACCACCACATTTCTGCCGAAATTCCGAAAAACCACCACTTTATGTTTATTTCTGGAAAAACCACCACTACCGTGAGATAATAGCATAAAACCACCACATTGCTGCCAAATTTCCGAAAAACCACCACTTTCCGTTTATATCCGCAAAAACCAGCACTATCGTGCCAATTTTTGGCAATTCGCGCGAAACGTCAATTTGAAGCGAATCACCCCTGGTGGGCTCCTTCGTGTCAGTTCTGTGTCCGCTCCTAGTACCAAGCACCAAAGATGGATGCCGCTAGATCACGGTCGCCGTCCGTATCCTCATCCATCCACTCCCGGTAGGAAGCACCAAGATCGTTGCTGCCAGAGCTGCTCGCCCGCTGTGGGCATCCTCGGACGTCCCCTCCAAGTACGTACGGCGCATCAAGATTCATGCCGCCAGCTCCGGCCGCTCGGCTACTCAGTTGTCCACGGTAACCCATACACATCCTCCATTATCTAGGGATGTGTGCCCTCCCCGGCGTCCAACAACGGAGACAGATGTCGCACACGATGGAGGTACTAGCGGAAGCGGTGGTGGAGAGGGAAAAGAAGATTCCGGTGGAGGAAGAGGAGAAGATTTCGACGAAGGAAGAGAAGATTCCTGCGGGGGAACAGGAGATTCCAGCGGAGCAATCGCACGCAGACATCTCGAAGAAACCTCCGTCCTGTGGCCACATAGGTACAACGACCTCTTGATCCCTTTGCGTGATTGATTAGTATCTGATGCTCACCAAGAGGGAGTTATATTGTTGTGTGGTTGACGAAATAGGTGTCGGTGGCCATTGAATTCTCCTCCAATGGTTCTTCGTTTGTTGAACTGAAGCTTTGTAGTGAGAAGATTGGCATTGAATTGAGCTTTGTTTGTTGACTCTGTTATCCACTCACCTTGTAACTGTTGGACCAATTTTAAGCATGAATAGTTGCTTAGGCTGGAGACATGAAGACGAGCTCGGTTGTCGCTAGTGTTGGAAATTACCTTGTGTTCCTTCTTTTGCTGGATGTTATAGTAGTTTCTCCCTCTTCATCTTGGGCTACCTAGTTATTCTAGCAGGCAAACATATTCTACTTTCTGTTGTATATTAAGATGCAATTTCTTGATGCAGTATAAGAGATACAAACTTGATATTTTTTGTGTCAGTAAAAAGGTTCATGTTGTAAAGTAGCAACTTTGGTTTGAGGATTTCTTGTCTCTAAAAAATAAAAGATCTAATTTGGACCATGAGACCCAAGCTAATTTTGTTATTTGGATGGCGATGGTTAACTTCAGTTACATGTGTAGGGCTAAGAATAGCTGTGTAGGTGACCAAACTATGGCTAAGAGTAGATGTCCATGTCCAGGTAATTTTGCAGGTAAAAGTGACCTCTTCATCCCCTTTTCATAGTTCCATTCATACTAGCTGCCTTTTGTGGAAAATGGAGCATTTTTTGTTATGGTCTCTAGAAAGGCAGGAGGGATTGAAAGTGGAACTAAAGAAATACACACTTATTCTCTTCTTTGTTTGACTTCAAGAGCCATGCCATCAAGTTCAAATTCAGCATATCAATTTGCATGTCTTTTTTAGAAATAAAATTTTTAGTGAAGAATTTTAGAAGTAGAAACATGCTTTCTCAAGATGCTTGAAAAGAAGTCTGGAATTGAGCACGCATGGTATGATTATATTGTGATTGCTATACCTTTTGTTGCTCATAAGATGTTCTTGTATGTCACTGCTATTAAGCCTACTTTTCTGCCATATTCTTATTTTGTCAACACGATTTTTTGTGCCATAAGATTTTTGAAGAACTTATGTTATTCCTGATGTTTTATCTTGACGGTTATTTGAACAACTTCTGTTATTTCCCAACGTACTTGGCATACTCATGTTACTAAGTTTTATCATATGCATCTTTTCAGTGGAGGAATTCTAAAATAGGTTGTGCTGAATGTTGATCTAAAGAATAAACTATATGGCTTTAAAATGATGCAGAATGCTAGTTGGCAATGTTTGCTCTACTGGATGGATGGACATTCATTGGGACCTCAACTTGTGCCACCACCGGGCTCTTTCACGTCGCCGCGGGCAGATGCGGTCACACAAAACCTGTGTCGCGGACAACATCGACGGCGCTCTGCTCTCCCCATGAGTTGGTGGATCTTATCGTGACCCTGCCAGGCGGCGTCGATTGGGCTTCGCCATGGAGTAAGGGTTTGGCTGCAGCAACGTTGGTACAGCTTTGCGTAATTGGTACCTTTTTATATAATAATATATTTTCTTTGTCAAAAAAATAAATAAATGTACTTTCCCATGTAAATATATCAAGCTAACCTATTATAGTTTTCTGATTTTGGTAAACTGTTAAAACAGATATAATCTTTGTACTTGATAGTAATTTCCTCCAGCATCGATTTAGCTAGCTGTATCAGCTAATCGGATGTGAAAATTGCCTGAGGTTGTATATATGAGCTAGTCAGCTAGTCTGAAATGTATCATGCCAATTAGTGCTGGCGGATGAGGCGGAAATAGCGGACAGGCCGCTGGCATGTCCACTTGCATCGTGACAAGTGAGGCACGCGTACATCACGGTCTGAGGAGGGAGGCTGTTTTCTGTTTAGGGTTTAGTGTGCCTCACTTCCTTTATTTCTTGCCACAATAGAGTGAAGTGGTAGTGCATTCTTAATTGCCCTTCCTTTTTTTCTTCCACTTGAGTGGTAATACAAGTTGAATTTTGTATTTTTTTGTGTTTTCGTTAATCAATCATTAAACAAGTGTGTCAATTTCAATCATGGTTTTTAAGGCGTCCAGCCATGTTAAGGCCCTGGGGGGAGCCTCAACGCCTAGGAGCTTAAAGCGCGTGGCAAGGCGACATGTTAGTTCATTTTTTAAAAAATGATGATTAATAAAATTACTTGCCATAAATAATCGAAAATACCTTGATTTGTTTGGTTGTTGACCCCACAGATCGTCCATTTTTCCATCTTTTTTCCCGTATCTTTCTTCCACAATAGAAATTTCCATAAAGATGGAACATATATGCTTACAACTTGACCTAAGTACTTAAGAGACTGATACGTCTCCAACGTGTCTATAGGTTCTGATGTTCCATGTTGATATTATGCCAATTGCTACATGTTTTCTATACACTTCATCTCATTTTTATGCATTTTATCTGACTATAATGACAATATGCCACAGTGCCAGTTCCTGTTGTTTTTTGTTTCAGAAAGGTTCTTCCGAAACTATTCTCAGAATTGGACGAAATATCCCATATTTTCTATCACGTAGATGAAGTCCGGAGGAGGCTCGAAAGGGGGCAGGGAGGCAGCCACACCATATGGCGGAGGGCCCCTCGTGGCCGCACGTCCACGTGGTGTGGGACCCTGGCCACCCACCGACATCACCCTTTTGCCTATAAATAGCCTTCTACGGGAAAACCCTAAGCATCCGAGTTTCCATCCACGAAAAATTTTGTAGCTGCCGCCATCATTAACCATAGTTTGGGAGGGTTCTGAAGCTCTCACCGGCACTCCTACTGGGGGTGAATTCATCACCGGAGTTCTCTTCACCACCATGCCTGCCTCCTAAGTCATGCGTGAGTAGTTCAACACTGGTCTACTGGTCGATAGCAGTAGATAGATGGTTGTCTACGCCTTCAAAATGAATCGCCGCACATGTGATGGTGATGAGTCCAACCCAAGGTTTACTCAACCTGAACACGAAGAAGTGCGCTCTTGTACCTTGGAGTTCAACAGGGAGATTTACTCGGTTATTCTTGTCTGCTAGAGGCATCGAAGCTAACCTAGTAAAAGTTAAAGCTATAATGTCAATGAAAGAACCCACAAACATGGACGGAGTATAAAAACTTGGGGGGGGAAATTGCAGCACTTGGGAGATTCATAGCAAAGCTGGGAGAGAAAGCACTCCCCTTATACAAATTAATGAAAAATTCAGACAAGTTCGAGTGGACACCGAAATCCCAGGAAGCCTTCCTTGGCCTCAAATAAATTGTGTCGACTCCACCCGTCTTGGTCGCACCTCAGGAAAAGGAGCCAATGAAACTATACATTTGAACAAAGAGACAAGTGGCCAGTATTGTGCTAGTAGTCGAACGACCCTAGGTAGGGTCCATCTACAGAACAAAACGACCAGTGTATTACTCAGCGAGGTGCTATCAATGTCCAAGCAAAGATACCCATATTATCAAAAACTAGTCATCAACCCGTGCACATGCACGGGCTAGTCACTTAGAAAATACATTAAAAAGGACTTTTCAAAATAATTTCTGTACACATGTTTGCAAATAAATAGACTTGGTAGTCGTCTCTTAGTTGGTTTACACCATAGTCTTACCGATGTAGAAAAATCTATAATTACATGAACGTCTGTCAAAAGCACATACTAAAAAAAAAAACATTGAAATTGCATAGACTTCCCTATAATTTCGTAGTTGTCAGTTTTCTAGTTGGCATATCAAATATGTAGATACGTTGCGCAGAAAAATACGCATGTTGATTAATGTAACCAATACATATATGACGCATTCATTTTGCCATTAGTCAATCTTTTTAAGTTTGGCCAAGTAAAAAAAACATGATTTCTATTGATATTTACCCGGTATTAAATGTGTTTTTTCATAAACTTTGTCAAATATTACAAAAGATCCTAAAACAAAATATATAAGCGTTATGTTTTTAGAAGAGGTGTGTTGTATTTAGATATTGAAATGGAAAATAATATTGCATACAATTTTCTTAAATACAGTACATAATGTTTTGCCGACACAGAGTAGAAAAAAATGTATGCAGATCATGCCAGGAAATGAACAAAAATGTGAGGTGACAACATACTTCCATGTTCACATGCTGAGGATAATATTATAGGGGTGGTCTTTTTCAGAGAAGAGCAAAACTGATGACCGCTAGTACACACTTAATATCACAAAAACAATTAGTCTATTATTTTTGTTTCCCAAGTAGACTGAATTACTCTTTTTCAACTTTGATAATGTTAAACTTCCACGCATTTGAAACATTGTTCCAAATATCTGCAAAATCAAGCTCACGGCACTGGTACATCCTTCCATGTATCTGAAACAAACAACTACCGAAATCTTTGGTGTCAATTTTTTTTACCAATAGTAGCCATATGTTTCACTAAACTCTGGGGTACACCTAGGGCCAGTCAAATAGCCATAAAAATCAAACATACTAATGGTGTAATTTAAAAGATTTTCCGTGCCAAATTCGTTCAGTTGAAGAGCTAATCTACAAACAAAAGCATGTAGTAGGGATGAGTTTCACTTGTGTCGTGTGATACACAGCAAGAAAAGAAATACTATTATAATAGATTCTTCTGAACAACTACAAAATGAACAGTGCGTTGCTGTCTATTTGAGAAACAAAAACGTTTGATGTACAGCTGAGAGAAGATATCTGTTACCTGCCGTTGTAATGTCAAGCAGTATCAACGGGGATTAGACAACTTAATTGTTTGTGGTGTGATCGTTGGTGGTTCTTGCAAGGAAAACAATTTGGCATATGTCAGCAAACTGAATCAGACACACTTATCGTGATATGGAGAATAAAAACATGGTAGTAAGTTTTTCATTGTCTTCCATAATATATTTAAATTTGACTCAGGTGTGGGCACATAATTTGCATGCAAAATGAGACAGCCTATAATGCTGGGAGGATAAAATCCTTAAATAGAACAGGGAGCATGATAATTTAATCTAACAAAGGTCTGCCCATACTATTTAGGTGACTGTAGAACCACTGAAGATAGAGGACCATCAACTCAGCTGACCAAGTTCTAAGCATGTAGTCCTATACTCAACATAAATTCACATAAGGCAGCTGCGAGAGAGTCTATGCTTATTCTCATCTGCATTTTACAAACACATGTCACGGTCACATCTAAAGATGAATTTTGAGTGCTTATGGGTGGATCGCAAAAGGAAAACATATACATAAATATAATGAAACAAACAGGTCGAATTTTTAATATCTAACGCAAATTTGTCCCAATCCAAATTGCATGTGTAAAGTTCGTAAGAAGTTAAAACTGTTTGTCCTAGACTACGTTTCTGGTTCTAGGCAACTGTACCACTATATCCATATTTCCCGCAGCAATTCATTAGAGACCAAATGTAAGCTTAACAAAAAAGAATATCACTAAACCTTCAGCAGGGTCCCATTCTGCATGAAGTAGAGAGGAGTAGTTGTAACACCTGGGGTGTTACCCTAATAGAAAGTTGTTTGTTTTCTTTTGCTTGCATCACATGCATCACATGAGCATTGCATTCTGTTTTTCAAAACAACTCAAATTCAAAACAATTTAAACTTTCACACCTTGTTTCAAAATTTCCAATTTCAAAATTCCAAACTAAACCCTATTTGAGAATCACCTAACAATTTAATATCACATTAATAATTTAAGTTGTTGAAAGTAATTTTAAACTACCTTGTTGTTGTTGTTTTGCAAATTAATAAAATTTAATTATCAAATAAACAACCTCAAACCCTATTTGAAAAATTCAACTAACAACTTAAAATCAATTAAAATTTCCAACCTGTGAAAGTAATGTTAGCATTTGCTTATATTTTCTGTTTTGAAAAAGTAATAAAAATATAAATAAACCACCCCAAAACCCCAACCTAGTCTTCTCTCTTTCTTTTCTTTTCTACAAGCAAAAAAAAAGAGAAGGAAAAATAGAAAAGAGGGGTGGAGAGAGAGGCAGCCCACCCCTTTCCCTTTTCTCCCCCGAAGCCCATCTCTCTTCTTCTCCTCCCCCAGCCCACCAAACCTTCTAGCCCAATACCCTTTCACTATTGTCGTCTTCCTCCTCCCCCTACGTCATCTTCGTACGACAGCACCTCCACCCTCTGATCGATCTCTCCTCCACCCGATGCTTGCCGTACTAGCTAGGCACTTTCCATAAAACCCTCTGCCCTAGCTAGCCCTAGCCGTGCCTCCTCCCACACCGCCGCCACCCTCTCTCCCTCCTCATCTAACTGCCCCTGCTCCTCTGTATTTCTCCACCATCACCGGTACGACATGGTCGCTGCTGGACCTTCACTGGGACGCCACGGCCTCCACGAGGCTCCTCTGTTCCTGGGAATGGGTTCCCCACGCTCCCACCTTCGTCGTCGCGGTAGATCGGCGCCGGTGCCGCGCTAGGGAGGGGCTGCGCTTCCACGTTCTCCGGCGAGCCCCCCTGCCGCTGCCACTTTTTTCGCCTCCATCAGAACAGCTCGTCGTCGCCGCTCCTCCTTCCACGACGCCACCCCGTGGTGAGCGCTCCTTCCCGGCCTAGGCCCACTCCTCCCTCTTGCTCTGTGATGTTTGGCCGCACCCATCGCCTCGCCGTCGCTCGGTTCTGGTCGCCGTCGATCGGATTGTTGAACCTGACGAGGTGTTCGAGCCGTGTGCGAAATTCAGTTAAACACCGAGAACATCACCTCTTCTTTAGTCAGTTATCTGAACCAACACAACCGAGGCAGTAGCGTAGTGGTTCAGTTCGTGCGCTCGCTTCCGCGAGGGCAGCGGTTCGAGCCCCGCGGGCGCACTCCTTTTTGGTGAATTACTCGCGCGCGAGTCCAGGGGCCCACCTGTCATGCACGCTAGAAGCCCAATCACCTACCCCACGCTCACGTGGACGCCTCTGTGGCGCTGGGCCCATCTGTCATCCAGCATGGGTCCATTCTTCCCGGGTGTAGAAAGTTTCTGCCCTAATTCTTTTTTTTCTTTTCCTGAAAATGGCAGAATAAACCCCAATTTTGTAAATTCAATAACTTTGTCAATACAACTCCAATTTGCACAAACCAAATATGTATTCCAATTAAAATTTCATGAACTTTTCAAATAAAACATTTGTTTTCTGTTTTGCACATTTAAAATTGTTCCAAATTTCAAATTCAAACAATTCTTTTCCAATTTGGTTAATTCTATAATTAATTCATACTTAATTCAAATAACACAAATAAAATATGTTTTTCAGTCCAAATTCATTGTACTTTCTGTTTATCAACTTTGTTTTGCATTTTGGGCAATTAAAATTAATGCTAGTTAATAATTCTTAAAAATGACAAAACAAATGGCATAATTAATAACTTTCAAATGGTTGCTCCAAATTAAATACTCAAAACATGAATTTCATCCAAAATCACATGCCACACTTGAATATCAACTTTGTTTTCTGGTTTGCAACAATTAATTTGAATAATTGTTTCACCTCTTATTTAATGCAATTTAAATTGCCAAAACTCATAACTAATTCATTTTAATTCCAAATCAAACCAATAAAATATGTTTTCCAATCAGCTTCATGTCCTTAACATGTTCATGCCATTCATATCTCTGTTTGCATCTTATCTTTTGCATTTTAGGTTTGTTATGCATGTTCATCTATATGACAACATATGGAATGTGTGGGCTAATTATTTCCAGCTGTTGCCCCTTCCATTTAAATTGCCTAACTCATCTACTTTATTGTTTTCCATGCTAAACAACATTTAACTTGATGGGTAGATAAACAACTTGAACCAATTCCATTTTCTCCGGACTCCGGTTCCGATTAAATTGCTTAAGTTGTTTTCCCCTGTTGCATCTTGCCATGTCATGCATATAAACTAGGATCATGCTGGATCTTTTGCCGTAGTAGTAACTGTTGCATCCGGTGTTTCTTTTAGTTCGTTGCTTCTTCCCGGATAGGACGTTGAGATGATGTGAGCAACGACAAGTTCTGCTACCTTGCGGGATCTCAGGAAAGTATACTCACTTGCTATCAGTGTTGCCTTTCATCATTTCTTACCGATTCTTTCCGTTGTTCTTATTCTAGCCTTTGATTCGATGCTTGTGTCTCGATCCTATCGTATGTTTACCTTGCAGCCATGATATAGCCTTTCCTTCCACTTCCTATTAAATGTTGATTGTTTACCTCGTTGGCCTTCGTGTCGTAGCTGCATGCTTAGGGTTGCTTTTGCTCGAGTCTGTTGTCGGTTACTTCTTTTACTATCTTATTATTGTTCCGGGGGCTCGATGTTAATCAATCAACCTGTTAATGCTAATGGTAATAATAAACTTGACAATAAGGCACCGGCAGGAGGCCCATGGGTGGTTTTGAGGCCTGCTAGTGTCGCCCCCCTAATTAGGAAAAGAGTCTTGTCTACTGATCCATGATGAGCACACTAACCGCATGTGGGAAGCGAGTACGGGCGCCCCCCTCAACTTGACTCGATTCGCATCTCGTCCAAATCGCTACATTTAGTTCGGGTGTTCCATTTGCTGCATGCATGATCTTGCGAGCCGTTGGTACCCGGGTGGAACTTTCGTAGTCGGCATTTAGGGCGGCGTGGTCTTCCAGTGCTATGAGGGTCCCCTTTTCTTCGGGGGCTCGATTAGCCGCGCACGCACAGCACGTGGTGCTTTGGCCTTGATGCGAAGAAGGGTTGGGTTGTGTTGAGTGCCCCGCTTGGTGGAATGGCCGTTCCATCTGGCGGGTTATTCATACGTGTACGGCTAAATTGGTGCATCCCTGTAGGGTAAATCTTCTCGAGAAGCCGTGTTTTCCGCGGTTATGGTTGACTTGGTGAAAGTACTGGCTAACAAGTACTCAGGACAACTTGAACCTAATGATTAACCATATTGCACCCAATGATTAATAACTTGACTAGTAATAGGTTATTGACACAATAACTTGATTCATCATTAATCCAACTGTGTGAGTTATCCTCGGATTGCTTCTTCGGATAAGGGGCGAGATCCACGATGGGTTTGTTTGAAGTTATCTTTCAGTTGGTTACTATACTCGATCTTATCTTCTTTCTGTTAGCCGGAAGTTGTAGTATCTCTCTGTAGTTGGTTAGTGCAGCCCGCTGCCGCTTCTTTGCAATAATCCCTTCCTTTCCGTTGTACCCAAAGTATTTGTATCTTGTGATGACTGGTTACGCCGGTATCTTGTGAGTATGGGTTTTATCCCCTTGCCAGTACTTAACCGTACTGACCCACGAATTCATTTTCGTGGCTGCATATTCAACATTGCAGTCAACAGGTTTGAAGTCTGACGACGTTAGCTTGGGAATCCCTCCGGCTTGGCCTGGGCAGGGATTGGACGCTCGCGGTTATCTTCAGGACTCTTAGTCCAATTTGTATCTTGTCCGTAGTCGGACACTTTGTTGTTTTCTTCCGCTGTTATTTGGATCTTTGTATTGTATCAGTTGTATCCTTGTCGCGTTTGAGTCGTCTTGTATCTATCTGTTTCTGTTGTAATTGTGGAATATTCGTGAACTATTGTAATGTTATCATAAATGGCAACCTGGAATCGGTTATTATGCGGATTTGGCGAAAATGCTGAAATCTGCATAGTGCCCGATCTCGGGGCGCGACAAATGGTATCAGAGCCTTGGTTCCGATTCCCGAGATTGTTTCGATATGAATGGTTATCGAAGCAACGGGTCCGCAAAGCCTGTAGGTTAACCTAGCTAACGGTCGTTGTTTCTAGAGTGTCAAAAACTATTGTGCTAAACTATTTTGGAAACATCTCGATAGGATTCTTGTTTTCTCCTTATCTCTATTCTACTTCTCCTTCTATCTCATTTGTTTTGGAGTCTACTCTCGTACTCAATCTTTCAAAGTGTTAGGATCCTACGTGGGTTGGACGTTTTCTGAGCCTTTAACCTAATATGTTCGATCATCGGAAGATTCCTGGTGGAAGAACATCGTCGTCAGCCCGATCAAGAATCTCTTGTTAGTGGTGTCGAGAATCCCTTGTTAGCGGTGTCGAGGAGATCAACTGGAAGCACGAAGAATCGATAGTCGAACTTCTTTCCCCTCCCGGGTTAGCAGGTGGATTGCGAGGGCGCAATCCCTTGTTAGTGGTGTCGTCTGTAACACCTGGGTGTTACCCTAATAGAAAGTTGTTTGTTTTCTTTTGCTTGCATCACATGCATCACATGAGCATTGCATTCTGTTTTTCAAAACAACTCAAATTCAAAACAATTTAAACTTTCACACCTTGTTTCAAAATTTCCAATTTCAAAATTCCAAACTAAACCCTATTTGAGAATCACCTAACAATTTAATATCACATTAATAATTTAAGTTGTTGAAAGTAATTTTAAACTACCTTGTTGTTGTTGTTTTGCAAATTAATAAAATTTAATTATCAAATAAACAACCTCAAACCCTATTTGAAAAATTCAACTAACAACTTAAAATCAATTAAAATTTCCAACCTGTGAAAGTAATGTTAGCATTTGCTTATATTTTCTGTTTTGAAAAAGTAATAAAAATATAAATAAACCACCCCAAAACCCCAACCTAGTCTTCTCTCTTTCTTTTCTTTTCTACAAGCAAAAAAAAAGAGAAGGAAAAATAGAAAAGAGGGGTGGAGAGAGAGGCAGCCCACCCCTTTCCCTTTTCTCCCCCGAAGCCCATCTCTCTTCTTCTCCTCCCCCCAGCCCACCAAACCTTCTAGCCCAATACCCTTTCACTATTGTCGTCTTCCTCCTCCCCCTACGTCATCTTCGTACGACAGCACCTCCACCCTCTGATCGATCTCTCCTCCACCCGATGCTTGCCGTACTAGCTAGGCACTTTCCATAAAACCCTCTGCCCTAGCTAGCCCTAGCCGTGCCTCCTCCCACACCGCCGCCACCCTCTCTCCCTCCTCATCTAACTGCCCCTGCTCCTCTGTATTTCTCCACCATCACCGGTACGGCATGGTCGCTGCTGGACCTTCACAGGGACGCCACGGCCTCCACGAGGCTCCTCTGTTCCTGGGAATGGGTTCCCCACGCTCCCACCTTCGTCGTCGCGGTAGATCGGCGCCGGAGCCGCGCTAGGGAGGGGCTGCGCTTCCACGTTCTCCGGCGAGCTCCCCTGCCGCTGCCACTTTTTTCGCCTCCATCAGAACAGCTCGTCGTCGCCGCTCCTCCTTCCACGACGCCACCCCGTGGTGAGCGCTCCTTCCCGGCCTAGGCCCACTCCTCCCTCTTGCTCTGTGATGTTTGGCCGCACCCATCGCCTCGCCGTCGCTCGGTTCTGGTCGCCGTCGATCGGATTGTTGAACCTGACGAGGTGTTCGAGCCGTGTGCGAAATTCAGTTAAACACCGAGAACATCACCTCTTCTTTAGTCAGTTATCTGAACCAACACAACCGAGGCAGTAGCGTAGTGGTTCAGTTCGTGCGCTCGCTTCCGCGAGGGCAGCGGTTCGAGCCCCGCGGGCGCACTCCTTTTTGGTGAATTACTCGCGCGCGAGTCCAGGGGCCCACCTGTCATGCACGCTAGAAGCCCAATCACCTACCCCACGCTCACGTGGACGCCTCTGTGGCGCTGGGCCCATCTGTCATCCAGCATGGGTCCATTCTTCCCGGGTGTAGAAAGTTTCTGCCCTAATTCTTTTTTTTCTTTTCCTGAAAATGGCAGAATAAACCCCAATTTTGTAAATTCAATAACTTTGTCAATACAACTCCAATTTGCACAAACCAAATATGTATTCCAATTAAAATTTCATGAAATTTTCAAATAAAACATTTGTTTTCTGTTTTGCACATTTAAAATTGTTCCAAATTTCAAATTCAAACAATTCTTTTCCAATTTGGTTAATTCTATAATTAATTCATACTTAATTCAAATAACACAAATAAAATATGTTTTTCAGTCCAAATTCATTGTACTTTCTGTTTATCAACTTTGTTTTGCATTTTGGGCAATTAAAATTAATGCTAGTTAATAATTCTTAAAAATGACAAAACAAATGGCATAATTAATAACTTTCAAATGGTTGCTCCAAATTAAATACTCAAAACATGAATTTCATCCAAAATCACATGCCACACTTGAATATCAACTTTGTTTTCTGGTTTGCAACAATTAATTTGAATAATTGTTTCACCTCTTATTTAATGCAATTTAAATTGCCAAAACTCATAACTAATTCATTTTAATTCCAAATCAAACCAATAAAATATGTTTTCCAATCAGCTTCATGTCCTTAACATGTTCATGCCATTCATATCTCTGTTTGCATCTTATCTTTTGCATTTTAGGTTTGTTATGCATGTTCATCTATATGACAACATATGGAATGTGTGGGCTAATTATTTCCAGCTGTTGCCCCTTCCATTTAAATTGCCTAACTCATCTACTTTATTGTTTTCCATGCTAAACAACATTTAACTTGATGGGTAGATAAACAACTTGAACCAATTCCATTTTCTCCGGACTCCGGTTCCGATTAAATTGCTTAAGTTGTTTTCCCCTGTTGCATCTTGCCATGTCATGCATATAAACTAGGATCATGCTGGATCTTTTGCCGTAGTAGTAATTGTTGCATCCGGTGTTTCTTTTAGTTCGTTGCTTCTTCCCGGATAGGACGTTGAGATGATGTGAGCAACGACAAGTTCTGCTACCTTGCGGGATCTCAGGAAAGTATACTCACTTGCTATCAGTGTTGCCTTTCATCATTTCTTACCGATTCTTTCCGTTGTTCTTATTCTAGCCTTTGATTCGATGCTTGTGTCTCGATCCTATCGTATGTTTACCTTGCAGCCATGATATAGCCTTTCCTTCCACTTCCTATTAAATGTTGATTGTTTACCTCGTTGGCCTTCGTGTCGTAGCTGCATGCTTAGGGTTGCTTTTGCTCGAGTCTGTTGTCGATTACTTCTTTTACTATCTTATTATTGTTCCGGGGGCTCGATGTTAATCAATCAACCTGTTAATGCTAATGGTAATAATAAACTTGACGATAAGGCACCGGCAGGAGGCCCATGGGTGGTTTTGAGGCCTGCTAGTGTCGCCCCCCTAATTAGGAAAAGAGTCTTGTCTACTGATCCATGATGAGCGCACTACCCGCATGTGGGAAGCGAGTATGGGCGCCCCCCTCAACTTGACTCGATTCGCATCTCGTCCAAATCGCTACATTTAGTTCGGGTGTTCCATTTGCTGCATGCATGATCTTGCGAGCCGTTGGTACCCGGGTGGAACTTTCGTAGTCGGCATTTAGAGCGGCGTGGTCTTCCAGTGCTATGAGGGTCCCCTTTTCTTCGGGGGCTCGATTAGCCGCGCACGCACAGCACGTGGTGCTTTGGGCTTGATGCGAAGAAGGGTTGGGTTGTGTTGAGTGCCCCGCTTGGTGGAATGGCCGTTCCATCTGGCGGGTTATTCATACGTGTACGGCTAAATTGGTGCATCCCTGTAGGGTAAATCTTCTCGAGAAGCCGTGTTTTCCGCGGTTATGGTTGACTTGGTGAAAGTACTGGCTAACAAGTACTCAGGACAACTTGAACCTAATGATTAACCATATTGCACCCAATGATTAATAACTTGACTAGTAATAGGTTATTGACACAATAACTTGATTCATCATTAATCCAACTGTGTGAGTTATCCTCGGATTGCTTCTTCGGATAAGGGGCGAGATCCACGATGGGTTTGTTTGAAGTTATCTTTCAGTTGGTTACTATACTCGATCTTATCTTCTTTCTGTTAGCCGGAAGTTGTAGTATCTCTCTGTAGTTGGTTAGTGCAGCCCGCTGCCGCTTCTTTGCAATAATCCCTTCCTTTCCGTTGTACCCAAAGTATTTGTATCTTGTGATGACTGGTTACGCCGGTATCTTGTGAGTATGGGTTTTATCCCCTTGCCAGTACTTAACCGTACTGACCCACGAATTCATTTTCGTGGCTGCATATTCAACATTGCAGTCAACAGGTTTGAAGTCTGACGACGTTAGCTTGGGAATCCCTCCGGCTTGGCCTGGGCAGGGATTGGACGCTCGCGGTTATCTTCAGGACTCTTAGTCCAATTTGTATCTTGTCCGTAGTCGGACACTTTGTTGTTTTCTTCCGCTGTTATTTGGATCTTTGTATTGTATCAGTTGTATCCTTGTCGCGTTTGAGTCGTCTTGTATCTATCTGTTTCTGTTGTAATTGTGGAATATTCGTGAACTATTGTAATGTTATCATAAATGGCAACCTGGAATCGGTTATTATGCGGATTTGGCGAAAATGCTGAAATCTGCATAGTGCCCGATCTCGGGGCGCGACAAATGGTATCAGAGCCTTGGTTCCGATTCCCGAGATTGTTTCGATATGAATGGTTATCGAAGCAACGGGTCCGCAAAGCCTGTAGGTTAACCTAGCTAACGGTCGTTGTTTCTAGAGTGTCAAAAACTATTGTGCTAAACTATTTTGGAAACATCTCGATAGGATTCTTGTTTTCTCCTTATCTCTATTCTACTTCTCCTTCTATCTCATTTGTTTTGGAGTCTACTCTCGTACTCAATCTTTCAAAGTGTTAGGATCCTACGTGGGTTGGACGTTTTCTGAGCCTTTAACCTAATATGTTCGATCATCGGAAGATTCCTGGTGGAAGAACATCGTCGTCAGCCCGATCAAGAATCTCTTGTTAGTGGTGTCGAGAATCCCTTGTTAGCGGTGTCGAGGAGGTCAACTGGAAGCACGAAGAATTGATAGTCGAACTTCTTTCCCCTCCCGGGTTAGCAGGTGGATTGCGAGGGCGCAATCCCTTGTTAGTGGTGTCGTCTGTAACACCTGGGGTGTTACCCTAATAGAAAGTTGTTTGTTTTCTTTTGCTTGCATCACATGCATCACATGAGCATTGCATTTTGTTTTTGAAAACAACTCAAATTCAAAACAATTTAAACTTTCACACCTTGTTTCAAAATTTCCAATTTCAAAATTCCAAACTAAACCCTATTTGAGAATCACCTAACAATTTAATATCACATTAATAATTTAAGTTGTTGAAAGTAATTTTAAACTACCTTGTTGTTGTTGTTTTGCAAATTAATAAAATTTAATTATCAAATAAACAACCTCAAACCCTATTTGAAAAATTCAACTAACAACTTAAAATCAATTAAAATTTCCAACCTGTGAAAGTAATGTTAGCATTTGCTTATATTTTCTGTTTTGAAAAAGTAATAAAAATATAAATAAACCACCCCAAAACCCCAACCTAGTCTTCTCTCTTTCTTTTCTTTTCTACAAGCAAAAAAAAAGAGAAGGAAAAATAGAAAAGAGGGGTGGAGAGAGAGGCAGCCCACCCCTTTCCCTTTTCTCCCCCGAAGCCCATCTCTCTTCTTCTCCTCCCCCCAGCCCACCAAACCTTCTAGCCCAATACCCTTTCACTGTTGTCGTCTTCCTCCTCCCCCTACGTCATCTTCGTACGACAGCACCTCCACCCTCTGATCGATCTCTCCTCCACCCGATGCTTGCCGTACTAGATAGGCACTTTCCATAAAACCCTCTGCCCTAGCTAGCCCTAGCCCTGCCTCCTCCCACACCGCCGCCACCCTCTCTCCCTCCTCATCTAACTGCCCATGCTCCTCTGTATTTCTCCACCATCACCGGTACGGCATGGTCGCTGCTGGACCTTCACAGGGATGCCACGGCCTCCACGAGGCTCCTCTGTTCCTGGGAATGGGTTCCCCATGCTCCCACCTTCGTCGTCGCGGGAGATCGGCGCCGGAGCCGCGCTAGGGAGGGGCTGCGCTTCCACGTTCTCCGGCGAGCCCCCTTGCCGCTGCCACTTTTTTCGCCTCCATCAGAACAGCTCGTCGTCGCTGCTCCTCCTTCCACGACACCACCCCGTGGTGAGTGCTCCTTCCCAGCCTAGGCCCACTCCTCCCTCTTGCTCTGTGATGTTTGGCCGCACCCATCGCCTCGCCGTCGCTCGGTTCTGGTCGCCGTCGATCGGATTGCTGAACCTGACGAGGTGTTCGAGCCGTGTGCGAAATTCAGTTAAACACCGAGAACATCACCTCTTCTTTAGTCAGTTATCTGAACCAACACAACCGAGGCAGTAGCGTAGTGGTTCAGTTCGTGCGCTCGCTTCCGCGAGGGCAGCGGTTCGAGCCCCGCGGGCGCACTCCTTTTTGGTGAATTACTCGCGCGCGAGTCCAGGGGCCCACCTGTCATGCACGCTAGAAGCCCAGTCACCTACCCCACGCTCACGTGGACGCCTCTGTGGCGCTGGGTCCATCTGTCATCCAGCATGGGTCCATTCTTCCCGGGTGTAGAAAGTTTCTGCCCTAATTCTTTTTTTTCTTTTCCTGAAAATGGCAGAATAAACCCCAATTTTGTAAATTCAATAACTTTGTCAATACAACTCCAATTTGCACAAACCAAATATGTATTCCAATCAAAATTTCATGAACTTTTCAAATATAACATTTGTTTTCTGTTTTGCACATTTAAAATTGTTCCAAATTTCAAATTCAAACAATTCTTTTCCAATTTGGTTAATTCTATAATTAATTCATACTTAATTCAAATAACACAAATAAAATATATTTTTCAGTCCAAATTCATTGTACTTTCTGTTTATCAACTTTGTTTTGCATTTTGGGCAATTAAAATTAATGCTAGTTAATAATTCTTAAAAATGACAAAACAAATGGCATAATTAATAACTTTCAAATGGTTGCTCCAAATTAAATACTCAAAACATGAATTTCATCCAAAATCACATGCCACACTTGAATATCAACTTTGTTTTCTGGTTTGCAACAATTAATTTGAATAATCGTTTCACCTCTTATTTAATGCAATTTAAATTGCCAAAACTCATAACTAATTCATTTTAATTCCAAATCAAACCAATAAAATATGGTTTCCAATCAGCTTCATGTCCTTAACATGTTCATGCCATTCATATCTCTGTTTGCATCTTATCTTGTGCATTTTAGGTTTGTTATGCATGTTCATCTATATGACAACATATGGAATGTGTGGGCTAATTATTTCCAGCTGTTGCCCCTTCCGTTTAAATTGCCTAACTCATCTACTTTATTGTTTTCCATGCTAAACAACATTTAACTTGTTGGGTAGATAAACAACTTGAACCAATTCCATTTTCTCCGGACTCCGGTTCCGATTAAATTGCTTAAGTTGTTTTCCCCTGTTGCATCTTGCCATGTCATGCATATAAACTAGGATCATGCTGGATCTTTTGCCGTAGTAGTAATTGTTGCATCCGGTGTTTCTTTTAGTTCGTTGCTTCTTCCCGGATAGGACGTTGAGATGATGTGAGCAACGACAAGTTCTGCTACCTTGCGGGATCTCAGGAAAGTATAGTCACTTGCTATCAGTGTTGCCTTTCATCATTTGTTACCGATTCTTTCCGTTGTTCTTATTCTAGCCTTTGATTCGATGCTTGTGTCTCGATCCTATCGTATGTTTACCTTGCAGCCATGATATAGCCTTTCCTTCCACTTCCTATTAAATGTTGATTTTTTACCTCGTTGGCCTTCGTGTCGTAGCTGCATGATTAGGGTTGCTTTTGCTCGAGTCTGTTGTCGGTTACTTCTTTTACTATCTTATTATTGTTCCGGGGGCTCGATGTTAATCAATCAACCTGTTAATGCTAATGGTAATAATAAACTTGACGATAAGGCACCGGCAGGAGGCCCATGGGTGGTTTTGAGGCCTGCTAGTGTCGCCCCCCTAATTAGGAAAAGAGTCTTGTCTACTGATCCATGATGAGCGCACTACCCGCATGTGGGAAGCGAGTATGGGCGCCCCCCTCAACTTGACTCGATTCGCATCTCGTCCAAATCGCTACATTTAGTTCGGGTGTTCCATTTGCTGCATGCATGATCTTGCGAGCCCTTGGTACCCGGGTGGAACTTTCGTAGTCGGCATTTAGGGCGGCGTGGTCTTCCAGTGCTATGAGGGTCCCCTTTTCTTCGGGGGCTCGATTAGCCGCGCACGCACATCACGTGGTGCTTTGGGCTTGATGCGAAGAAGGGTTGGGTTGTGTTGAGTGCCCCGCTTGGTGGAATGGCCGTTCCATCTGGCGGGTTATTCATACGTGTACGGCTAAATTCGTGCATCCCTGTAGGGTAAATCTTCTCGAGAAGCCGTGTTTTCCGCGGTTATGGTTGACTTGGTGAAAGTACTGGCTAACAAGTACTCAGGACAACTTGAACCTAATGATTAACCATATTACACCCAATGATTAATAACTTGACTAGTAATAGGTTATTGACACAATAACTTGATTCATCATTAATCCAACTGTGTGAGTTATCCTCGGATTGCTTCTTCGGATAAGGGGCGAGATCCAGGATGGGTTTGTCTGAAGTTATCTTTCAGTTGGTTACTATACTCGATCTTATCTTCTTTCTGTTAGCCGGAAGTTGTAGTATCTCTCTGTAGTTGGTTAGTGCAGCCCGCTGCCGCTTCTTTGCAATAATCCCTTCCTTTCCGTTGTACCCAAAGTATTTGTATCTTGTGATGATTGGTTACGCCGGTATCTTGTGAGTATGGGTTTTATCCCCTTGCCAGTACTTAACCGTACTGACCCACGAATTCATTTTCGTGGCTGCATATTCAACATTGCAGTCAACAGGTTTGAAGTCTGACGACGTTAGCTTGGGAATCACTCCGGCTTGGCCTGGGCAGGGATTGGACGCTCGTGGTTATCTTCGGAACTCTTAGTCTAATTTGTATCTTGTCCGTAGTCGGACACTTTGTTGTTTTCTTCCGCTGTTATTTGGATCTTTGTATTGTATCAGTTGTATCCTTGGCGCGTTTGAGTCGTCTTATATCTATCTGTTTCTGTTGTAATTGTGGAATATTCGTGAACTATTGTAATGTTATCATAAATGGCAACCTGGAATCGGTTATTATGCGGATTTGGCGGAAATGCTGAAATCTGCATAGTGCCCGATCTCGGGGCGTCACAGTAGTTCACTTGCATGGGTGTCATGGCCAGCCTGCACATAACCCCTTGTAGGTACTTCTCCGGGTCGACTGTATCTGCCAGTTTTGACATTCGGCCAGACTGCACAAAAATGTGCTTTCATGTACGAAGTACCTGTTACAATCAAACCATGTAGAATATCCCCAACCAATGTAAATAATGAGTTCGCCTGAGATTAACGTTGCCTGAGTCGAAAAGAGCGCGCGAGGCTATAATATCACAGAATGTTATTTTCTCTTGCCGTTGGAGATGGCCGAAAGTCACTGTCGTGAAGGGGCACGGCAGAGGTCACCTCACCACCTCGGGCGGCCATAGAGAAAGGCTGGGACGTGGGATGGCTGCCAGCAAATGATAGGAAGACCTAATACAGTGCGTTGCTGTCTATTTTACCAAATGATTTAACCTTAAGATATTCTTACTTTGGTAAAACCTAATACAGTAATATATTCTACAATTCACAGACATAAGCAGACACTTGATAATATATAAGATGATAGGAAGAAGTTAGAAACATGTAGAGGGTCACTTGAATTGGAAAGGTTGCTCTTGGCTGACCATTTATCGGACGTTCATGGACACTGCCCTTGAACGACAGTTAATGCATGCTCCGATGAATCGTCAGCAACCTTTTTTAGGACTGATGCACCTCCTGTCTGGGTTGAAGGCAGAGGATTCAGTGGGAAGACGGCAGACCGATAGTTGGCCATACGACGGCAGCTGAGATTCACATGCTAGTGCACCGTCGCGCCGCGTCTCAGTCGTCCTGCCTGAGGATTGCTTGACTTCAAGGAGAGGAGTAGGTTATGACTGGAGATTGCTGGTCATGAGATCAGTCGGTAATAGTCTAGCACATGCACATCACATCTGATTAGAAGAGGAAGAAGTGTTACATGAGATTCCTGTGCAAATAGCCGGCGTATTTCGGTATTTGCGGTGATTCTCGGTTATGCCTCAATATTTACCTCGTTCTACGGTGGATTCGCACGACCTGCCCAGTGCACAGGGCCGTTGGAGATCACCGCGATTAGCCGAATACAGGGCCGTTTTCCATGTCGCGGCAGAGCGGCAGATTGGATACGGCACAATCTTTGCAGGCCGCTACAGCAGGCCGCTCGACCTGCACGATGCGTAGGAGGCCACTCTCAAGGCGCCACCTCTAGTAGGAGTATATGAATCTTGATCTTGTTGCATGCCCGATGGCATAGGAGTCATACATGGCAGGGACGTGTGGTGTGAGGGCATGCGACCGTGATTGACCTTTACCTCACCTCGGTAGTCTGTTATCTTTCTTTACTACGTGATCCTTTAGTATCTTAACTAAGTACCTTTTTTCAAAAAGAAATCTTTAATATTCGGAGGAGACCAAGCAGTCCACGACTCATGTTTGTGGCCTCGTGGGAACAACACGGGTCGGCTATCTTAATTCATCCAACGGCTGCACACATATTATACGTTAATCGGATGGGTGAGAACTCTTAACTTTTAGAATTAACGTGGTGCTTTGTTTGGTGCGTCCAATTAGTTTAGAATTAACGTGGTGCTTTGTTTGGTGCCTCCAATTAGTAAATATAAGATATGCGTCTGGAGTGTACATGATAGTAAAAGTTGAGTCATTATTTTCAGGAACACATGGTTATAATGGTATTGAGCGCACCATTGTCAGATATAATAAACAACTACTCCCTCCGTTCCATATTAGATGACTCTCAAACAGATGTATCTAGTACTAAAACATGTCTAGACACATCTATATGAGAGTCATCTAATATGGAACGGAGGGAGTACAATAAAACCGGATGAGTGGCAAAGTGGGGAATCGAGCTCGGATCACGCGACATAACATGCGAGATACAAAAGGCAACAAAATCAGAGATACTCCCAGACGTCGTATCATAATGGCTTGAGTTGGAACAACCAAGATTACCAGATATGTCGAATATATGTACAATGTACGTCGACGGCTCGAGGAGAGCATCTAGAGCAGGAGCAGGAGTAAAACTCAGTTCCCGCAGAGGTGACAATTTATCATACGTACTTCGAATGAACTTAAAAACGCATCAAACTATGAAGTCGAGTAGGAAGCGCTCATCCACGGGATGAAAATGGCTAAAATTTGCGGCGCAAATTGGCTCGTCACTTATGGCGACTCGAAGGTTTTAGTACGACTAATCATGAAGGAGTACGATGCACCAGCCGGAAACATTGCAGCATAAAGGGACCTATACAACAAGCTCGAAGGTGAATTTGATGGATGCCAACTACAGCACATCGGAAGAGGAAGCAACACTGAGGCAGATACTCTACTAAACATTGGGTCCACTTGCGCACCAATACCACCCTATGTATTCGACGAGGAGATTGGCCAACCCTCAATAAAACAAAAGGTACCAGCTACAGAAATAGCTAAGCACTCGGAAGAGAACAAGGACGAATAGTTGTAAAGGGAATCATAACCTACACTCATGTATACAGTAGAACCGGTCAATCAAGTGGAAACCACCTGGATGTAGGCACTGCTAGACTACATGACTCGAAATGAGCTCCCAGAAGATTAAGCAGAAGCACGCCGAGTGGCGTAAAGCCAAAACGTTTACCATTCACGATGGACGACTGCACAAGGGCAACATATGAGACCTATTGCAGAGGTGCATCACCCCCTTGGAGGGAAATTAAATACTCTTGGATATACACCAAGGAACCTATGGGCATCATGTAGGGAGCAAAAATCTCGTGCCCAAAGCTTTTCGAGCCGGGTTCTACTGACCAACAGCAGAGTACAACGCCAAGGAAATCGTGCGGCGATGTGAAGCATGTCAAATGCTTGCAGCACGGCCAAATGTACCGGCCACAAAGTTACACATTATACTACTCGCATGAACTTACGCACAATGGGGACTCGACACAGTTGGTCGTTTAGTCAATCATCTAACGACAGATACACTCGGCTGCTCATAGCAGTCGACAAGTTCAGCAAGTGGATCGAAGCCATGCCAATCACATCGCCGGGCGTAGAATCAGCAGTCAAATCACTACACATTTTGGACTTTTAGCCACAATTTTGCAATTGACAAACTATAAACTGTCGTTCAAAATCCTTAATACACGACGGATTTTTTGTTGTCTCCTATTGGCGTTAATGTACGACGCTTAATATATTTGTCATGCAATAGTAGGTTCAATCGTCATGCATTACTGGATTTACGGAATAATTTCGTTTTGCTTCTATACCATCATTTATTTAGGTGTGTCCGGTTTTTTATTTAATTAAAAAAGTTCCACAAAAAAGTGGTTCGATGTGTTTAGAACCAATGACCAGATTTACAAAACATTAATCATTACCGCTGTGGTACGAATGTGACAATGTACTACTTTGTAGACATTACCTATTTGTCATACTGATATAAAGTATATTTTCTTAATAGATAAGTATATCTTATTATCGTTATCTCATCGATTAGGAAAGCATTATGTTCGCTAATTATGTTCCTCACATAATTTTTCCTGTAATTGAATCTATTTTGGCAATCTCATGTGAATTCTAAGATGTCATCCTTTTAATTCGCTACGATAAACAAGCAGAAAAAATGAAAGCAAGGAAATCTCGAAGGGCATTATGATCTTATGTGCTGCTTGTAATGTAACTAGATATCAGTAGGCACAAAACTTATACACCATTACATGAAAACCCCATTAATCATATAAAACATTCTCAATGGACACCATAAATGTACTGTGCTTTGAGTTAGTGAGTATGATAATAGGGGACTGCCCTATCGAGATTAAAAGTCCCTCCATGTGGCCTCGGCCGAGAAGTCGTGCTGGAAGACCTTTAGTCCCGGTTGATTTGTAACACAAACATGGACTAAAGGTTTCTTCTTTATTTTTTTCTTTTAGGATTTTTTTTTCATTTTGGGGTTTAGGGTTCATGTTTCCCGAATTTGTATTTTTTTCATTTTGGCATTTAGAGTTTAACTCTAAATATTCTTAATTTCAGTTTAGATTGCTCACTTCTACTGACGCTTCCCAATCGGTCACCCATCGTCATACTTCTCTAGCCCGAGCACACTTAACTTCTTAGTTCCATTCCTATGAGCATTTAGGAAAGAACGCATGTTTTCCTGATAATAGTAGCTTATCAATCATATTAATCCTTGGACCACGATGTCACACGTCTTTATTTTTGAATCATAACAAATTTCACTAAACAAAAAGAATAGGTAATAATAATCTCTATTGCAAGAAATAATTTACTTCTTTTTGCCTAGTTCCAGTTAATATTTAATAATTGATATCCACAAATCCGCATATCAAAATTTGAAAAACAATAACCGTAATTCGATTACAAAAGTAAGAGAAATGCAAACATGACATCCATATCTTGTTTTCTATCATCTATAGAACTTTAGTAAGTGGGTGTTGAGTGTGTGATATAGGGTGAACCCCTAGCAAATTAGGTGTCGAACCGAGGCTTATGAGGGAACTATTGGATTCACTTCAAAATTCATCGGATAACTAGCAATCAACTTTATAAAGGAAAACATAAGAACTATTTTCTACCACATTACAAAAAATAGGCATTAAATCACTAATTCTTGCAAACAACACATAGATAATTCACCTGGATTTACTCCAAAATGCATCACCTAGATTCCCCGACTTCCTAGAAATCTCGAAGCCCATGTGACCATCGAGAGCGGAATACATCACTTGATCTAAGATCATTGGAACGTTACCCCAAACAAATAACATGAGGTCTTCTAAGTCAGACTTGCCCGTCTTCTTTTCCTTCTTGTTGTTCTTCTTCTCAAGTTTTGTCCCAGTAATAGCATTGGCGATAGTATAGAGACTCTGAGAAGGATTGTCGGTTGGGTTCCGGATATCCCTCTAGAGTTCCACCACAGACGGAATATCAAATCTATAGTATCTCAGCATCCGCAGAAGATTCTGTATATCCGTGCCGCATAACTGGATGGTATAGTCACCTAAGAATTCTACGAGGAGCTGCCACACCGCATCAGCATGGGATATTTGGAACACCAATCTCTCATATGCCACCAAGAGTTGAAGGACGGTGGCGCGCTGCCTTTAGTTGGGTGCAAGATCCATCACTAGTGGAAACAACCCCTTTCGTCCAGGGCCAGAAAAGGGATCTGTCCCGGTTGCATCAAAATTCGGGACCAATGCATAGCATTAATTGGTCCCAGTTTATGCGCCTGAGGCAGCAGAAATCACCTGAGGTCATCGGTCCCGGTTCGTAAGGAGGCATTGGTCCCGGTTTGTGTCATGAACAGGTATCAATGCCGCGCCACAGGCCACGTGGCACGCGCATGGGCATTGGTCCCGGTTCATGCCACAAACCGGGAC
The DNA here is from genome assembly GCA_028641055.1 of Alopecurus myosuroides. NCBI lineage: Eukaryota > Viridiplantae > Streptophyta > Magnoliopsida > Poales > Poaceae > Alopecurus > Alopecurus myosuroides. The sequence continues at coordinate 432,969,397 of CM054060.1, read as the reverse complement.
AAATGCCCCATCTTCCCCTACATATACTGCCTCGCAGCCCCCCTTCCCTCTTTTTGTTTGCTTGGATGAGTGAGAGAGGTGGGTGCTAGTGTGTGTTATTTTACTATGCACACGAGGTGTTCGACAAAAAACCCGAGCCACACATAAGCTTACTGAAAAGTAATATTTGTCGATATAGTGTGGTCATTTCTCTATTGAATATGTTATTGTACTGTTTTTTGATAAACTTAATTATACGATGCAGATGGATGCGGCAGTGATGGATGTACGGTGACCGACGCCCTTCTGAGTATATGGTAGGCATGAATGCACTTCTCGCTGTAGCTCAGGCGAACAAAGATAATGGCTTTATGTGTTGCCCATGTGTTGATTGTCGGAATGTCAGGGACCACTCTTCCTCGAGAATCCTTCACGGACACCTACTTCGGAGAGGTTTCATGCCCAGCTATAATTGTTGTACCAAGCATGGTTAAAGAGGGGTTGTGATGGAAGACAATGAAGAAGAAGAAGATCCTTTGTTCCGTGAATATGGTGATACTGCAATGGAGACAGTGCAGAAGAAGGAGGTGATCAAGAACAGGCATCAGAAGAGCCCGATGATGATCTTGGCAGAGTTATTGCTGATGCAAGGTAAGACCGTGAAAGTGAATTGGAGAGGTTGAAGCTGGACAACATGTTACAGGATCACAAAAAGTTGTTGTACCCAAATTGAGAAGATGGAAGCACAAAGCTCGATACCACACTGGAGTTGCTGAAATGGAAGGCACGGAACGGTGTGACTGACAAGGCATTTGAGAGTCTACTTCAACAAATGAAGCCAAAGCTTCCAAAGGATAACGATTTGCCTGAGAGTACGCACGAAGAAAAGAATGTGCTGAAGATACATGCATGCATTAATGACTGCATCCTCTACCGCGGTGAGGAGTACGAGAATATGAATGAATGTCCGGTGTGCGCTGCGGTATAATATCAGAGCAGATGACACTGGTGATATTGACGGCGAGCCCCCATAAGAGGGTTCCTGTAAAGGTGATGTGGTATGCTCCTATAATACCACGGTTGAAACGTCTGTTTAGAAACAAAGAGCATGCTAGGTTGTTGCAATGGCACAAAGAATACCATAAGAAAGAAGGAAAGTTGAGACACTGTCGTGGGAAAGTCACGACAGATGTTACCGGAGGTAACTTAAGTTGGGGTAAATCGACTCCGGTGTTTGGGAGAGTGTTTAGCTCAGATCGGACACAAGATTTATCTTGGTTCAGCCTCTCATTTGGAGATAATAGCTTACTTCCAGGTAGAATCATATTGATTGCCGATCAAAAGGCTCGGGCTGCAATGTCGCCAAGACTCCAAATCTCGGGTTACAAGTACTTGCTCTCGTATAACTAGAATAATTCGAATCCTGCTCTATGCCCTAGGAACCGGTCTATATATAATACCCGGTTTCCTGGCTTTCCTTTCAAGATACGGCCAGAGTCCTACTCGGGGTCCACGTTAACCCTAAACTACTCGTTGTACCCTCCAAGTCTTGGACTCTGTGGCCCGCACCGCCTTTTGGTCTTCTAGAATCTACCTTTCCACAAGCCGAGTTACCAATACGACTGCTGTCCTATTAGTGACACTCGGCCCATTGTCACATTACAAGGTCTCACGTAAACTTCCTCCAGCCAAGTCTTTGTTCCTCTGCATGGGCCTGCCGGGTTATTATCCCCCCAACAGTAGTCCCCATAATAGCCTGGGCATCTTGGTTGGCGCGCTTTTCTTGTAGCTTCAAACTTTAAGCATAAGACAAACCTCCAACCACGAAGCGCATGCTATTCCCTGCAAAACAATAAATATTTACATACAATAAAGATTTCCAGGCCGGCTCTTTCGGCGGTCCATATAATAACCCCATCATCATACTAATCCGACCATCAGTTCTCAAATCAGCTCTTCATAGCGACCATTTCATAACCCGATTTTCATATTCCTCATAGGCTAGTCCGAGTAATAATTTCGAGACCGGCTCTATTGGCGGTCATTTATAACTCGGCTGCATGAAAATAACTCCTAAGATCTTGTTTCCGTAATCAACGGTCCGGGTAACCTATCCCGTGATTTTCTCCAATTCATCGTTGCAGTCTAGGTTTTTCACCGCGCATATAAATACAGGGCACAGTGAAACCCTAATCACAAACTCCATATCCCCTAGCTTCGTCTTCAACCTCCAGCCGCACAATGGGAGCTCAAGACCGAAGCTTGGAGCTCCGACGCATGACTTCACACACACGCCGCCGTTGCCCATAAGAACCGTCCCACCGATTCGCGCCGCCGCGCCGCGTTCAACAAACCCCATCTCTGCCGCCGATTCCTGGTATACCTCCTTATATCTAAGCTTTAATTTCTGGATCTCGAACTCGTGTTCTTCGTGTTCATCGCATTAACCCCTTTTCTCATTTTATTTTTACTTTTCTCTAGATCTTCTCCAATGGCTCCCAAGGCCCCTCCAAAGTCCAAGGCCAAGGCTAATGCTCTAAAGAAAAAGCCGAGTCAGACAATCACGGCCAACTGGGCCAGGTCGACTATCACGCAGGACAAGCTGGAAGAGCTAGCCGAGTCTGGAGTCCTCCCTTCTCAATAGGAAATCTCATGGAGGGCTCGCGAAGAGGAGAGTCGGCCTTCACCTGAAGAAGGTGAAGTAGTAGTCTTTCTCGAGCATGTGACTCGGGGTTTCCGCCCCCCGAATCATCCTTTCTTTCGTGAGGTTCTTCACCACTACAAACTCCGGGTCTTTGACATAGGCCCAAACTCCATTCTCAACATTTGCCATTTCATTGTTCTTTGCGAACCGTACCTCTGCATCCCCCCCAATCTTGCATTATTCCTTGAGCTTTTCGAGTGCAAACCTTGCCGTGAAAATCAGGATGGTCCCCTCCTTGTCTGTGGAGGCGTGGCCATCCAAAGACGCAAAAAATCTTGGATGTCGACTCTTAATCTTCACTACCATGTGAAGCATTTGCAAAAATCCTTCTTTTATTGCAAAGACACTTCATCACCCGGCGAGAAGCCTCTGCCGGGTTTTTCTATTGAAACCCTTTCTCTTAGTGATAATCTGAGCGCCTTCACTCTAGAGGCCGATAGACAGGCCATCCAACCCCTCATTCTCAAACTCTCTGTCTTAACTGCCCACGGTCTTTGTGGGTTGAATCTACTCAAGACCTGGATCAGCTGTAAGATCCATCCCAATAGTATTCGCAAGAAACTTCTTTGCGAATACTCGGGCCACTTGACCGACTCTCTCCGGTACTCGGAGAAGTCATATCCGGCCCTTTATATTAACTAGGCCATGAAGAGCTTTCTGGCTCAGAAGGTGGAGGTGATCAGGCGCATCTCTGCGCTATCCCCCTTCACCCGCACAAACTCGGATCCACCAGTAAGAACCGACTAATCTCCTATGTACTCGTTAATTTTTCAAACACACGTATACTAACTTTTATCTTTGCTATTCTTACTCAGGAATCTGATGATTGGTGGAAGATTAAAACCCCTCCTCCTTCAGAAAACTCAGAAGACGAAGAGTCGAGTGACGACGAAGAAGGTGATTCCGAGTTACTAAAAAAACTATTTTGTCGACTTACTAGACCAAGACTCTCCTCCCACCTTCATTTCTGACATTACGCCACAATCACCAGCACCGGCTGAAAAGGCCGCCTCTCAACCTGAAGAAAGCGAGCCCGAACAACCTGAAGCCGGGTTAAGAAAGAAGAGGAAATCCAAGGGAGTTACTTTCAAGGTACCAAACTCCTTATCGACCACAAATCCGTACTTATATACCGGTATGTGCAAACTTAATGAATATGTAACTGTTGTATCATCACAGAAGGATGCATCTCCTCCACTCAAGCGACGAGCAACTCGGTCTTCTCCGAGTGACGAAGCCCTCAACCCTGGAAATCCTCTTCGATCGCCTTCTCTCCGAGCCGGTACTATTTCATCTTATCGCAATTATGTTCCTCAAAAATATCCAACTTCGAGTCACTCCTTATCCGGAAAACTCTGAGTCTCAGTGTCCAATTCTCTATCAGTGTCTTCTGGGTCAAGCAACAATCTCCCGAGCGATTTCGTCCCGAACACCGGTTAAATCTTATAACTTATCTGACTATGTCCCATACACTTTGCAAGTTTATCGAACACTAACATATTGCTTTTCTTCCCTCAGAGCCAAGGTCACTCTCAGCGATCCGGTTGAAACCTCTGCCGAAGACCCCATGGCGGTTGACCCAGAGAGCAACACCAATCCCCATCCCGCTGAAAAGCCGGCTAACAAAGCCAACCCAGTAACCAAGTCTCCTCCTCCCGCCCCTAGCCGACTGATCTCGAGGTTGAATACCTTGGGACACATAAGACAGTTGCTGCTCCAAAGACCGCCGCTGCCAGATTTGACGCGGGGGAACAGAAGGAAACTCCACCACCGGCTGACCGGGATGCTAGCTCTTCTAGGCCGACTCTTAGTGGCCATGATTTTGAACAGCTTCTGAAGGAGTATCGCGTCTTGAAAGCAACTAAAGACGAGATTGTCAAGTCTTTGGCGGCTAAGCACCAAGTTTGTTTAACTAATGTTATTTATATGCTTATCCTAGTCCCCAAGTTCCGAGTAAACTGTCCACAATCACTCGGTACTTGCAAATATATAGTCTTTCTTATACAACCTTCAGAATACCCCCAGTCCCTAAGTTCCGAGTAAACTGTCCACAGTCACTCGGTACTTGCAAATATATTTGAGAACCAGTAAAACTTGCTTTCTATGCACTAAACTGGACAGCAAAATCCAGTCCCCATGTATCTCTTGAAGCTCATTGACGACTTATATTGCTTTGTTCTTTTCAGGCTTATGTAACTCGTACTGATGAAGTACTTGCAAAAACAAATGAGCTCCTGCAAGCTGAAGTGAAGCTCCGTGAAGAATTGGAGGCCAACCTCAAGGATCTCTCCAAGAAATACAACAAGCAGAAGAAGAAACTCCGGGACACTTAGGAGTTCGTCAAGAAACTCACAACTTTCATATCCAAGACCTATGACTCCATCATAGGTAAGGCACAACTATTTTCCCACTATCACTTTGTGTTAATCGGATTTCCCTATTTTATGGGGTTTTGACCTGGATCGCACTATCTTACTCCCCTTTTTGTATTGCAGGTCTGAATGAAGTTGCTGGGGAACACGATGACCTCCAAATGATCAAGATACTAAAGAACGTCATCCTGGTATTTGAGGCCGGGACAGTGTAGACTCTCGAAGCTGTGAAGTTAGCCGGTGACTACACTGGTGTGAGACACATGCTCGAATCATACTCGACAGTCCCTGCTTGGATTGATGCCTGGAAGTGCTCAGCATGCTGGGTTGGCGTGATACGCGGCCTTGCCTTGGCTAAGGCCTACTACCCCAAGATTGAGCCAACAAAGCTTGTAAACGGTATTCCCGAGTTCAAGACTGATGGTGCCAAATTATAGGGAAAAGATCTCAAGGCCATCAACACCCACATTCGACACTCGGCTAGCTTGATCGCAGAACACCTTGACTTCAACAAGCTTACCGCCCCATTCTATGATGAGGATAATCCGGTTCCCTTCCTTGCTCCTACGCCCTTTGACATGCTATCTCGCTTCAAGGTGGATCTTGCCAAGGAAAAGGCCGAGGCCGGTACGGCACCAACTTTGTCAACGCCGGTAGTTCCTCCTCCAGCTCGTGCTCCCTCCACGGGTGACCCGGACATTGAGACGGAGAAAGCGTCAGAGGGGACTACTGAAGACCCGTCCACCAAGACGACGCATGATGACTCGGCTGCAGCGACCGAGTAATGCTACTCCCTCTTATCAGTAAACAATCGTTCGGCCAATGGGCATTGTAATATGCCTTTTAAACACTGCTATTTGATAGTGCATCTGTGCAATTTTTGACACTCTTCCTAAGGCTTCTAATACTTTAAACTTCTGCGGTTTCGATGACCCTCCTTTTTGTCGCTTTGGTATGCAAACCTATTTTTGTACACCTTTATTGTTATATGCTTTGTGAGAAAGATGCCGAGTCTTGGTCGATTGTGAACAAATTTACTCACAAGTCCCCAAGACCCGGACTCTGTATCTGAGGATTCTTGACTTGATAAATTTTGTTTTCTCAAGTCCACAAGTACTAAACTTTCATTGACATAAAGGTGAAGGCTTAATCTGTGCAACTTCACCCCTTATCAATTCCTGATATCTATGTAAACTTGTACGTTTTGATGTGATGCGTAATATGTAATGACTTTCCGGCAGCCCCCTTTGCTCTGCATAACTTATGGTTTAGATGACCCTTTTAACCCTTCTGAAGCTATAAGCCGGTTTTCGCATGGATTTTCAATGTTGTTATAACTCTAATAAAAGAAGGGTCAGGCAAGTCCCAATGGGCATCGTGACTAATTGGATTTATAGGTTAGCAAACACACGATTTTGTTGCCAGTCACATCAAGCTTAAACCAAAAAGGTGAAGACTGTACTTATTGCAAGTAATCAGTCCTCACAACCGAGTGGCATCGTGGCCAGGTCTGAGTATGTAACTGTGCTATTCAAGAAATCAACCTTCAAGACCTACATATATGTACTACGCAACAGCAGGCTTTCTGCTCTACCAGCTTACAAATAGCTTGAACACTAAAAAAGGAAAAGATGTGCAAATTTAGACCCACTAAATCATACGCCTTACTATTGGAAAACATATTTGACTAAAACCACACACTAGTAAATACAAAGAATGATCAATTAAAGAAAAATATACAAGAAGCTCACAAAATTTAAGGAACATAATAACTATCATGATTTAACCATTTCTTTATTGATAAGAAAAGGTTAGGTCAGCAGGCCGCCTCGCTAAAAACATTCCAGTCCTTGTAGGTGCCCTGGATAGGAAAAGAGCACGTCTGAAACATGCTTCCTATTACATCATGTAATACAATTTGTAAACCGAGTCTATGCTAAGTGTAGTAAGGGTGCAGCTGGGCCACCTTCCATGGTCGTTCGCGCTCTTGCATGGAGAAGGTGGAATGAGCAGTGTCATTCACATGGTCCGACTCTTTTCTTGCATCCACTAGGTAATACGACCCGTTGTGCAAATTCCGGCTTATAATGAACGGACCCTCCAATGGGGGAGATAACTTGTGCTTTCCCTCTTTGGATTGCGCCAAACACAGCACTAGGTCTCCTTCTTGAAAAACACGCATCTTGACCCGGCGGCTATGATATCGCCGTAAATCCTGCTGATATATCACGGACCGCTCCAAGGTTTGCTCCCTGTTCTCTTCTAACATGTCCACAGCGTCTTGCCGGGTCTTCTCGTTTTCTACATTAACATAGGCCGCCACTCGTGGCGAGTCATGGATAATATCGCTTGGGAGAACGGCCTCTGCACCATAAACCATAAAGAACGGGGTCATCTGAGTAGACCTGTTAGGTGTAGTATTGATTCCCCAAACCACATAGGGTAACTCCTCAACCCATGCTCAAGCGGCTCGGAGACACAAGACTCGTAATCGTGGTTTTAACCCACGAAGTAGCTCTTGGTTTGCTCTTTCCACCTGAAAATTGGCTTGTGTGTCGAGACATCGTGGTAGATTTCATAGACGCGGGTGCCATGAGACTACCGATAGAGATTGTGGGGGACGTGGTCGTATGTTGAACAATGACACCGAAAGTTTTACCCAGGTTCGGTACGACGCAGATATGCGGCATTCCTACTCCTGCAATCTCACTAATCAGGACTAAGCCTGGATATACAATGTACAATGTGACTTTAGATCGGCAGCTCAACAAGGATCAACCTCTCGGCGAGTTAGCCTCTAGCTTCTCCTCTCTCTTTCTTCTCTCCCGTCCGGCTTTATATAATAGCCGGATTATGGCTTACGGAATAGGAAACCTAGAAGACTACGGTATGAGGTCCGGGTTCTTCTAGAATCCGTCTTCCGTGCGCACGGTTACTGGGACGCCCAATGGACCGTAATCCATTACCATTTAGGCCACCCTGGTAATCCGGCACTTTAGAGAACCATCTGATGTACCCCTAATCGGTATATATCCGATAGTACCCCTAAGAAGGATTAAGACTTCGATTCGCCGTCTTTCGTCAAAATTGCATTCTTTCCAAGAAATACTGGCCTTCTGTCTTGATTCTTCTTTTTCTCAAATGATGCCATAACAAGAAACCTCCTACGTCAGCATTCAAATCATGTTGACGTCAGGGACGTTTGGGTTTTCGAGTGCGAAACCCTGAAACAGGAGATAGCAATAATCACCTGTCGAATCATTTCCCGGAATTTCCGGCGAGTGACACACGTTGATCATCCAGCGATCAAAATAGCCGTTGGCACGTATCATGACGGATTTTCGGCTATAAATAGCTCCTTCATCCCCTCCAGCAAAATCTTCCACTAATCTGTCATCTTCAAGCCTAGAGAGCAAAGCCCCTGAGCCACTGTGAGAGCAGAGCAATCCACTCGAGCACGTGCATGCGAGCTCGCCGTTCCCAGAGTTTTCATGGGAAAGCACGAAACCCTCGTCGCGCCGCCCAGGAATGGAATCACCTCGCGCATCCCTGGAACGATCCATCACCGGCGACGAGCCGGGGAATACCTCCGGTGGCCAGGAATCGGAGTCGAATTCGACAAAATCATCAACACCATGGACCCCAGGGTGGATTCGCCGGTTCGTGCCACCGGCGACGAGCCGGGGAATACCTCTGGTGGCCAGGCCCGCAAGGATCCACCTCTCGCGGATGCAAACCTGGACGCTTCCTCTGCCGCGCCATCTCCTCCCCTCGTGCCCGAAACAGCGGAGGAGAAGATCAAGCTCGTCGGAGAAGAGATTGCCGCTGCGTCCGCCGCCACCGGAGCGGAGGACGAGGGCGAGAGCGCCGGCAACTGGAGCTGGTGCAATATTCCTCCCTCTCTTCTTCCGACAATGGAGAAAGAGGGGTTAATTGTGAAGGGAAAATGGCGAAGTGAAGAGGAGGAGTCCGAGCCTCTTCTCAAGGCTAGAGAGCGGCTTCTTCTCACGTTGGTATTCTTTTTGCAGAATACGCAAAAGAATTCAACGATAACTTGTCAGGTTTAGAGCGGATGAGCCAGATAATATCTCTAGCGCCCAAGAAATAAGTCAAATGTATTATTTTAACTTAATGCTTTTATCCTTTTTATGCCTGTTATTAACTTAAGCATGTTGTCTCTTTTCTGTCTTTCAGCAAACTGCTGAAAGCATAAACCTCGATGTTTTCGGCAATCTTAGCACCAAGAATAAGTAGGTTAGGAACCTTCTCTCTATTCTTGATGTTAAGGAAGCAGAACTGGCATCTTCTCAGCGCGAGCTGAAAGAAATAACAGGTAAGAAATTTCTCTACTTCCAGTTTCCTGATTTTTTTCTAAGTATTTTTCCGAGTTTTCTAACTTGTAGTTTTTTTTACTTGCTTTTCAGTTGCTTTGGCGAAAGCCAAGAAAATTGCTGAAGATGCCGGCAATGCCGGGAACCTCTGCTGGGAAAATCTGGACCTTCATAAGGAAAATATGAGGTTGAAGAAGGACCTGGAGGCCAGCCAGCTGGTTGTTGGCATTGCTCAATCCAATGCCTCCACCCAAGGTGCGAAGGACAAGGAAATTATCCAAGATTTGGAGAACGCCTTGACCTTGCGCCGGGAGGAAGGCTCCGACATGGATAAGATTCTCGGTAAGTGATTTAATTTTACCGGCGTTTCCATGTTTTATATTCTTTCTCTGTTTTTTTCCCTAACACTTTGGTTATTTGCTTAAAAAAACAGAAGATGACCAAACACTTACTCGGATTGAGAAAATCTGAGCCTTTGGGAAGGTATTCACCGCGATCAAAGCTGCGGGGATGTTTCTTGTCAACAAATATCTTCCCGCAAGGTCTAGGGAACTCTCGGAAGTTGAGAAACTTCCGGGAGCTATCGTGGAGGTGGCGGAGTCCAAGGAATCAACCTTGCGCTCCGCGGCACGCGGTGGTTCGCGCATGGCTCTCGGGCTCATGCGCATGCACTACCCATCTGCCAAATATGGGCGCATGGCTCTCGACATTCCGCAAGGATACACGGAGGCGCAGCGGACCACCGTCTTGATGAGATCAAAGGTCACGCCACCAATATTGCCTCCATGGTGAACGTCTCCATCTTCTACTCGGAGGTAGAAATTCTAGAAGCCCCCGAGGAGTCCAGCAACGAAGAAGACTCAAATGCTCGAAGAATTTTCATGGACCTGGGTAGAGAAAATAGGAAATAGGATCATTACCAATCTTACAATGTAACACTTATTGTAATGCTTCCTATTCTTTTGTATGAACAAGTACTCTGCCGTTTGCAGTAATGTTATTAAATCTTTTGCAAGTGTTCCGGGTTTTTATTCCTTTATCTTCTAAGTTCTCTGGTTTATATGCTTTAGTTGTCCTTAGTGTTTGAAATGACTCGATATTATTTTAATCTTCATGCCAAGCGACTAGGTATAACCAATCAGTCCAAACTCGGAAACACGGATCATACTAAAGACATTTTTACTTACTAGCTCCAGTGACCCAGCACATAAACAATCAGATAACACTTACAGAATAGTAAGGAATTTTTTGAATGAAACTCGGGCACGCAGGCACAATCTGAGTTTCCTTTAACCGTTATTAGGATGAAAATCATTCAGGTTTTTAACGCCGAGCAGGCAGGCACAATTCGGGTTAACATTAACTTTTTGACAGATCATTGGGAAATAGATAGGACGGAATTATGCTTTATACTATAATAAACATGTAAAAACATAAATGTATGAATTCCGACAACTTTATTTCAATATCTCAAAGATGTTTACATAGATATTGAACTAAGCATAGAAGGGACGTAACTGTTGGATGCTCCAAGGCCTTTTAGTCTCTTCTAGTTCATCATCTATCTTTCTCTTTCTTTTGCGATTCGGTTTTTTGGGATCATCTTCGCTATCTCGAATGTCTACAAGATAGTATGACCCATTTTTCATAGCCTTACTAATGACAAATGGTCCTTCCCAAACTGGGGCTAATTTGTGCTTTCTTTGCTGCACCAATCTTAGCACTAGGTCACCTTTAAAAGAACGATACCTGATTTTCCGACTATGGTAACGTTGTAAACCCTGCTGATAGATGGCGGATCTGAGAAGCACAAGTTCTCGCTCCTCCTCTAGGAGATCGACGACATCCTGTCGTGCGCTTTCGGCATCCGAGTCATCAAAAGCCTGCACTCTTGGGCTATCATGGAGCATGTCCGTTGGAAGCACTGCTTCCGCTCCGTAAACTAGGAAAAAAGGGGGTTCCCTTATGATCTGTTTGGCGTCGTTCGAATACTGCAAAGCACAGAGGGAAATTCTACCACCCATGCTTCAGCTGCTCTATGGAGAGGAGATTCGAGTCTTGGGCGTATTCCTTGCAGGATTGAGATGTTCATTCTTTCAGCCTGTCCATTGGATTGTGGGTGTGACACCGATGCAAGATCTAGGCGAATTCCCGTTTGTCGGCAATATTTTACCAACTCTCCAATAGAGAAAAATGTGGAACGCCATATCTCATGACTATGTCAATGATAAAATGTCTGGCAGTTACACCATCCAGCTTTTTGATGGGTTTTTTTCCACCCACTTGGTATACTTATCTACTGCGACGAGTAGATGTGTGAGTCCACCTCTAGCAGTTTTGAATGGTTGCATCATATCTAGCCCCCAGACCGCAAACGGCCATTTTATAGGGATAGTTTTGAGTGCTTGGGCTGGCATATTCGTCTGCTTGGCGTAATATTAACACCCGGCTGATGACTCCCAAGTGCAGGAGATCAATTGGAGTACCTTTCGATTAGTATTTGAGTGTCGAACCCACGAGGAGCTCAAGGTAAGATATCTATTCTCTAAAACCCTATAACCCTCTTATATGGTTGTTTATGCAAAGCAATAAGTTTGACTAAAAGGAACTAACTAATTAAAAGCAAATGACGTGGAGTGTGGTTTGTCTACTAACTAGTGAAGCAAGTTTAAAATGCAAGTAATCCTAGAGCAAGTTTCTAAAGTAGGAAGCAGCAAATATCTCAAGTATCTCAAGGGAGCAAGTGTTCTAGCAATAGGTGTTTCGTTCGTGTGGTTGTAACAAATAGTGAAGCGCATGTTTTAGTCTTACTTGTTTCTTTTAGGAAGGAGCCATGAATAGGTATAGTCAATTAAATGATCTACAAACCCCTTATGATGGATCATGTAGCCAAGTAAATTACTGCACAAGATTGATTAAGACATAAAGTACCACCATAGCCTTACGTTCTAAGGTCCCCTATATATATCCCCCAATAACTTAACTTTGTGGCTCGGTCTCATGTTACTGTCACTCCCAAGTAACGACCACTCCATTATGCTACCGGTGATCACCTTACATGCATTCACCAACATATGCGTGCACTCATATATTGTACATAAAGACAATCATAGAAGACAACAAACTTATATGCAACCAATCAACGAACTATTTCACTATTGCCAAGAACAATTCACTACTCAAACATAGACGGGGAGACACAATACATCATGGGAATATAGTATTGCATAATACATCGTGTTTGCCAAGAGATTACAGTGGAGAGATGGATCTGATCTTGCTGTAGATGTTGATGATGAACACGCCGGAGTGGTGTGGAGCCCTCCGGGGGTGATCCCGGCGGCGTTTCCCCCCTCCGATCTTCTCCGACGGCAGCCTTCTCTCTCTCTGTTTCGTGGTTTCGGCTCTTGGCGCCGACCCCTTATCGAAAAGGCCAGGGGACCCTTTATATAGTCGTTTTTAGGTCACGAGACACTCGGGAGAAGAAAGATCGACGGCATCGGAGCCACGGGGGAAAAAAGGGGGCCCCACACACGGCCAAGGAATCTGGCCGCGTGGAGGGTCCTCTTTTCCACCTGGTTATCCTTTTGGCCCTCTACTTTCGCCCATGGTATTCGTCTTGAAAATTCTGAACCGTGCTCTTTGGCCTTGCCCTTTTTGGAGTCCCGAAGCTCCCGGAAAGTCTGAAACACTAAAAAGTACGTTTTCTGGAAAAACAAGGTTAGAACCAAAAGAAGGGGGATTGTTCAGAAAATCCCCCAAATCATTATAAAACATGAATATAAGTTCCTAATATGTAGGAAAAACAAGTAATAACATGCAAAGTTCATGTATGCATTTTACATGCATCACCGGCACATGTATTAACTATTTGTTCGGCATCTGTCTTGACTGTCAGCTAGAAAAACCCTACACGGAATGCTTTTTTGACTATGCTTTTTGACTGAGCATGAAGTCCGCAATCTCCAGCATGGATTTCTTGCAGAATTTCTCATCATTCTTCTGGGGAAATACACCTTAGAAAATTTCCGATAGTACTGCGTTTATAAAGGCAACCATCGATTACCACGCATCCTTTGCATCAACATTTTATTTATCTTTGCAAGACCTCGTCTGCTCCGTCCGGGTACTTCTGATCTACTAAGAAGTTTATATGTGGAATTGTCAAATCCGGGTTAACGAGCATAACTTCGATTGACTCGGAAACGAGAGGATAGTCGACATCTCCACCTTTTATTGATGGTTCGTACAAATGCTAGACAAACACACCGGGCGGTAGGGTTTTCACTCTTTCCGAGCCCATGCGGGCTAAAGCATCCGCGTTCCAATTTTCTTCCCTTTTGACGTGAAATACTTCCAAACCCAGGAAGCAAATTGCAAACTCGTCCACCGTTCTCCGATATTCGGCCATGATGGGGATTTTGGTGTCCCATGTTTGGTTGAGTTGATGTTGTACCAAATCTGAGTCACCATAGCATGATATGCGTTTGACGCCTATTTCTTTTGCAATCTGCAAGCCATGAAGCAAAGCTTTATATTCTTCCATATTATTGTTGGCGTTGGAGTGTATTTGTAATACATACTCCATTGTGTCTTCCTTGGGGGATTTGAGGAATACACCAGCTCCAGCGCCTTCCTTAATATTTGATCCGTCAAAGTGCATAACCCAGTATTCCGACTCCGGCATTGGTGTGTTTTCCATTGCTTCTGTCCAATCAGTGACGAAATCTACCAACACCTGGGATTTTATTGCCGTCCGGGGTTGGTACTTAATGTCGAACGCAGCCGATTCGATGCCCCATTTGGCTACTCGGCCAGTTGCGTCCGCATTGATGATTATATCCCCTAGTGGTGCTTTACATACCACTGTGATGGAATGTCCTTGGAAATAATGACGGAGTTTTCGAGATGCGAAAAATACGCCATATGCCAGCTTTTGATAATGTGGGTACCTTTGTTCGGACTCGGAAAAAACTTCACTTACGTAATAGACCGGATGTTGGTCTGGTATGCGTTGCTCATCTGTCCGCCTTTCCACAACAATCATTGCACTGATAACCCTATTTGTTGCTGTGAGATACAACATCATAGGTTCTTCGTCTTTTGGTTACGCCAAAATCGGTGCTTTCATCAAGGTTTCTTTCAGCTGGGTTAATGTTGCATCTGCTTCTTCTGTCCACACAAACTTGTCGGATTTCTTCAACAATTTGTATAATGGCAGAGCTTTGTCTCCTAGCCGGCTGATAAACCTGCTGACGGCAGCTGCAGAATCTGTCAATCTCTGTACATCTTTTACGCACGTGGGTTTTGAGATGTTCAGGATTGCCTTGATCTTTTCCGGGTTTACTTCTATTCCTCTGTGAGAAACGTTGAAAACTAGAAGTTTTCCTAAGGGAACCCCGATCACGCAATTTAATGGATTCAACTTCATTTTATAAGTGCGCATATTTTCGATGGTTTCTCACAAATCTTCAAGGAGTGTGTCCTTTTCCTTGGAAACGACGGCAATGTAGTCCTTCATTTTATAAGTGCGTAGAACTTTTTTGCCAATCTGACTATGCAAACATCGCTGCATGCAATGCTGGTAAGTTGCACCTGCGTTCTTCAGGCCAAAAGGCATGGTTATGTAGTAGTACGTTCCATAAGGGGTTATGAAGGAAGTTTGTATTTGGTCTTCTTCCTTCATTCATATTTGATGATACCCGGAATAAGCGTCCAAAAAGCATAAAAGCTCCGAGCCAGCAGTGGCGTCTATTATTTGATCGATTCGCGGTAACGCAAATCTATCTTTTGGACACAATATGTTTAGGATGGTGTAGTATATAAACATCCTAAGAACAATACTATCTTTCTACGGGACTAATACAGGATCTGCGGACCACTCAGTATGTATAACTTCCCGGATAAAATCAGTTGCCAATAGCCAGATAATTTCCTTGCCAATAGCCTTCTGCCTTCTTCAGTCGAATCGACGCAGACCTTGTTTGACGGGTTTGGATCCTGGAATCACCTTGAGTTGATTCTCAGCAAGTTCCCTGGGTACGCCTGCCATGTCAGCTAGACACCAGGCGAAAATATCCCAGTTCTCAAAGAGGAACTTGATGAGCTCGCCTTCCTATTTGTCGGTCATCCCGATCCCTACTATGACAAACTTTGTCGGATCTTTGGGGACTAGAATGATCTGTCTGGTATTCTCGGAAGCTTTGAAGCTATATGCGGGCTTCCGGCTTTCTTTTCCTGCCGGCATTTCTGTCGGCGATACTTCTCTTGCCCGCTCCTTCAGTTCCTCCTTTGCTATTATCTTTTCCGCGCCAAGGGCGTTTTCTTTTTCCAGCTCGTTCGCCAATTTGAAGTCCCCCGTTATGGTGATTACTCCTCCTTTTGGTCCTGGCATCTTCAACTTGTTATAGATATAACATGATCTTTCCATGAATTTGGCGAAAGCTGGAGGTGCGAGTATTGCGTGATACACGCTTTCGAACGGCACAACCTCGAAGGATATTTTTTCCTGACGGAAATGATCTTACTCTCGAAAGGTTACTTCTACGGAAATTTCTCCTAGGGATCATGCTTGCCTGTCAGGGACGATGCCATGAAATCCTTTGTTACTATGATTGAGCTGGTTCTCAGAGATTCGCAGGTGCTTAAATGTATCCAGGTACATTATATTAATGCTGGATCCTCCATCCATCAGCAGTCTTTTTAGCCTAGTGTTTTGAATAGTAGGGCTTACAACTAGATCTTGCGTGACAGGTTCTGGGATGTTTCCGGGATGATCAGACTGATCCCAGGTAATTGGTGTATTTGAATACTTCAAGAATTTTGGGGTTGCGGGAACAACCGCGTTTATTTCTCGAAGTGTTCTCTTTGCCACCTTTGCAGAAGGAGTTTCCAGGAAGGTTAAGTTGCACACTTCATCAACTCTCGGAAACTTAGGCTCGCCTTTTCGCTGTTGTTACTGGATATTTTCGTCAGTGTCCGATTCACTGTCTTCTTTGTCAGCTTCTCGCTTTGGCTTGGAGAATTTCCTCTTGGAACTCTTCCCTTTATTTCTGTATCCTGCATTGCCTTTCATATGCTTGTTGAGCCGGCATTGCGCGTTTGTATGGGTAGGTTTCCCACTCTTCTTTAGTGTAGTTGATCGGTTCTGTACTTCGTCCTTTCCATTTGTTCCCGTTTTATCTTCCAAAGGATATGCTTACTTCCTTGAGTTTTTGCTGATCTTCTGGAGTTGCTTTTTTCTCAGGGCGAGGGGTCTTTTTGGCTTGAATCAAAGCTTCAATATTTCCTCCTCTTCCTCTGATATCATCTTCGGATGTTGCATGCTCCTTGGCGGTTGTAAGCATAGATCCGAGATCTTTGTGGTTTTTGGAACCGATCATGAATGGTACTAGTCTTGGTTTTAATCCATTCACGAAAGCATGCATTGCTTGTACGTCGGTTACTCCGGAACAACTGTTTTTCATTGGAGTCCATCTTGAGATAAACTCCACGTATGACTCATCTTCAAACTGGGTGCATTTGTTTAACTGGTTGATGCTATTGGGGCGTTTGTAAGTTCCCCAAAAGTGTTGAGTGAAAACTCTGGCCATATCATCCCAGCTATCGACAGTTCTTGACGGAAGCCCGTTGATCCAATCTCTGGCTGCATCCAGTAACATAAGGGGGAGGAATTTTACTGCCTCTAGGTTTGTCCCATTGTTAATCTGGACGGATGTGTAATAGTATCAGAGCCAGGTATCCGGGTTTGTACTGCCGGTATATTTTTGATATGTTAGACCAACTTTGGCAAAGCCAGGATGCAGAGTTATTCTTTGGATCCTGTCAGTAAAAAACTTAGGCCCGAAGTATAAATCGTCTCTTTCCGCTCAGTCAATATGTGAGGAATATCTACCTGCTGAATGGATAGAAGGGGATCTGCTCCTTTCTTTTCCATTGTTGCGCGGATGCGCTTTTCCGGGATTATCTCTGTTTCCTCCGTTATCATGCCCTTTGGGATAAGGTGGAGTTCTACTCCTGTGTCGTTCCTTATTCCTCATTGTGAGGAATGTCGTACTTTCCATCTTTTTCAGCCGGGCATCTTGGAGTCGGCATTGCTTTTCTGTCCTTCCGGTTTTGTTCTTCCCTGTTTTGGGGTTTAACTTCACCTTTTGGTAGGTGGGATCCGGTTCTGGATGCCACGTCCTTGTTATCAGGATTTTTCTTGTCCTTTCTCAGATTTGTGTTCTTTTCTTTCAAGTTACTTGAGTCCCCAGGTTCTCCAGGTCTAGGTGCTCCAGCGGCAAATGTAGCTATTTTGCATAGGGCCGAGTCGTCGTGCAACTTCCATGATCTTGCTTGCGCTCCTTGTTGCTGTTGCAATGCTTTTCCTAGGAAAGCGTACACCCCTTGAAGTTTTTCGCCATTGGAGTACATATCATTGTTGAGGATGGCGAACGCGGCTTCCGTGTTTTCTGCTACGGTTTTGTAAATAGGTTCGCCCATGGCGTCTTTGCTGTTTACTTGCCTTTGCCAGGTCGGGTTTTGAAACCGTTCCTTGGGCGGTAGTACCTCCGGTCTTGAGATTTCGGGTAACCTTGTAGGTTTGAGGCCAGATCTATTCCTTCTTACGTATTCCTCGATTTCTTCCTGCTTTAACTTGATGTTAGCCTGGGTTTTTTGGAGGTCTTCTCGAGTTCGGAATAGATGTTGTTGTTGCCTTTGGAGGGCTTGTCTCCTGGCTTCCAGCACTTCTAGGGGTTCGTGCAGTCCCACTGGTGTCTGAACTAGATCATGTTCGTCTTTTTCTGACATTGGCGGGACAGGGATTTCCTTCGGTTTCTTCTTTGCAGGTTTAACTCCACTTCCTTCTCCTGCTTCCAGGTTTTCGTTGCTAGACCAGCTAGTTGCTTCTTCCGGAGTTTATACTGGAGTTTTTTGGAAGCTTGGTGTTTTTTCTTGGAATAGGGAGGTTTCTTTACAGGTTCTTCCTCTGTCAGTTCCTTGATGTCTGGGAATATTATACTAGTTCCCCCTCTTCTCGATCTTCTCCTGGCGGAGGTGTCCGAGGACTTTCCTAGCTAAAGGCATCCGTATTTTCGGCAGGTTTTGCCATTAGTACTTCGTGGAATCCCTCTTGAAGAGATTTCACTTTTATTTCGAAAGCGTCCTCATCTTCATCTTCGTAATCGAAGTCGTCTGATCTGGGTTCTGACTCTAGCCCTGCCTCGATGGTAGCTAAGACAGATTCAGTTTCCGAGTTCGTCGTCATATTGACGGATTTCGGATCTTCCACCTCTGTTGTGTGGTTGTTATTTTCTGCCGCTTCCACGGGATTACTTTCATCCGTCTTTTTAGCGATCTCGGATCGCACCATACCGACAAAGTGTGTTTCGGCAGAGTATCGGCGATCTGAGCAAAATCCGGTGTCATAGTCTTATTCGACTGGGTATAGGGCGGGTGGGATAAACTTGCTTCCACCATAGAATCCCATTGCTTCTGCAGTTAATCCGATAAAGATGTTTGCAGATCCAATCGGTAGAACGCAGACACTTATCAGATGATTACGTGCTGGCATGTACGATCCGTTGTCGATGAAGGGCCCGACGTCGTTGTCGAACTCCAGACTTCCAACAATTATGGTCCTGCCAATTCCGCCGAGTATTCCCGATCAAAACATAACGCCTAACGTCGCTGGCCCCACGGTGGGCGCCAACTGTCGAGACATCGTGGTAGACTTCATAGACGGGAGTGCCATAAGACTACCGATAGATATTGTGTGGTACGTGGTCGTATGTTGAACAATGACACCGAAAGTTTTACCCAGGTTCGGTACGACGCAGATATACAGCGTTCCTACTCCTGCAATCTCACTAATCAAGACTAAAGCCTTGATATAGAGAGTACAATGTGAGTTTAGATCGGCAACTCGACAAGGATCAACCTCTTGACGAGTTAGCCTCTAGCTTCTCCTCTCTCTTTCTTCTCTCCCGTCCGGCATTATATAATAGCTGGATTAGGGCTTACAGAATAAGCAACCTAGAAGACTACGGTATATGCTAACTTGGAAAGCAAGGAATCCGCCTTGTACTCCAAGCCGTAGCACGTGGGCCGTGGTCCGGGTTCTTCTAGAATCCGGCTTCCGTGCGTTGGATTAATGGGCCGCCCAATGGATGGTAATCCATTACCATTTAGGCCACACTGGTAATCCTGCACTTTAGAGCACTATGTGATATACCCCTAATCGGTAATATATCCGACATTGTGGATGGGCCACCGAGGCTACATCAAGTCGAATGCCATTGTTTCCAGAGAACTTCTCCATCGCTACTAAGGCCATATTGGTTCCATTGTCTGTGATTATGCTACGAGGGTATCCAAATCGATATATGATCTTCTTCAAGAATTGCACAGCTGTGGCCGCTTCATAGTTTGTAACTTGCACGACCTCAACACACTTTCTGAAGTTATCGACGGCCACCAGTAAATGAGTCTTTTTGCACGGAGACATGTGGAAAGGGCCTACCATATCTATAACCCAAACACCGAACAGCCAAGTCAATGGGATTGTCCGCAGCTCCATAGCCGGCACATGGATTTGACGAGCATACCTCTGACATCCATCACATCTTGCCACCAATCGTTCTGCATCTGCTAAAGCCGTAAGCCAAAAGAAACCGTGCCGATACGCCTTAGACACAAGGGATCTTGTGGAGGCATGATGTCCACAATCACCTTCATGAATTTGTTTCAATATTTGTCGGCCTTCTTCTGGAGCTACGCAGCGTAAAAATACACATGTAGCACTTCTCTTGTAAAGATCACCACCAATGATAGAATAACCTTTTGCCCGTCTCTGGATTTGTCGGGCTATAACTTCCTGTTGTGGTAACTCGCCCCGTAGTAGAATTTCCAGGAACGGCCCAGTCCATTCTCGAATAGCGCGCACCACGGCTACAAATTCCGAGTTAGGGTCCCGGTGGGCTATCTCTTCTTCTTACTCGGTTTTAACGGAATGCCGCCACAATTCATCCAAGAAAACATTAGGCGGGACCGGCCCTCGACGGGAGCCGAGTCTCAATAGTGCGTCCGCAGCCTCGTTCTTAGGCCTGTCAATGTGCTCCACCTGATACCCTGAGAAATACCCGGCTACTTTGTCCACCTCTCTTCGGTATGCTGCCATCGTTGCATCCTTCCTATCGCACGTTCCTGAGACCTGCTGTACCACAAGATCCGAGTCTCCGTTGCACTTTATACGCTTAATTCTCATCTCCTTTGCTACACGCAATCCATGCAACAAGGCCAAGTACTCGGCTACATTGTTAGAGCAATCAAAATGAATTTGCAAAACGTAGTGCAACTTATCTCCCTTTGGCGATGTAAGCACAACGCCGGCTCCCGATCCTTCATACTGCTTGGAGCCATCGAAATGCATGACCCAAGATTCTGCACTTGGCACTAACGAGGGCACACTTGTCTTAGTCCAATCATTAAAAAATCAACCAGCCGATCGGGGCTCATAATGGATGTGATAATCACTCGTCTCGATGGCCCACTTAACTAACCTAGCTGTAGCATCTGAATTTCTTATGATATCTGCCATGGGTATGGAGCTTAACACCGTTATGGGATGTTCTTGAAAATACGGCTTCAACTTCTGACTGGCCATGAATACCCCAAACACTAGCTTCTGCCAATGTGGATACCGTTGATTCGCCTCTGATCAGACCTCGCTCACGTAATAAACCGGGAGTTGCACCGGGTAATCCTTTCCATCCTCTTTACGCTCAACCACGACTACTGCACTAACTGCTCGAGGCCCGTCCGCGATGTACAGCAACATGGGCTCTTTGGGACCCGGTGCTGCCAAAACCGGGGCTTCAAATAATTGCTTCTTCAGAGCTTAAAACGCCTCATCCGCCTCTTGATCCCATACGAAATTTTATGTTTTCTTTAATAGTCGGTATAGGGGTATTGCCTTTTCTCCGAGCCGAGATATGAACCGGCTCAGCGCTGCTACGCATCCTGTAAGTTTCTAAACATGTTTCAATTCCACTGGCTTTTTTAGGCTCTGAATAGCTTTGATCTTCTCCGGGTTAGCCCCGATCCCTCGCTCAGAAACGATGAAACCAAGTAGTTTCCCCGCAGGAACTCCGAACACACATTTTGTTAGGTTGAGCTTCGTTCTGTATCTCCTGAGGTTCTTGAAGGTCTCTTTTAGGTCATCAATGAACGTTTCTGCGTTCCTTGTTTTGATTACCATATTATCGACATAAGCATGGACATTGCGCCCAATCTGATCCTCAAAGCACTTCTGAATGCACCGTTGGTATGTTGCGCCGGCATTTTACAATCCAACGGTCATGATTTTGTAACAAAAAGCTCCAAAGGGGGTTATGAACGACGTCTTCTTCCAATCCTCCTCTTTGATCTTTATCTGATGATACCTGTAATAGGCATCCAGAAAGCATAACAAGTCACTTCCCGCCACCGCATATATGATCAGGTCTATCCTTGGAAGGGAGAACAGATCTTTTGGACAATGCTTGTTGAGACTCGTGTAATCTATGCACATTCTCCACTCGTTATTCTTTTTCAACATTAAGACCGGGTTAGCCAACCACTTGGGGTGGAAAACCTCCATGATAAAGCCGGCTGCTAAGAGGCGAGCTACCTCTACTCCTATAGCTTTTCTTCTTTCTTCATTCATTTTCCTCAGGCCGTACTTCACTAGCCGGGACTTGGGGTCAACATGTAAGCTGTGCTCAGCGAGTTCAGTCGGGATACCCGGCATGTTGCTACGCGTCCATGCAAAACCATCCTGATTCTAACGGATAAACTCGATGAGCGCGCTTTCCTCCTTTTCATCCAGGTTGGACCCTATGGTGAACTGCTTGGAAGAGTCGCCCTCAATGAAAGCCACCATCTTTGTGTCTTGGGCTGCTTTAAACTTAGCTCTCTCATTAACAGTACTCGGTTTTTTCAAAGCTGTTCGATCTTCTGGGTCTACCTGAGACCTATAATACCTGAGCTAATCCTTTTCATAGGCTTGTTCTGCGAGGGCCGCATATCCCTCATCGCACTCTGCTGCAACAGCCCTGTTCCCATGAATAGTGATGGTTCGTTTAGGACTCGGAATTTTTAAATGTAGGTACACCTAACACGACCTTGCCATGAACTTGTCGTAAGTCGGCCTTCCAAACAGTGCGTGATAAGGACTGCGCAATTTCACCACCTCGAACGTGAGCCAATCTACTCTGTAGATTCTCCAAAAGCAACCTCCAGTGATATGTTTCCCTGAGGGCAGGCCGAATGTCCTGGTACAATTCCGTGAAAAACGATGGAGCTTTTCTGCAGCTGAGACTCTTTGAGCCCCATCCGTAAAATGGTCTCCCAATATAGGAAATTGATACTGCTCCCTCCATCCATCAGAACCTTCTTTAACTCATAGTCGTTGATTTACAGCGCTTCTACAAAGCTAGCAAACCCGGATGTTCTATTGCTTCCGGGTGATCCCTTCTACTCCTTGTTACTGCTCAAAGAGTTAAAGAAGGATCGCAGTGGAGAAAGATCGAGAGAGAAAGATCGAGATAGACTTCCTGGACTTTGCAGGAGAGGCGAGAAACTTATGGTTTGGTCTAAGTACAGGTGGCTTTAATCCTTTTGGGGAGCAGAGCTCCAGCCATAGCACCTGGCCCGTCACTCTATGTATGTACAACCTTCCACCTTGGTTGTGCATGAAGCACAAATTCGTTATGATGACAGTTCTCATTCAAGGCCCGAGCCAACCTGGCAACGACATTGAAGTGTATCTAAGGGCATTAGTGGAAGAACTCTTACAATTGTGGGTCAAACCAGGTGTACGTGTGTGGGATGAGAACGAACAAAAGCCATTTGACCTACGGGCGTTGCTTTTTGTAACCATCAATGATTGGCCTGCTCTTAGTAACATTTCCAGACATACAAACAAGACATACAATGCATGCACACACTATTTAGATAAGACTGACAATGTTTATTGTGATAAATGTAAAAAGGTTGTATACCTAGGGCATCGTAGATTTCTTCCGATCAAGCATCTCTTAAGAAAGAAAGGGGGAAGCATTTCAGAGGTGAGGCAGATAACCGGAAGAAGCCTGACCTCCGTAGTGGTAATGATTTATTCGATATGGTCAAGGACCTAAAAGTAATCTTTGGGAAGGGTGATGGCAGCCAACCTGTTCCGGACGGCCCTGATAAGCGCGCTCCCATGTGGCAGAAGAAATCTATATTCGAAAGTTCTAGAGGTCCGATCTTCAATCGACGTGATGCACATGACAAAGAATCTCTTCGTCAACCTGCTATGCTTCCTTGGCGTGTATGGGAAGTCAAAAGATATGCCAGAATATAAAGGAAATATTTTTTGAAGTCCTTCACATTATCAAGGTTCTGTATGGATTCTCATCGAATATAAAGGGGATAATTAACATGGCAGAGAAAAAATTCCAAAACCTGAAGTCTCATGAGTGCCACATGATTGTGACGCAGTTGCTTCTGATTGCATTGAGGGGGTTTGTTCCGGAAAATGTTCGAGTACCCATTGTGAAGCTATGTGCATTCCTCAACAAAATATCTCAGAAGGTAATCGATCGAGAAATTCTGGCAAGATTACAGAGGTATGTGGTCCAGTGTCTTGTTAGTTTTGAGTTGGTGTTCCCACCATCCTTCTTCAACATTATGAATCATATCCTGGTTTACCTATGTGAAGAAATTCATATTCTCGGTCCGGTATTTCTACACAATATGTTCCCCTTTGAGAGGTGCATGGGAGTCTTGAAGAAATAAGTTCATAACCGTGCTAGGCGAGAAGGAAGCATCTCGAAGGGCTATTTAACAGAGGAGGTCATTGTGTTCTGTGTTAACTTTATTCCTAACCTTAAGACGATTGGTGTTCCTGAATTACGGCATGAGGGGAGACTGGGGGGAAAAGGAACGCTGGGAAAGAAAACAATGATACCCAGGGATTTGCATTCTTGCACTAAATCACACTACACAGTTCTAAAAAGTTCTATCTTTGTGGCTTAGTATCTCGAGGAACACAAGAATATTGTACGCTCCACAAACCTGGGGAAGGATGTCTCATGGATTAAACGAAAAACCATGGAGACTTTCGGAAGTTGGTTGCAAACACATCTTATAAATGACACCACTATTGAAGATCGGTTGTACATGTTGGCCGGGTCACGATCTTAGACTATTGGGAGTTTTCAAGGCAACGAGATAAATGGGAATACATTTTACACCATCACCCAAGATAAGAAGAGCAGCAACCAAAACAGTGGTGTCTGCTTTGATGCAACAAACGAGAATGGAAAAAATGACATATACTATGGTTACATAGAGGAGATATGGGAACTTGACTATGGACCTTCTTTTAAGGTCCCTATGTTCAAGTGCAAATGGGTCAACCTGAATGGAGAAGGGGTAAAGGTAGACCCGCTTTACGGAATGACAATAGTGGATCTCAACAATATTGGTTACAATGACGAACCATTCATCCTAGCCAATGATGTGGCTCGGGTCTTCTATGTGAAGGACATGTCCTCCAGACTGAAAAAAGAAAAAAAAATACATCATATGATGAGCCGAAGCGTCACATAGTTCTTTTAGGGAAAATAAACATCATGGGAATCAAGTACACGACAGACATGTCACAAGATTATAATAAGTTTGTTGAAATTCCACCCTTCACAGTGAAAGCTGACCCAACCATCCCGTTAAATAATGAATATGCTCCATGGTTACGGCCGAACCAATAATAAACAAGGGACAAGGGTTCATGGACCATCTCTACACGAAGAAAATTCAGAATACTAGATAGGGATGTTGTTGGTGATGTGTAATAATAAACATGGAATACATGATCATAGTTCTATTGAAAAAGTGTTCACAAAAATTGTTGCACCGGCGCTCGCGCCCATATTGCACACAAACATGCATCTTGGATAGATAAAAAAGACAGTACATAATGGAAAGAGTGGATCTAAACCTAAACAGAGAGCATAGATCTACATAATGGCAAGACTGGATCTGATATCTGCTAGTCATACTCCTACCTAGGCCTATAGTACTACGACTCGTAGTAGCCATGAGAGAGTGGGTTCGGTAAAAGCCATAAGAGAGTGGTGAGTTTATATGTGTTTATGCCAATGTTGTGGCAATGCATACATATATATTCTGAGAAGAAAACAGATCCCTTTAGTCCCGGCATGTGTTACGAACTGGGAAGAAATGGTTAGGGTTTGTTCGGACCAATCAGAAAGAATCACATGAATCGTGTGTTTCGCTCAAGCGCTTGTGAGTCGTTGGATGAGGGGTGTCTTTCTTTCGAGAGGTTGTGAGCCAGAGGACCCTATATATAGCCCATCTTCATACACTAGTAAGTTCATCGACCAAATACAAATCATCCAGATTCGCCAGCATACGTCCTGCCGTGCATTTGGTAAGCATATATGCACTCAGTAGCCACGGCAGGGCTGTATGATGGCGATACCGATTGTTTTAATCTACATCCCCTCTTTAAGGTTTGATACATCATTCAGTTCATCGACCAAATACAAATCATCCGGAATCTCCATCATACGTCCTGCCGTGCATTTCGTATGCATATATGCACTCAGTAGCCATGGCAGGGCTGTATGATGGCGATACCGATTGTTTTGTTCTACATCCACCATTTAAGGTTTGATACATCATTCAGTTCATAGACCAAATACAAATCATCCGGATTCGCCATCATACGTCCTGCCGTGCATTCGGTATGCATATATGCACTCAGTAGCCACGACAGGGCTGTATGATGGCGATACCGATTGTTTTCTTCTACATCACCCCTTTAAGGTTTGATACATCATTTCGTTCATAGACCAAATACAAATCATCCGGATTCGCCATCATACGTCCTGCAGTTCATTTGGTATGCATATATGCAATCAGTAGCCACGGTAGGGCTGTATGATGGTGATATCGATTGTTTTGTTCTAGATCCCCCCTTGAAGGTTTGAAAAAGGTTTGATACATCATTCAATTCATCGACCAAATACAAATCACCCGGATTCGCCATCATATTCCCGACCATTATTTTGATATGCATATATGCACTCAATAGCCACAGTCGGGTTGTATGATCGCGATACCGATTGTTGTTCTACATCCCCCCTTGAAGGTTCATCGACCGAATACAAATCACCCGGATGCCTTGTATGCGACGAAACTATGCAAATGCATGGATCAACTGGTCTGAAGTGCACTTATTATAAATTTAAAGTACCTTTTTCTATATTTGAAACGTGTGGAGTTATTATTTGAAACATAAAGGATATAATGGAAAACGAAATAAAACAATAGAAACCATAAAGGAAATAATGTAAAACATAAAGGAAACAATAGAAAACAAAAAGATAACAGCGGAAAACAATATAAAACATAAAGGAAAATAATAGAAAACATAAAGGAAAACAATAGAAAACATAATAAAACAAGATAAAACTAAAAGGAAACACGAGAAAACAAAATAAAACAATAGAAAACATA
Organism: Alopecurus myosuroides; assembly: GCA_028641055.1. Lineage (NCBI taxonomy): Eukaryota > Viridiplantae > Streptophyta > Magnoliopsida > Poales > Poaceae > Alopecurus > Alopecurus myosuroides. Next base: position 432,942,461 of record CM054060.1, on the reverse strand, counting down.
AAGGAAAACAATAGAAAACATAAAGGAAACAATAGAAACCAAAATAAAACATGAAGGAAAACAATAAAAAACATAAAAGAAACAATAGAAAACATTAAGGAAACAATAGAAAAGAAAATAAAACAAGAGAAAACAAAAAGGAAACAAAAAAAAAACAAAAAAAACGTAAAGGAAAACAATAAAAAACATAAAAGAAACAATAGAAAACATAAAATAATTAAAAATAGGGCATTCGTCCCGGTTTTTCCAAACAACCGGGACGGATGCCCCCCCAACTAGCGCGTTACACGTACCCCTGCGGAAAAAAAATCGAGGCATCCGTCCCGGTTCGAAGGAACAACCGGGACGGAAGACCCTTTCGTCCCGGTTGTTCCTACGAACCGGGATGGAGGCCCCTGGCTATATATACGCGTCGTCTCCGTCCCCCAAAATTCATAACCGCTCGCAGGATTTTGGACGAGGAGACGCCGCAAGGCCGCGCCGTCGTCGCCCCGAGGAGTTCGCCGTCGTCGATCCGGCCGCACATGCGCCCGCCCGCCTTCGTCGCGCCCGCGCCCCCGTCCCGGACGCTGCCGGTCTCCCGCGCCCGTATGCCGCGCCGCCCGCGCCTCTGCGACCGTCCCCTCGCCCCCGCGCCCGTACACGCCGTGACGCCCCCGTAGGTAAGATCATCAAAACAGAGAACTTAATTTTTTTTACTTAGTGCTTTTGTTTTCATAATTTTTTAGTGTTAACAATTTAGTTAGAATTTAGTGTTAGAATTTAGTTAGAATTTTAGAGTTAGAAATATTTTAGTTAGAATTTAGTGTTCGAATTTAGTTATAAATTTTAGTGTTAGAAATTTTTACTTAGGAAGTTTTAGTGTTAGGTAACTTAGAAATTTTTCACTAATTAAGTTAGAAAATTTCACTAAGTTAGAAAATTTTACTTAGGAATTTTTAGCGTTAGGAATTTCACGAAGTTAGAAAATTTCATTAAGTTAGAATAATTTCACTAAGTTAGAAAATTTCACTAAGTTAATTAGAATAATTTCACCAAGTTAGAAAAATTCACTAAGCTAGAAATTTTCACAAAGTTAGAAAAAATTCACAAAGTTAGAAATTTTTCACTAAGTTAGAAAATTTCACTAAGTTAATTAGAATAATTTCACTAATTTATAACAATTTCACTAAGTTAAAAAAATATCTAAAAGTTAGTGTTAGAAAATTTCACTAAGTTGGATATTTTTTTTACTTTGTGTTGGAAATTTGGAGCTGTTATTGCAGTTTTACTTGTGATGTTCGTTCGATCTTTTGAATAAATGCCAAAGAGTTGGTTCATACTTAGATGGCCTTGGTGGTTCGGTGCGCCTTGTGATTTTCACAAAGTTAGGATCATGTGCATCCCACTTGGCGCGCCGGGTCCACCAAGGCTGCTTGTATGTGTCCACCCTAAATATGAGGCACACCGTCCGATGACCATCTTGTTCCTGTTAAGAGGTACTACATGCGGTGGTGATCCTAGGAAAGGAACGAATGCGAGGGTTTCTGGATTTCTTTCGAACTAAATAATTTCACATATGTAATATGGTTCGTGAGATCCGGATGAATCTGAACCCGTTAGTGCCCATGCGTAATGGTGACATTCCTCAGAAATCCCTTCCGGGGTTATTTAGAATGTCTCCATTATGTATGTGTACAAAAGGATCTAATTTTTTTCCGGATTTCACTATTACATATATGATTTTGTTTAGTTTTAAAGATGTCCAGAAACGTTTCCTTCCCCCGCATCTCCATCATGTGTACTTACCCCGTAACAAGCACAAAATGTGAAGGTCCAACTGCACATCAAGGCCCGATGACCATCTTGTTCCTGGTAAGAGGTACTACAGGCGGTGGTGATCCGGGGAAAGGAGGAAGACGAGGGTTTCTGGATACCTTTGGAACTAAATAACGTCACATATGTAATATCGTGAGATCCGAACGAAGTTAAACCCTTTTGTCCCCATACGTAATGGTTACATTCCTCAGAAATCCGTTCCGGGGTTATTAAGAATGTCCCCATTATGTACGTGGACAAAAGGGTCTAACCTTGTCCGGATCTCACGATATTACATATATGATTTTGTTTAGTTGCAAAGATTTCCAAAAATCCTTGTCTTCATCCTTCTTCGGATCGCTATCACGTGTACTTACCTCGTAACAAGCACAAAATGTTAAGGCCCGATGACCATTTTGTTCCTGTTAGGAGGTACTACATGCGGTGGTGATCCGAGGAAAGGAACGAATGCGAGGGTTTCTAGATTTCTTTCGAACTAAATAATGTCACATGTGTAATATGGTTTGTGAGATCCGGATGAAGTTGAACCCTTTAGTGCACATTCGTAATGGTGACATTCCTCAGAAATCCCTTTCGGGGTTATGAAGAATGTCGATGTTATGTATGTGCACAAAAGGGTCCAACCTTGTTCGGATCTCATTATTACATATATGATTTTGTTTAGTTTTAAAGATGTACAGAAACCCTTCCTTCCCCTCATCGCCATCACGTGTACTTACCTCGTAACAAGCACAAAATGTGAAGGTCCATCTGCACATCAAGGACCGATGACCATCTTCTTCCTGTTAAGAGGTACTATAGGCGGTGGTGATCCGGGGAAAGGAGGAAGATGAGGGTTTTTGTATTTCTTTTGAACTAAATAACGTCACATATGTAATATCGTGAGATCCGAACGAAGTTAAACCCTTTTGTCCGCATACGTAATGGTTACATTCCTCAGAAATCCCTTCCGCGGTTGTGAAGAATGTCCCCATTATGTACGTGGACAAAAGGGTCTAACCTTGTTCGGATCTAACAATATTACATATATGATTTTGTTTAGTTTCAAAGATTTCCAAAAATCCTTGTCTTCATCCTTTTCCCGATCTCCATCACGTGTACTTACCTCGTAACAAGCACAAAATGTGAAGGTCTAGGCAGGAGTATGACTAGCAGAACAGATCCACTCTTTCCTAATAAACTTGCAACTTAAACGGGGCAGAACATCATTCCAGATTATCCTCTCATGTGTGAAAACGTTGCAGATCACTAAATGGTCCATCTTTGTTTAGATCTCACAAACACTTACGTTTGTGATTTTCTTTAATTTCTCATAAAACCTTGTCTTCATGCTTTGTGTTTAACTTTCATCTTATTTATGTCATATTTCTCCATTTTCTATTTTTTACTAAGTTAGAAACACTAAGGTATTTTACTTAATTACGGAATATTTACTTAGTCCGGGCCTGTTTTTAGTTCATGTCTCTGTTGGACCCACCAGGCGATGTCCGGGACTGGGCCCCGCCGGGCTGGCAGTGGAAGCTCCTTAGTACCGGGGCACGCGGCTTGGTGAGAAATCCGGGTGACGTGGTCGACCCGGATATTCTTTGTTGGCCATCGCGTGGGCCACACTCGGTGCGGAGAGAGTCGGCCCCTGAGGAGGTGATACAACAGCGTATCAGGGAGGAGGACGAGCACGTCCGTCGCTACATGTACTTGATCAATAGGGAGTATAGTATAAGTTGGTCGATTATTCTTAGGGTTCCTTACCACGTGAGCTATGAACCTGTGAGAGTTCCTTATCTATGGATGCTTAGCACCCGCGACTCAGCACCGCGCGGCTTAGGACCCGGTCAGAGTTAATTAGTTTGACAGATGTTATGAGACTATGTATAAGTGATATTATTCGATCGTGATGTATTAGGGTTAAATAAAATGAACCCGAGCTATGTAACTCTTGGTGTGTATTATCATACGTTTAAATATTTCATGAATATGTCTCTCTTTGTGTTCATTATATATTAGCAATTTTGATGAAATTACTGTATCATTAGTTATTATCTATAAGCAATTTTGATAAAATGGACCTAGAACATATACTTACTCTTTTTGTGTATTTTCACAATATATAGTATGGAGCCAAGAGACGAAGATGCGAAAAACTTACTCGAGGGTTTAATCCGCGGGGCCGACGGAGAGACCGATGTGAGCCAGTGGATGAACAACTCCGGTGAGGGAGATCCGGAGCTACCCGGGGAGACGTCTCTGCTGAGGGAGTAGCTGACGGATCAGGTGAGGAAGAAGCCTACGACTCCAGTAAGGTTGAAGCCGACGGCTCCGATAAGGGAGCAGCCGACGGCTCCGGTGGAGACGTACAAATTACAAACACCGGCTCCGAGGTGCATATATATAGATATGTTAATTAATGAAGCATCCGTTGTCTATATACATGTATTAACAGTCTTTATATTTTTAGCCATCTGGTTCAAGCATATCAACCGGAAAAACACTAAACGAGGCGCAACAAAGAAGTTGAAAGATACAGAAAGATATAGGATCGACATGATCGTAGCATACGGCGCACCCGGGCTTCCCGCTGATGTTGCCCAAAAATTTGTGAAGCAATGCTGAGTGCTAGTTAGGGATCACATCCCGATCACTGTTCATGAGTGGAATGAGCCAAAAGATCCGCGGAGAAAAGGAATTTCATATGTCAGCATAAAAGCCAAAGGGCATCTTTTCTCGAAGATCATGTGTAATTTCAACTTACCCTTGCCAGAGGTGGACGAGAATGAGGCGGATGTGAATGAGGTCGATGTTACTAAAAAGAAAATTGAGATACGGGAAAGGTCAAGGCGTGGACTCTGAAAAAGATGGCCGAGCAATTCAAAAACTGGAAGAAAAGATTGAACCTTGACTATGTTAAGAAGGGCATGACTCGAGATTTCACTCAAGGGTATGATAAAATAAAACCCTTATGGGCAGCGTTTTTGAAGTACAAGCTGTCAGAGAATGAACAGGAAAGGACAAAAACAAATGAGAAAAACGACGCCAAAAAGGTATAGCACCATATTATGGGGCAAACTGGCTACAAGGGTTCCAGTCCCAAGGGTTCCATATTATGGAGAACGACCTGCTTGAGCTGGGGATCACTCACGAGCCATTCTTGTGGGTCGAGCGGACAAGATCATAGTTCTACGGCCATGGGGGCACGTTGGACGCCGAAGCAAAAGCAATTTATAACCTAAGGCTTAAAGAGAATCCTCTACCCATAGAAAATCTGAGAAGCGCAATAAAGGACGTTAAAGAGGGGAAGTTCGTGTCAGATAGAGAGAACGACGAGCTCACATGCGCCCTCGGGAATAAGGAACAAGTAGGGCGTACACGAGGCACAAAAGGCAATCCGCCATGGAGTATTGGGTTTTACGATACAAAAACTAAATACCCCGATAGAAGCACATAAAGCGGACGCATGATGTAGCAAAGAAGCAGCATGACCAGATAAAGCGGAGACAGGATGTAGCAAAGAAGCAACATGAGCAAAGTAACACACTTAGCCAGCAAATAGTGTCTACCGGCGTACCACACATGGTTGAAGGTGAAGTCGAGGCTACCGGCGCCGCACATTCTCATCGGAAAATCAGTGTTGCGTCCACGCAGCTCCCGGGTGATGATGTACCACCGATGATTCACCCGGTGGATGATATCACGGAGATGACAACCTGTGAGATCCACGTGAAGGTCGTAAATATAACCATCAAGGCGGCGGTCGGCTATGTATTACCAATTGGCAACGAACCAACTCACCATAGTCTTCCGGTTCCACGGGGCTACGCTGTTGTTAGGGTCGATGAATTTGTCAACGGATTCGAGCGGGTGAAGCTTGATTTCCCTGAAGGTGAAGACAGAGAGTTGACTGAACTCGGAGAAGCCAAGAACTTGACCGTTCTATGGCTAAAGGAATGCATTGTGCTTCCAAATCAGATGGCAAGGTCATCGACTCCTTGCCATTCTCCAGCGCATGCCATCTCCAGCGCGGTCGCCTACGCCGTGCACGTCTCCAGCACGATCGCCTACGCCGCCGCGTCAGCCTTCTCCACCGCGGTCGTCTTCGCCGCCGAGTGAGCCGTCTCCACCGCGGTCGCCTACGCCGCCGCGTCAGCCTTCTCCGCCCACTAAGTTTCTTCCAAAACGTAAAAGATCACCCAAACGTCAACGTTCACCCCTCCCGAAGGTACCAAAGGAGGTACCCAAGTTACCTTACGACTATACTCCTGAGCAAACCCAAAAAATTGCTAGGGACGAATACGAGCCGTGGAAATCGAAGTGGAAGGAGCAGAAAAAGGCAGATTTCCCCGAGACCAAAGAAGATGTAGAACGAGCTTGCAAAATGGTGAAGAATCTTCATCAACCCGAGCCGAGTCTGTCATCTGACTATGACCTCTCTATTCTGAAGTCACACCAGGAAATGGTGCGGTCGACGAAGAGTAGTAGCGCAAGCGGGAAAAGAGGGAAATCAGTTGCCCAGCTCGGAGAGCAGAAAAAACAACACATCTCCCCGCTCAAAGTGATTTCCAATACCAAGGTGGGGCCGAGCACTAATGCTGACGAGCAAATTGATCGGGAGTTTATAGAACAATACGGAGAAAGGGCAGCTGCTGCGGGTGTGTCCATTGCTGAGTATATGCAAACACTAGACTACTTCCCCGAAGCTGAATGTGCGTACAAATACCAGTACGGAAAGCCTCTCGTAAAACCCGAGGAGATAAAGGATCTACCAACGAAAAATTGCATAGTTGGTATATGGAAGCCGCTGAGAAATCTTAGGACTGGATATGTGTCGCAGTTAGAGACGAGCACTACGGGTATGGAGATGGAATGGTTCTAATTCAATTTGACGAATTGTTTCAGTTATTCCAGCAGCAGGCCCTCGACAAATCTATCGTTAGTGCCTATTGTCTGTAAGTACTTATTTCTCTAATTAAGTCTCTAGCTAGCTCACCTCGTTCATTGCATATTCATATATATATATATAGTACACTAATTATATTATAATGCAGAATGAAGAATCTCGAATGCAAAAGAGGTGGAATCTATGATATTGGGTTCATTGACCCACATTTTGTTAATCATAAAACTCTTGAGCTATCTCCCAAGGATAGAGAACATAATATTCTGAGGGCAATACTGTTTCACCAACACCGACGGGAAATATTATTTCCTTACAACTTCGGGTTAGTGTTACTGTGTTGTACACATTCTATTTTCCATACTCGATGTTCAGTGTATAATTGATGAGTTCTGCGTGCGCAACTTCCACTATATTCTGCTAAACTTCCAAGTTGACGAAGGAAAAGTAATGGTAATGGACCCAAAACATAAACCCCTAGCGATGTGTCCGGACATGCAGGAAATGATCCAGCGGTAATTTCTTTATTAATTTCAGTCTTTATATATATATGGCACTATATCGAATACTTTGTTTCATTTTCGAATACTTTTTATTCTTTTTCTTTCTCGAGCAGCGTTTGGAAGAGGTTCAACAAAAAGTCTGCTGGTGAATGGAAATCAGAGCTTACATTTGATATTGTGCAAGTAAGTACTACTATCTAGATCTACATATGTCCTTGATTCTAGTGTTCGATACCATTATCATGGCTGGTTGATTATTTTTTTGAATGAAACCATGTTCTCGTAAAGTGCTTGCAACAAGGAGACGGGAATCACTTGTGTGGATACTACGTGTGCGAGTTCATTCGTCAGACGACCTGTGCCAAGGGCAGAGATTTAAAGCACCTTCAAGTACGTCAGTCGTCAAGTTTTCTTATTACCATCTATTTTAGTTACTTAGTTTCATTAATATATATTGACCTCTCTTATTTATATTAGATCGAACGGCTCCAGGACGGTCTTCTACCAAGGGACCGCATACGAGCAATTCAGGAGGAAATTGCAGGCTTCTTAGATGCAGAGGTCCTAAATATAAATGGAGACTACTATAGCGTCGGTTGGGACAGAATTTGATTTAGTAATTCATTCCATCGGTCATGTAATATGCTCGATATACTTTGATTCTGTAATATAAGTGTTCCTTCTATATATATGCACTACTTAGTCACTCGTGGGATCCAGAGGTCCGAGGAGGGGCCACCAAGGCTCCTCTCTTCTCGTGGGATTCAGGACGTGTCCGGGGAGGGGCCACTGGGGCTCTTCTCCTCTCGTGGCATCCGGGATGTACGGGGAAGGGCCACCAGGCTCCTCTCTTCTCCGGGGATCCGGGGAGGGGCCACCGGGGCTCCTCTCTTCTCATGGGATCCGGGAGGTTCGGGGATGGCCAACCGGGAGGTATGTGGATCGCAAAACATAAAAAGCAAAATAATAAACACAAAAAATAAAAACTCTGCCACGGCAGAAGGGACGAATAGCCCTGGCCAGGTTCCAACGCAACTGCCACATGGTCAGACCCATTTGTACCGGGTCCTGGCACAACCGGGACCAATGGAGGGGGGGGGGGCATTTGTCCCGGATGCCCCATCCCGGTTGCACAACCGGGATGAATGGGCCGTACAAACCGGGACAAAAGCCCATGTTTGTATGAGTGTATCTTTCGACCCCGCAGAGGGTCGGTGAACTCGCAGTCGAGGCCAAAGCATTTAATCGGTGCGGCGTTGAGGAAGTACTTCACGGAAATCCTATTTCCGACTAATGTTTAATAACCATCTTTGTCGGATAACTATCTTGTGTTTAATCACATCCATCAAGCAGAAAAAGGAAAGAAAAATGTGACTTCTTAAATGACCTGAGACGTGCAATAATATCTACTTGTTCTAATGGAAGCTTACACAGATGTGAACTAGTTATTATAATAGTATATTTAATTCTTTAAACTTGCTTGTTAAGAATATTAGACCACTTTTGGATGTGTACTTAAGGAAGGAGAAAACTAAGTACCTGACAAACATATTGCTAGATCTTCATTACAAGCGGCACATGTTTGGTCAGTATATATGATCAGTTTTTACATGTATAATCAATGAAGGAGCACCTTTTGAAGAGGTGCCTTACTCAGACATGGTCAATGTATATTCATCACACGAAACAAGATAGTTGTGCTCACAAAGTCGAGACATACAAGATGACAAGAAAAGATAGCAGTATGCTCTAAAAGCTCAAAGAACTTATTCAAGGGAAATCCTTTTAATTTCCTAATTGTATGTGTTTGCTCAGAATATATGATCATTTTATGATGTGTTATCAGGGCAGGAGCACCTTATTCAAGAGATACCATACTTAGGTATCTTCCTTTTAACTCATCACTGCAAACAAATATGGTCTGACACTCACATATGGTAAACAAATAACATTATGAAGCAACCCACTGATTAGTTGAAAAGCACAAACAACATTATGAAGCAACCCACTGATTAGTTGAAAAGCACAAACAGCATTATGAAGCAACCCACTGATTAGTCGAAAAGCACAAACAGCTTACTGATTGATGTGAAAATTATGATTTGTGCATGTTTTGTTCGGAAAATATGAACATTTTTAGCATGTGTAATCAGGAGCAATTTTTTCAAGATGCAGATTGCTCAGATTAATTCCGTGCTTGTGATTTATCACACCAAGCAATGCAAAACAATGAATGCAGTTTGGCATATCTTTTGCATATCAATAAAAGAATCAGGCATACATTAATGATTCCTTCAGAAGAGGTCACATTGTGTTGAACTACAATAGACCATGGCTCAGGTAACAGTCTCAGATTCAGTATTGTCACGCAATCAGAAGGCCCACCACTTAGCTACCGTCCTTGCATGATCACGAAGCCCAGCTAAATTCCAGCGAAAGAGCATAGCGCTACAGGAACCGCAGGAAAATAATCTTATACGACCCATGGCCGGGCGACCTATCGCTGGACCCAATCCCATTGCATACACGTCAAAGAAAACCTCATGGCGCATGTTCGAAAGTAGTTTCTAGTTCACAACTAATATCTGATTTGCCACGTGTCTAGTCGTATATGTGGTCTATGGAATGGGTCGTAACACCATGCGTCGTATAGGATTATTTTCCCATTCACAAGACAGTGTGTTACGGCCTTTGTCGGTAGAACGAACCACTCCTCATAAGCGTAATGCACAACATCACCCGAGACATCTCATGCCTAAAATTGGTGCGAATCCGCATAAAAAAGAGCTCGGATAGCACATTCTAACAGGATGAGCACGTGTACCGCCGGATGGGAAAACAAATCCATCACACAATTTGGATCTGAAGAGAGGGTAGAGACGAAGATTGTGGTATGTCTGCCATGGAGCGGCCGCCCCGGCACCAATATATAAGGAAAGCCTAGCTGATATGGCCTATATGGAGTGGGAGAAGATCGTGTGGCTGCCCAATGCGAGCGGATCGGATATCTTATTTATCCCGTTCAGTCGAGTAAGATGAAAGAATGGAAACGTTACTTGCTGCCTCGTGGACAGGGATGTGGCCTTCTTTTTTTGTCCATATGGACGCTTTACTTCCTGTGCTTTTCGACCCTCCAAATCGTGTCTCTACACCTGTTATATTTAGATAAAGTGGGACTTATAAAAGTGGACGGAGGGAGTAGCAAAAATACCATTGCGTTGCAATGGGTATTACATGTCAGAAAAAAGAGTTGCAATGATCAGTTTTCTCTACAAGTTTAAGTAGTCTGCAATCGAATAAATACAAACCGATTTACGAATTCTCCAATTGCATATTCTAATGAGTTTTTTTGGCGGAAATCATATGCTTTAGTGAGTGTAAAGTTTTGTATCACGAGCTACATGTAGTTGTTTATTATGAAAGTTATGAAAACAATATTTTCCATCTTAAAAAAATAATGAATTCCTAGATCTAGGCAATGAGGCATTTTAGCGTAGTGAATATTTTCGAATCGAAATACATTATATTTTTGTTTGTGTAAAAATGATAAGAGTGCACATCTTAAGTAGTGAACAGTGCCAACATTTAAGCCTCCAAAAAACTTCAGATTTTCTTTTTGTGTGGCTCAATATATAAGGTGTTTCGAGTTAACATGTTACATGCTGGTAGAATACAACATAATGAACATCAAGAAATATTTTAGGATTTATTGAAACTTTAAAATGTCGGTTTCAAAAATTTCAGAAACATGGTACATGTAGACCGAGCTATACTTGCCTTTTTTAATTTTATTATTCTACTTTCAAAAAACTGTTCATAAGCAAGGAAAATGTAATGGCATAGCTATCTTATGTGTGACTGTCGCCCTGGGCGAAATTCAGACATCTATAATAGTTGTTGGGACGGAAGGGGAGAAGAAGAGCAAGTCAAGTGAAGAAAAGATGTGAGGAGGAAGAAACTGTCACCTGCTAGAGAAGATGAAGAAAAGATTTGCCACCACAGTCCAGACACACTCCATCCCCACATCAACCGCCGGCCGGTCCGCCTGCCACCGCCGTCTGTGGCCGCCTCGGCCTCCCGCACCTCCTCCTCCACCATGCCGGACAACCCTTCACCCAGGCACCACCTCGTTCTCCCCCGGTGCCGACCCACCCCATGCCCCCTCCCTTAGGTCCATTGCTCGCAGAGGCTCGCACCAGGCTCACCATCACCTTCTCTGCGGTGGCGACGCCGGCTCCGGCGATGTGACAACAGAGGGGAGGATGGTTCTAAGTTGGACAAGAAGAACAAAGATTGTGGTATTCCAACAGCCAAATGTGCTGAGTTTAGGCGTGCAGAGGCGTTTCAAGAGGTTCCAAGGATCAAGAGCAAGTAGAAACCCACCGAGGAAGTCGTGAATGAGAATATTCAATTTTATCCGCGGTTGTATACCAAGCAGTAACACAATATATAGAGGATGGAGGTGATTCATTCTTTAGTAGAGGTCAATGTATGATCTCTTTTGTCGGGAGGATGCGCAGCGGTGCATCTCTAGTGGTGACATTTTGTGTGTATTTATGGAGCTCGTCAGGCTTGGATAAAGGGTGTGGCTTGTGGCCTTTGGTCTTGGTGCCCTTGTTTCTATGACATACGATGTTCCTTGAGTTTTTTTTTTGTGGGGTTTTTGCCGGTTTCCCATGAATTAACCTCACACTGTTCGGTTTCCGGGTCCGGCTTTCCTTATAAGCTGGACCAACTATCTTCTTCGATTATGCAACGTGGGAGCTCCCTGCCCCCTGACGAGGCTTACGTCAAAAAAAAAAATCATAGTGGTGGGGAGAGGTTGATGCCTTCCCACCAACCTGAGTTCGATCACTCTTAATCACGATTTCGGTTATGTTGCACCATTTTTCTTAATTAAACTGCTATAGGATCCTCTCATATCACTACGGGAAACAGCACAGACGCCGACGGCCGCCAGAGACGCCGACGGCCAAATGTCGGCCCCCTCGGCGTAGGGGGGTCGACAGGATTGGCACGCGACGTGCCCCTCGGCGTCTGTACGCCCCTCGGCGTATGCCATCTTCCCCGAGGGCCACCGTCGGCGTAGCTACCCCCCTCGGCGTAGGTGACGCTCCGTTACGGCGTCCGAGCGCGGCCCGTTACGTGCTGGCCTACGCCGAGGGGGTGCCGTCGGCGTTGATTTCCTATTTTTTTCCCCTCCCCACGCGTTACGTGCTGTGTATACACGCGTTGCGTGTTTTTTTTAAAAAAACTTCAATACCTACGCCGACGGCTTGCCGTCGGCTTAGGTAGTTTTTCTTTTTTCTTTTGCTCGATCGCGATATTCTTGCAAGTCATTGCTCTGATATTCTGTTCAGGAACCACTTTTATCATGAAATTTTTTACTGCAAGTTAATATGATTGTGTCATCGACTCATTATCAACATACTCATCGCAACAACAACAAATTAAATAGTAGTGAAGATAGAGTAATATGGACGAAAACCGGAGGGGGGCTACGGAGCGTCCGGAACCTTTCACAAGCTAGAGGGTGCCATACCATGTTATTATATGTGTGTTGTGGTCTTTGGATGGCAAAGATTGCACTCCGGGGTGTGACCCGCTTCACCGACGTCCGTTTCTCCCTCGTGAGTTTACATGCGCTTATAGGGTGAAACTCCCTTATCGGACGAAACGTCGGGAATCTTCTGAAGAGTTGGGTTCTACCAACTTGTTTTATGTTCCTATGGGCTACCCTAACACAAACAAGCAGCTGGTTCCACAATGCTACCCGCTTTCGACGCCGTTACCGCGTGTATCCGTATAAGTCCGGTATTTCTACTTCGGGTCTAGGTTTTCACCGGAGGGGGGCTACGGAGCGTCCGGAACCTTTCACAAGCTAGAGGGTGCCATACCATGTTATTATATGTGTGTTGTGGTCTTTGGATGGCAAAGATTGCACTCCGGGGTGTGACCCGCTTCACCGACGTCCGTTTCTCCCTCGTGAGTTTACATGCGCTTATAGGGTGAAACTCCCTTATCGGACGAAACGTCGGGAATCTTCCGAAGATTTGGGTTCTACCAACTTTTTTTATGTTCCTATGGGCTACCCTAACACAAACAAGCAGCTGGTTCCACAATTCTACCCCCTTTCGACGCCGTTACCGCGTGTATCCGTATAAGTCCGGTATTTCTCCTGCGGGTCTAGGTTTTCACCGGAGGGGGGCTACGGAGCGTCCGGGACCTTTCACAAGCTAGGGGGTGCCATACCATGTTATTATATGTGTGTTGTGGTCTTTGGATGGCAAAGATTGCACTCCGGGGTGTGACCTGCTTCACCGATGTCCGTTTCTCCCTCGTGAGTTTACATGCGCTTATAGGGTGAAACTCCCTTATCGGACGAAACGTCGGGAATCTTCCGAAGAGTTGGGTTCTACCAACTTGTTTTATGTTCCTATGGGCTACCCTAACACAAACAAGCAGCTGGTTCCACAATGCTACCCCCTTTCGACGCCGTTACCGCGTGTATCCGTATAAGTCCGGTATTTCTCCTGCGGGTCTAGGTTTTCACCGGAGGGGGGCTACGGAGCGTCCGGGACCTTTCACAAGCTAGAGGGTGCCATACCATGTTATTATATGTGTGTTGTGGTCTTTGGATGGCAAAGATTGCACTCCGGGGTGTGACCCGCTTCACCGGCGTCCGTTTCTCCCTCGTGAGTTTACATGCGCTTATAGGGTGAAACTCCCTTATCGGACGAAACGTCAGGAATCTTCCGAAGAGTTGGGTTCTACCAACTTGTTTTATGTTCCTATGGGCTACCCTAACACAAACAAGCAGCTGGTTCCACAATGCTACCCCCTTTCGACGCCGTTACCGCGTGTATCCGTATAAGTCCGGTATTTCTCCTGCGGGTCTAGGTTTTCACCGGAGGGGGGCTACGGAGCGTCCGGAACCTTTCACAAGCTAGAGGGTGCCATACCATGTTATTATATGTGTGTTGTGGTCTTTGGATGGCAAAGATTGCACTCCGGGGTGTGACCCGCTTCACCGACGTCCGTTTCTCCCTCGTGAGTTTACATGCGCTTATAGGGTGAAACTCCCTTATCGGACGAAACGTCGGGAATCTTCCGAAGAGTTGGGTTCTACCAACTTGTTTTATGTTCCTATGGGCTACCCTAACACAAACAAGCAGCTGGTTCCACAATGCTACCCCCTTTCGACGCCGTTACCGCGTGTATCCGTATAAGTCCGGTATTTCTCCTGCGGGTCTAGGTTTTCACCGGAGGGGGGCTACGGAGCGTCCGGAACCTTTCACAAGCTAGAGGGTGCCATACCATGTTATTATATGTGTGTTGTGGTCTTTGGATGGCAAAGATTGCACTCCGGGGTGTGACCCGCTTCACCGACGTCCGTTTCTCCCTCGTGAGTTTACATGCGCTTATAGGGTGAAACTCCCTTATCGGACGAAACGTCGGGAATCTTCCGAAGAGTTGGGTTCTACCAACTTGTTTTATGTTCCTATGGGCTACCCTAACACAAAAAAGCAGCTGGTTCCACAATGCTACCCCCTTTCGACGCCGTTACCGCGTGTATCCGTATAAGTCCGGTATTTCTCCTGCGGGTCTAGGTTTTCACCGGAGGGGGGCTACGGAGCGTCCGGAACCTTTCACAAGCTAGAGGGTGCCATACCATGTTATTATATGTGTGTTGTGGTCTTTGGATGGCAAAGATTGCACTCCGGGGTGTAACCCGCTTCACCGACGTCCGTTTCTCCCTCGTGAGTTTACATGCGCTTATAGGGTGAAACTCCCTTATCGGACGAAACGTCGGGAATCTTCCGAAGAGTTGGGTTCTACCAACTTGTTTTATGTTCCTATGGGCTACCCTAACACAAAAAAGCAGCTGGTTCCACAATGCTACCCCCTTTCGACGCCGTTACCGCGTGTATCCGTATAAGTCCGGTATTTCTCCTGCGGGTCTAGGTTTTCACCGGAGGGGGGCTACGGAGCGTCCGGAACCTTTCACAAGCTAGAGGGTGCCATACCATGTTATTATATGTGTGTTGTGGTCTTTGGATGGCAAAGATTGCACTCCGGGGTGTAACCCGCTTCACCGACGTCCGTTTCTCCCTCGTGAGTTTACATGCGCTTATAGGGTGAAACTCCCTTATCGGACGAAACGTCGGGAATCTTCCGAAGAGTTGGGTTCTACCAACTTGTTTTATGTTCCTATGGGCTACCCTAACACAAAAAAGCAGCTGGTTCCACAATGCTACCCCCTTTCGACGCCGTTACCGCGTGTATCCGTATAAGTCCGGTATTTCTCCTGCGGGTCTAGGTTTTCACCAGAGGGGGGCTACGGAGCGTCCGGGACCTTTCACAAGCTAGAGGGTGCCATACCATGTTATTATATGTGTGTTGTGGTCTTTGGATGGCAAAGATTGCACTCCGGGGTGTGACCCGCTTCACCGACGTCCGTTTCTCCCTCGTGAGTTTACATGCGCTTATAGGGTGAAACTCCCTTATCGGACGAAACGTCAGGAATCTTCCGAAGAGTTGGGTTCTACCAACTTGTTTTATGTTCCTATGGGCTACCCTAACACAAACAAGCAGCTGGTTCCACAATGCTACCCCCTTTCGACGCCGTTACCGCGTGTATCCGTATAAGTCCGGTATTTCTCCTGCGGGTCTAGGTTTTCACCGGAGGGGGGCTACGGAGCGTCCGGAACCTTTCACAAGCTAGAGGGTGCCATACCATGTTATTATATGTGTGTTGTGGTCTTTGGATGGCAAAGATTGCACTCTGGGGTGTGACCCGCTTCACCGACGTCCGTTTCTCCCTCGTGAGTTTACATGCGCTTATAGGGTGAAACTCCCTTATCGGACGAAACGTCGGGAATCTTCCGAAGAGTTGGGTTCTACCAACTTGTTTTATGTTCCTATGGGCTACCCTAACACAAACAAGCAGCTGGTTCCACAATGCTACCCCCTTTCGACGCCGTTACCGCGTGTATCCGTATAAGTCCGGTATTTCTCCTGCGGGTCTAGGTTTTCACCGGAGGGGGGCTACGGAGCGTCCGGAACCTTTCACAAGCTAGAGGGTGCCATACCATGTTATTATATGTGTGTTGTGGTCTTTGGATGGCAAAGATTGCACTCCGGGGTGTGACCCGCTTCACCGACGTCCGTTTCTCCCTCGTGAGTTTACATGCGCTTATAGGGTGAAACTCCCTTATCGGACGAAACGTCGGGAATCTTCCGAAGAGTTGGGTTCTACCAACTTGTTTTATGTTCCTATGGGCTACCCTAACACAAAAAAGCAGCTGGTTCCACAATGCTACCCCCTTTCGACGCCGTTACCGCGTGTATCCGTATAAGTCCGGTATTTCTCCTGCGGGTCTAGGTTTTCACCGGAGGGGGGCTACGGAGCGTCCGGAACCTTTCACAAGCTAGAGGGTGCCATACCATGTTATTATATGTGTGTTGTGGTCTTTGGATGGCAAAGATTGCACTCCGGGGTGTAACCCGCTTCACCGACGTCCGTTTCTCCCTCGTGAGTTTACATGCGCTTATAGGGTGAAACTCCCTTATCGGACGAAACATCGGGAATCTTCCGAAGAGTTGGGTTCTACCAACTTGTTTTATGTTCCTATGGGCTACCCTAACACAAAAAAGCAGCTGGTTCCACAATGCTACCCCCTTTCGACGCCGTTACCGCGTGTATCCGTATAAGTCCGGTATTTCTCCTGCGGGTCTAGGTTTTCACCGGAGGGGGGCTACGGAGCGTCCGGAACCTTTCACAAGCTATAGGGTGCCATACCATGTTATTATATGTGTGTTGTGGTCTTTGGATGGCAAAGATTGCACTCCGGGGTGTGACCCGCTTCACCGACGTCCGTTTCTCCCTCGTGAGTTTACATGCGCTTATAGGGTGAAACTCCCTTATCGGACGAAACGTCGGGAATCTTCCGAAGAGTTGGGTTCTACCAACTTGTTTTATGTTCCTATGGGCTACCCTAACACAAACAAGCAGCTGGTTCCACAATGCTACCCCCTTTCGACGCCGTTACCGCGTGTATCCGTATAAGTCCGGTATTTCTCCTGCGGGTCTAGGTTTTCACCGGAGGGGGGCTACGGAGCGTCCAGGACCTTTCACAAGCTAGAGGGTGCCATACCATGTTATTATATGTGTGTTGTGGTCTTTGGATGGCAAAGATTGCACTCCGGGGTGTGACCCGCTTCACCGACGTCCGTTTCTCCCTCGTGAGTTTACATGCGCTTATAGGGTGAAACTCCCTTATCGGACGAAACGTCGGGAATCTTCCGAAGAGTTGGGTTCTACCAACTTGTTTTATGTTCCTATGGGCTACCCTAACACAAACAAGCAGCTGGTTCCACAATGCTACCCCCTTTCGACGCCGTTACCGCGTGTATCCGTATAAGTCCGGTATTTCTCCTGCGGGTCTAGGTTTTCACCGGAGGGGGGCTACGGAGCGTCCGGGACCTTTCACAAGCTAGAGGGTGCCATATCATGTTATTATATGTGTGTTGTGGTCTTTGGATGGCAAAGATTGCACTCCGGGGTGTGACCCGCTTCACCGACGTCCGTTTCTCCCTCGTGAGTTTACATGCGCTTATAGGGTGAAACTCCCTTATCGGACGAAACGTCGGGAATCTTCCGAAGAGTTGGGTTCTACCAACTTGTTTTATGTTCCTATGGGCTACCCTAACACAAACAAGCAGATGGTTCCACAATGCTACCCCCTTTCCACGCCGTTAGCGCGTGTATCCGTATAAGTCCGGTATTTCTCCTGCGGGTCTAGGTTTTCACCGGAGGGGGGCTACGGAGCGTCCGGAACCTTTCACAAGCTAGAGGGTGCCATACCATGTTATTATATGTGTGTTGTGGTCTTTGGATGGCAAAGATTGCACTCCGGGGTGTGACCCGCTTCACCGACGTCCGTTTCTCCCTCGTGAGTTTACATGCGCTTATAGGGTGAAACTCCCTTATCGGACGAAACGTCGGGAATCTTCCGGAGAGTTGGGTTCTACCAACTTGTTTTATGTTCCTATGGGCTACCCTAACACAAACAAGCAGCTGGTTCCACAATGCTACCCCCTTTCGACGCCGTTACCGCGTGTATCCTTATAAGTCCGGTATTTCTCCTACGGGTCTAGGTTTTCACCGGAGGGGGGCTACGGAGCGTCCGGAACCTTTCACAAGCTAGAGGGTGCCATACCATGTTATTATATGTGTTTTGTGGTCTTTGGATGGCAAATATTGCACTCCGGGGTGTGACCCGCTTCACCGACGTCCGTTTCTCCCTCGTGACTTTACATGCGCTTATAGGGTGAAACTCCCTTATCGGACGAAACGTCGGGAATCTTCCGAAGAGTTGGGTTCTACCAACTTGTTTTATGTTCCTATGGGCTACCCTAACACAAACAAGCAGCTGGTTCCACAATGCTACCCCCTTTCGACGCCGTTACCGCATGTATCCGTATAAGTCCGGTATTTCTCCTGCGGGTCTAGGTTTTCACCGGAGGGGGGCTACGGAGCGTCCGGAACCTTTCACAAGCTAGAGGGTGCCATACCATGTTATTATATGTGTGTTGTGGTCTTTGGATGGCAAAGATTGCACTCCGGGGTGTGACCCGCTTCACCGACGTCCGTTTCTCCCTCGTGAGTTTACATGCGCTTATAGGGTGAAACTCCCTTATCGGACGAAACGTCGGGAATCTTCCGAAGAGTTGGGTTCTACCAACTTGTTTTATGTTCCTATGGGCTACCCTAACACAAAAAAGCAGCTGGTTCCACAATGCTACCCCCTTTCGACGCCGTTACCGCGTGTATCCGTATAAGTCCGGTATTTCTCCTGCGGGTCTAGGTTTTCACCGGAGGGGGGCTACGGAGCGTCCGGAACCTTTCACAAGCTAGAGGGTGCCATAACATGTTATTATATGTGTGTTGTGGTCTTTGGATGGCAAAGATTGCACTCCGGGGTGTAACCCGCTTCACCGACGTCCGTTTCTCCCTCGTGAGTTTACATGCGCTTATAGGGTGAAACTCCCTTATCGGACGAAACATCGGGAATCTTCCGAAGAGTTGGGTTCTACCAACTTGTTTTATGTTCCTATGGGCTACCCTAACACAAAAAAGCAGCTGGTTCCACAATGCTACCCCCTTTCGACGCCGTTACCGCGTGTATCCGTATAAGTCCGGTATTTCTCCTGCGGGTCTAGGTTTTCACCGGAGGGGGGCTACGGAGCGTCCGGAACCTTTCACAAGCTAGAGGGTGCCATACCATGTTATTATATGTGTGTTGTGGTCTTTGGATGGCAAAGATTGCACTCCGGGGTGTGACCCGCTTCACCGACGTCCGTTTCTCCCTCGTGAGTTTACATGCGCTTATAGGGTGAAACTCCCTTATCGGACGAAACGTCGGGAATCTTCCGAAGAGTTGGGTTCTACCAACTTGTTTTATGTTCCTATGGGCTACCCTAACACAAACAAGCAGCTGGTTCCACAATGCTACCCCCTTTCGACGCCGTTACCGCGTGTATCCGTATAAGTCCGGTATTTCTCCTGCGGGTCTAGGTTTTCACCGGAGGGGGGCTACGGAGCGTCCAGGACCTTTCACAAGCTAGAGGGTGCCATACCATGTTATTATATGTGTGTTGTGGTCTTTGGATGGCAAAGATTGCACTCCGGGGTGTGACCCGCTTCACCGACGTCCGTTTCTCCCTCGTGAGTTTACATGCGCTTATAGGGTGAAACTCCCTTATCGGACGAAACGTCGGGAATCTTCCGAAGAGTTGGGTTCTACCAACTTGTTTTATGTTCCTATGGGCTACCCTAACACAAACAAGCAGCTGGTTCCACAATGCTACCCCCTTTCGACGCCGTTACCGCGTGTATCCGTATAAGTCCGGTATTTCTCCTGCGGGTCTAGGTTTTCACCGGAGGGGGGCTACGGAGCGTCCGGGACCTTTCACAAGCTAGAGGGTGCCATATCATGTTATTATATGTGTGTTGTGGTCTTTGGATGGCAAAGATTGCACTCCGGGGTGTGACCCGCTTCACCGACGTCCGTTTCTCCCTCGTGAGTTTACATGCGCTTATAGGGTGAAACTCCCTTATCGGACGAAACGTCGGGAATCTTCCGAAGAGTTGGGTTCTACCAACTTGTTTTATGTTCCTATGGGCTACCCTAACACAAACAAGCAGATGGTTCCACAATGCTACCCCCTTTCCACGCCGTTACCGCGTGTATCCGTATAAGTCCGGTATTTCTCCTGCGGGTCTAGGTTTTCACCGGAGGGGGGCTACGGAGCGTCCGGAACCTTTCACAAGCTAGAGGGTGCCATACCATGTTATTATATGTGTGTTGTGGTCTTTGGATGGCAAAGATTGCACTCCGGGGTGTGACCCGCTTCACCGACGTCCGTTTCTCCCTCGTGAGTTTACATGCGCTTATAGGGTGAAACTCCCTTATCGGACGAAACGTCGGGAATCTTCCGGAGAGTTGGGTTCTACCAACTTGTTTTATGTTCCTATGGGCTACCCTAACACAAACAAGCAGCTGGTTCCACAATGCTACCCCCTTTCGACGCCGTTACCGCGTGTATCCTTATAAGTCCGGTATTTCTCCTACGGGTCTAGGTTTTCACCGGAGGGGGGCTACGGAGCGTCCGGAACCTTTCACAAGCTAGAGGGTGCCATACCATGTTATTATATGTGTGTTGTGGTCTTTGGATGGCAAATATTGCACTCCGGGGTGTGACCCGCTTCACCGACGTCCGTTTCTCCCTCGTGACTTTACATGCGCTTATAGGGTGAAACTCCCTTATCGGACGAAACGTCGGGAATCTTCCGAAGAGTTGGGTTCTACCAACTTGTTTTATGTTCCTATGGGCTACCCTAACACAAACAAGCAGCTGGTTCCACAATGCTACCCCCTTTCGACGCCGTTACCGCGTGTATCCGTATAAGTCCGGTATTTCTCCTCCGGGCCTAGGTTTTCACCGGAGGGGGGCTACGGAGCGTCCGGAACCTTTCACAAGCTAGAGGGTGCCATACCATGTTATTATATGTGTGTTGTGGTCTTTGGATGGCAAAGATTGCACTCCGGGGTGTGACCCGCTTCACCGACGTCCGTTTCTCCCTCGTGAGTTTACATGCGCTTATAGGGTGAAACTCCCTTATCGGACGAAACGTCGGGAATCTTCCGAAGAGTTGGGTTCTACCAACTTGTTTTATGTTCCTATGGGCTACCCTCACACAAACCAGCAGCTGGTTCCACAATGCTACCCCCTTTCGACGCCGTTACCGCGTGTATCCGTATAAGTCCGGTATTTCTCCTGCGGGTCTAGGTTTTCACCGGAGGGGGGCTACGGAGCGTCCGGGACCTTTCACAAGCTAGAGGGTGCCATACCATGTTATTATATGTGTGTTGTGGCCTTTGGATGGCAAAGATTGCACTCCGGGGTGTGACCCGCTTCACCGACGTCCGTTTCTCCCTCGTGAGTTTACATGCGCTTATAGGGTGAAACTCCCTTATCGGACGAAACGTCGGGAATCTTCCGAAGAGTTGGGTTCTACCAACTTGTTTTATGTTCCTATGGGCTACCCTAACACAAACAAGCAGCTGGTTCCACAATGCTACCCCCTTTCGACGCCGTTACCGCGTGTATCCGTATAAGTCCGGTATTTCTCCTGCGGGTCTAGGTTTTCACCGGAGGGGGGCTACGGAGCGTCCGGAACCTTTCACAAGCTAGAGGGTGCCATACCATGTTATTATATGTGTGTTGTGGTCTTTGGATGGCAAAGATTGCACTCCGGGGTGTGACCCGCTTCACCGACGTCCGTTTCTCCCTCGTGAGTTTACATGCGCTTATAGGGTGAAACTCCCTTATCGGACGAAACGTCGGGAATCTTCCGAAGAGTTGGGTTCTACCAACTTGTTTTATGTTCCTATGGGCTACCCTAACACAAACAAGCAGCTGGTTCCACAATGCTACCCCCTTTCGACGCCGTTACCGCGTGTATCCGTATAAGTCCGGTATTTCTCCTGCGGGTCTAGGTTTTCACCGGAGGGGGGCTACGGAGCGTCCGGAACCTTTCACAAGCTAGAGGGTGCCATACCATGTTATTATATGTGTGTTGTGGTCTTTGGATGGCAAAGATTGCACTCCGGGGTGTGACCCGCTTCACCGACGTCCGTTTCTCCCTCGTGAGTTTACATGCGCTTATAGGGTGAAACTCCCTTATCGGACGAAACGTCGGGAATCTTCCGAAGAGTTGGGTTCTACCAACTTGTTTTATGTTCCTATGGGCTACCCTAACACAAACAAGCAGCTGGTTCCACAATGCTACTCCCTTTCGACGCGTTACCGCGTGTATCCGTATAAGTCCGGTATTTCTCCTGCGGGCCTAGGTTTTCACCGGAGGGGGGCTACGGAGCGTCCGGAACCTTTCACAAGCTAGAGGGTGCCATACCATGTTATTATATGTGTGTTGTGGTCTTTGGATGGCAAAGATTGCACTCCGGGGTGTGACCCGCTTCACCGACGTCCGTTTCTCCCTCGTGAGTTTACATGCGCTTATAGGGTGAAACTCCCTTATCGGACGAAACGTCGGGAATCTTCCGAAGAGTTGGGTTCTACCAACTTGTTTTATGTTCCTATGGGCTACCCTCACACAAACCAGCAGCTGGTTCCACAATGCTACCCCCTTTCGACGCCGTTACCGCGTGTATCCGTATAAGTCCGGTATTTCTCCTGCGGGTCTAGGTTTTCACCGGAGGGGGGCTACGGAGCGTCCGGGACCTTTCACAAGCTAGAGGGTGCCATACCATGTTATTATATGTGTGTTGTGGCCTTTGGATGGCAAAGATTGCACTCCGGGGTGTGACCCGCTTCACCGACGTCCGTTTCTCCCTCGTGAGTTTACATGCGCTTATAGGGTGAAACTCCCTTATCGGACGAAACGTCGGGAATCTTCCGAAGAGTTGGGTTCTACCAACTTGTTTTATGTTCCTATGGGCTACCCTAACACAAACAAGCAGCTGGTTCCACAATGCTACCCCCTTTCGACGCCGTTACCGCGTGTATCCGTATAAGTCCGGTATTTCTCCTGCGGGTCTAGGTTTTCACCGGAGGGGGGCTACGGAGCGTCCGGAACCTTTCACAAGCTAGAGGGTGCCATACCATGTTATTATATGTGTGTTGTGGTCTTTGGATGGCAAAGATTGCACTCCGGGGTGTGACCCGCTTCACCGACGTCCGTTTCTCCCTCGTGAGTTTACATGCGCTTATAGGGTGAAACTCCCTTATCGGACGAAACGTCGGGAATCTTCCGAAGAGTTGGGTTCTACCAACTTGTTTTATGTTCCTATGGGCTACCCTAAGACAAACAAGCAGCTGGTTCCACAATGCTACCCCCTTTCGACGCCGTTACCGCGTGTATCCGTATAAGTCCGGTATTTCTCCTGCGGGTCTAGGTTTTCACCGGAGGGGGGCTACGGAGCGTCCGGAACCTTTCACAAGCTAGAGGGTGCCATACCATGTTATTATATGTGTGTTGTGGTCTTTGGATGGCAAAGATTGCACTCCGGGGTGTGACCCGCTTCACCGACGTCCGTTTCTCCCTCGTGAGTTTACATGCGCTTATAGGGTGAAACTCCCTTATCGGACGAAACGTCGGGAATCTTCCGAAGAGTTGGGTTCTACCAACTTGTTTTATGTTCCTATGGGCTACCCTAACACAAACAAGCAGCTGGTTCCACAATGCTACTCCCTTTCGACGCCGTTACCGCGTGTATCCGTATAAGTCCGGTATTTCTCCTGCGGGTCTAGGTTTTCACCGGAGGGGGGCTACGGAGCGTCCGGAACCTTTCACAAGCTAGAGGGTGCCATAACATGTTATTATATGTGTGTTGTGGTCTTTGGATGGCAAAGATTGCACTCCGGGGTGTGACCCGCTTCACCGACGTCCGTTTCTCCCTCGTGAGTTTACATGCGCTTATAGGGTGAAACTCCCTTATCGGACGAAACGTCGGGAATCTTCCGAAGAGTTGGGTTCTACCAACTTGTTTTATGTTCCTATGGGCTACCCTAACACAAACAAGCAGCTGGTTCCACAATGCTACCCCCTTTCGACGCCGTTACCGCGTGTATCCGTATAAGTCCGGTATTTCTCCTGCGGGTCTAGGTTTTCACCGGAGGGGGGCTACGGAGCGTCCGGAACCTTTCACAAGCTAGAGGGTGCCATACCATGTTATTATATGTGTGTTGTGGTCTTTGGATGGCAAAGATTGCACTCCGGGGTGTGACCCGCTTCACCGACGTCCGTTTCTCCCTCGTGAGTTTACATGCGCTTATAGGGTGAAACTCCCTTATCGGACGAAACGTCGGGAATCTTCCGAAGAGTTGGGTTCTACCAACTTGTTTTATGTTCCTATGGGCTACCCTAACACAAACAAGCAGCTGGTTCCACAATGCTACCCCCTTTCGACGCCGTTACCGCGTGTATCCGTATAAGTCCGGTATTTCTCCTGCGGGGCTAGGTTTTCACCGGAGGGGGGCTACGGAGCGTCCGGAACCTTTCACAAGCTAGAGGGTGCCATACCATGTTATTATATGTGTGTTGTGGTCTTTGGATGGCAAAGATTGCACTCCGGGGTGTGACCCGCTTCACCGACGTCCGTTTCTCCCTCGTGAGTTTACATGCGCTTATAGGGTGAAACTCCCTTATCGGACGAAACGTCGGGAATCTTCCGAAGAGTTGGGTTCTACCAACTTGTTTTATGTTCCTATGGGCTACCCTAACACAAACAAGCAGCTGGTTCCACAATGCTACCCCCTTTCGACGCCGTTACCGCGTGTATCCGTATAAGTCCGGTATTTCTCCTGCGGGTCTAGGTTTTCACCGGAGGGGGGCTACGGAGCGTCCGGAACCTTTCACAAGCTAGAGGGTGCCATACCATGTTATTATATGTGTGTTGTGGTCTTTGGATGGCAAAGATTGCACTCCGGGGTGTGACCCGCTTCACCGACGTCCGTTTCTCCCTCGTGAGTTTACATGCGCTTATAGGGTGAAACTCCCTTATCGGACGAAACGTCGGGAATCTTCCGAAGAGTTGGGTTCTACCAACTTGTTTTATGTTCCTATGGGCTACCCTAACACAAACAAGCAGCTGGTTCCACAATGCTACCCCCTTTCGACGCCGTTACCGCGTGTATCCGTATAAGTCCGGTATTTCTCCTGCGGGTCTAGGTTTTCACCGGAGGGGGGCTACGGAGCGTCCGGAACCTTTCACAAGCTAGAGGGTGCCATACCATGTTATTATATGTGTGTTGTGGTCTTTGGATGGCAAAGATTGCACTCCGGGGTGTGACCCGCTTCACCGACGTCCGTTTCTCCCTCGTGAGTTTACATGCGCTTATAGGGTGAAACTCCCTTATCGGACGAAACGTCGGGAATCTTCCGAAGAGTTGGGTTCTACCAACTTGTTTTATGTTCCTATGGGCTACCCTAACACAAACAAGCAGCTGGTTCCACAATGCTACCCCCTTTCGACGCCGTTACCGCGTGTATCCGTATAAGTCCGGTATTTCTCCTGCGGGTCTAGGTTTTCACCGGAGGGGGGCTACGGAGCGTCCGGAACCTTTCACAAGCTAGAGGGTGCCATACCATGTTATTATATGTGTGTTGTGGTCTTTGGATGGCAAAGATTGCACTCCGGGGTGTGACCCGCTTCACCGACGTCCGTTTCTCCCTCGTGAGTTTACATGCGCTTATAGGGTGAAACTCCCTTATCGGACGAAACGTCGGGAATCTTCCGAAGAGTTGGGTTCTACCAACTTGTTTTATGTTCCTATGGGCTACCCTAACACAAACAAGCAGCTGGTTCCACAATGCTACCCCCTTTCGACGCCGTTACCGCGTGTATCCGTATAAGTCCGGTATTTCTCCTGCGGGTCTAGGTTTTCACCGGAGGGGGGCTACGGAGCGTCCGGAACCTTTCACAAGCTAGAGGGTGCCATACCATGTTATTATATGTGTGTTGTGGTCTTTGGATGGCAAAGATTGCACTCCGGGGTGTGACCCGCTTCACCGACGTCCGTTTCTCCCTCGTGAGTTTACATGCGCTTATAGGGTGAAACTCCCTTATCGGACGAAACGTCGGGAATCTTCCGAAGAGTTGGGTTCTACCAACTTGTTTTATGTTCCTATGGGCTACCCTAACACAAACAAGCAGCTGGTTCCACAATGCTACCCCCTTTCGACGCCGTTACCGCGTGTATCCGTATAAGTCCGGTATTTCTCCTGCGGGTCTAGGTTTTCACCGGAGGGGGGCTACGGAGCGTCCGGAACCTTTCACAAGCTAGAGGGTGCCATACCATGTTATTATATGTGTGTTGTGGTCTTTGGATGGCAAAGATTGCACTCCGGGGTGTGACCCGCTTCACCGACGTCCGTTTCTCCCTCGTGAGTTTACATGCGCTTATAGGGTGAAACTCCCTTATCGGACGAAACGTCGGGAATCTTCCGAAGAGTTGGGTTCTACCAACTTGTTTTATGTTCCTATGGGCTACCCTAACACAAACAAGCAGCTGGTTCCACAATGCTACCCCCTTTCGACGCCGTTACCGCGTGTATCCGTATAAGTCCGGTATTTCTCCTGCGGGTCTAGGTTTTCACCGGAGGGGGGCTACGGAGCGTCCGGAACCTTTCACAAGCTAGAGGGTGCCATACCATGTTATTATATGTGTGTTGTGGTCTTTGGATGGCAAAGATTGCACTCCGGGGTGTGACCCGCTTCACCGACGTCCGTTTCTCCCTCGTGAGTTTACATGCGCTTATAGGGTGAAACTCCCTTATCGGACGAAACGTCGGGAATCTTCCGAAGAGTTGGGTTCTACCAACTTGTTTTATGTTCCTATGGGCTACCCTAACACAAACAAGCAGCTGGTTCCACAATGCTACCCCCTTTCGACGCCGTTACCGCGTGTATCCGTATAAGTCCGGTATTTCTCCTGCGGGTCTAGGTTTTCACCGGAGGGGGGCTACGGAGCGTCCGGAACCTTTCACAAGCTAGAGGGTGCCATACCATGTTATTATATGTGTGTTGTGGTCTTTGGATGGCAAAGATTGCACTCCGGGGTGTGACCCGCTTCACCGACGTCCGTTTCTCCCTCGTGAGTTTACATGCGCTTATAGGGTGAAACTCCCTTATCGGACGAAACGTCGGGAATCTTCCGAAGAGTTGGGTTCTACCAACTTGTTTTATGTTCCTATGGGCTACCCTAACACAAACAAGCAGCTGGTTCCACAATGCTACCCCCTTTCGACGCCGTTACCGCGTGTATCCGTATAAGTCCGGTATTTCTCCTGCGGGTCTAGGTTTTCACCGGAGGGGGGCTACGGAGCGTCCGGACCTTTCACAAGCTAGAGGGTGCCATATCATGTTATTATATGTGTGTTGTGGTCTTTGGATGGCAAAGATTGCACTCCGGGGTGTGACCCGCTTCACCGACGTCCGTTTCTCCCTCGTGAGTTTACATGCGCTTATAGGGTGAAACTCCCTTATCGGACGAAACGTCGGGAATCTTCCGAAGAGTTGGGTTCTACCAACTTGTTTTATGTTCCTATGGGCTACCCTAACACAAACAAGCAGATGGTTCCACAATGCTACCCCCTTTCGACGCCGTTACCGCGTGTATCCGTATAAGTCCGGTATTTCTCCTGCGGGTCTAGGTTTTCACCGGAGGGGGGCTACGGAGCGTCCGGAACCTTTCACAAGCTAGAGGGTGCCATACCATGTTATTATATGTGTGTTGTGGTCTTTGGATGGCAAAGATTGCACTCCGGGGTGTGACCCGCTTCACCGACGTCCGTTTCTCCCTCGTGAGTTTACATGCGCTTATAGGGTGAAACTCCCTTATCGGACGAAACGTCGGGAATCTTCCGGAGAGTTGGGTTCTACCAACTTGTTTTATGTTCCTATGGGCTACCCTAACACAAACAAGCAGCTGGTTCCACAATGCTACCCCCTTTCGACGCCGTTACCGCGTGTATCCTTATAAGTCCGGTATTTCTCCTACGGGTCTAGGTTTTCACCGGAGGGGGGCTACGGAGCGTCCGGAACCTTTCACAAGCTAGAGGGTGCCATACCATGTTATTATATGTGTGTTGTGGTCTTTGGATGGCAAATATTGCACTCCGGGGTGTGACCCGCTTCACCGACGTCCGTTTCTCCCTCGTGACTTTACATGCGCTTATAGGGTGAAACTCCCTTATCGGACGAAACGTCGGGAATCTTCCGAAGAGTTGGGTTCTACCAACTTGTTTTATGTTCCTATGGGCTACCCTAACACAAACAAGCAGCTGGTTCCACAATGCTACCCCCTTTCGACGCCGTTACCGCGTGTATCCGTATAAGTCCGGTATTTCTCCTCCGGGCCTAGGTTTTCACCGGAGGGGGGCTACGGAGCGTCCGGAACCTTTCACAAGCTAGAGGGTGCCATACCATGTTATTATATGTGTGTTGTGGTCTTTGGATGGCAAAGATTGCACTCCGGGGTGTGACCCGCTTCACCGACGTCCGTTTCTCCCTCGTGAGTTTACATGCGCTTATAGGGTGAAACTCCCTTATCGGACGAAACGTCGGGAATCTTCCGAAGAGTTGGGTTCTACCAACTTGTTTTATGTTCCTATGGGCTACCCTCACACAAACCAGCAGCTGGTTCCACAATGCTACCCCCTTTCGACGCCGTTACCGCGTGTATCCGTATAAGTCCGGTATTTCTCCTGCGGGTCTAGGTTTTCACCGGAGGGGGGCTACGGAGCGTCCGGACCTTTCACAAGCTAGAGGGTGCCATACCATGTTATTATATGTGTGTTGTGGCCTTTGGATGGCAAAGATTGCACTCCGGGGTGTGACCCGCTTCACCGACGTCCGTTTCTCCCTCGTGAGTTTACATGCGCTTATAGGGTGAAACTCCCTTATCGGACGAAACGTCGGGAATCTTCCGAAGAGTTGGGTTCTACCAACTTGTTTTATGTTCCTATGGGCTACCCTAACACAAACAAGCAGCTGGTTCCACAATGCTACCCCCTTTCGACGCCGTTACCGCGTGTATCCGTATAAGTCCGGTATTTCTCCTGCGGGTCTAGGTTTTCACCGGAGGGGGGCTACGGAGCGTCCGGAACCTTTCACAAGCTAGAGGGTGCCATACCATGTTATTATATGTGTGTTGTGGTCTTTGGATGGCAAAGATTGCACTCCGGGGTGTGACCCGCTTCACCGACGTCCGTTTCTCCCTCGTGAGTTTACATGCGCTTATAGGGTGAAACTCCCTTATCGGACGAAACGTCGGGAATCTTCCGAAGAGTTGGGTTCTACCAACTTGTTTTATGTTCCTATGGGCTACCCTAACACAAACAAGCAGCTGGTTCCACAATGCTACCCCCTTTCGACGCCGTTACCGCGTGTATCCGTATAAGTCCGGTATTTCTCCTGCGGGTCTAGGTTTTCACCGGAGGGGGGCTACGGAGCGTCCGGAACCTTTCACAAGCTAGAGGGTGCCATACCATGTTATTATATGTGTGTTGTGGTCTTTGGATGGCAAAGATTGCACTCCGGGGTGTGACCCGCTTCACCGACGTCCGTTTCTCCCTCGTGAGTTTACATGCGCTTATAGGGTGAAACTCCCTTATCGGACGAAACGTCGGGAATCTTCCGAAGAGTTGGGTTCTACCAACTTGTTTTATGTTCCTATGGGCTACCCTAACACAAACAAGCAGCTGGTTCCACAATGCTACTCCCTTTCGACGCGTTACCGCGTGTATCCGTATAAGTCCGGTATTTCTCCTGCGGGCCTAGGTTTTCACCGGAGGGGGGCTACGGAGCGTCCGGAACCTTTCACAAGCTAGAGGGTGCCATACCATGTTATTATATGTGTGTTGTGGTCTTTGGATGGCAAAGATTGCACTCCGGGGTGTGACCCGCTTCACCGACGTCCGTTTCTCCCTCGTGAGTTTACATGCGCTTATAGGGTGAAACTCCCTTATCGGACGAAACGTCGGGAATCTTCCGAAGAGTTGGGTTCTACCAACTTGTTTTATGTTCCTATGGGCTACCCTCACACAAACCAGCAGCTGGTTCCACAATGCTACCCCCTTTCGACGCCGTTACCGCGTGTATCCGTATAAGTCCGGTATTTCTCCTGCGGGTCTAGGTTTTCACCGGAGGGGGGCTACGGAGCGTCCGGGACCTTTCACAAGCTAGAGGGTGCCATACCATGTTATTATATGTGTGTTGTGGCCTTTGGATGGCAAAGATTGCACTCCGGGGTGTGACCCGCTTCACCGACGTCCGTTTCTCCCTCGTGAGTTTACATGCGCTTATAGGGTGAAACTCCCTTATCGGACGAAACGTCGGGAATCTTCCGAAGAGTTGGGTTCTACCAACTTGTTTTATGTTCCTATGGGCTACCCTAACACAAACAAGCAGCTGGTTCCACAATGCTACCCCCTTTCGACGCCGTTACCGCGTGTATCCGTATAAGTCCGGTATTTCTCCTGCGGGTCTAGGTTTTCACCGGAGGGGGGCTACGGAGCGTCCGGAACCTTTCACAAGCTAGAGGGTGCCATACCATGTTATTATATGTGTGTTGTGGTCTTTGGATGGCAAAGATTGCACTCCGGGGTGTGACCCGCTTCACCGACGTCCGTTTCTCCCTCGTGAGTTTACATGCGCTTATAGGGTGAAACTCCCTTATCGGACGAAACGTCGGGAATCTTCCGAAGAGTTGGGTTCTACCAACTTGTTTTATGTTCCTATGGGCTACCCTAAGACAAACAAGCAGCTGGTTCCACAATGCTACCCCCTTTCGACGCCGTTACCGCGTGTATCCGTATAAGTCCGGTATTTCTCCTGCGGGTCTAGGTTTTCACCGGAGGGGGGCTACGGAGCGTCCGGAACCTTTCACAAGCTAGAGGGTGCCATACCATGTTATTATATGTGTGTTGTGGTCTTTGGATGGCAAAGATTGCACTCCGGGGTGTGACCCGCTTCACCGACGTCCGTTTCTCCCTCGTGAGTTTACATGCGCTTATAGGGTGAAACTCCCTTATCGGACGAAACGTCGGGAATCTTCCGAAGAGTTGGGTTCTACCAACTTGTTTTATGTTCCTATGGGCTACCCTAACACAAACAAGCAGCTGGTTCCACAATGCTACTCCCTTTCGACGCGTTACCGCGTGTATCCGTATAAGTCCGGTATTTCTCCTGCGGGTCTAGGTTTTCACCGGAGGGGGGCTACGGAGCGTCCGAAACCTTTCACAAGCTAGAGGGTGCCATAACATGTTATTATATGTGTGTTGTGGTCTTTGGATGGCAAAGATTGCACTCCGGGATGTGACCCGCTTCACCGACGTCCGTTTCTCCCTCGTGAGTTTACATGCGCTTATAGGGTGAAACTCCCTTATCGGACGAAACGTCGGGAATCTTCCGAAGAGTTGGGTTCTACCAACTTGTTTTATGTTCCTATGGGCTACCCTAACACAAACAAGCAGCTGGTTCCACAATGCTACCCCCTTTCGACGCCGTTACCGCGTGTATCCGTATAAGTCCGGTATTTCTCCTGCGGGTCTAGGTTTTCACCGGAGGGGGGCTACGGAGCGTCCGAACCTTTCACAAGCTAGAGGGTGCCATACCATGTTATTATATGTGTGTTGTGGTCTTTGGATGGCAAAGATTGCACTCCGGGGTGTGACCCGCTTCACCGACGTCCGTTTCTCCCTCGTGAGTTTACATGCGCTTATAGGGTGAAACTCCCTTATCGGACGAAACGTCGGGAATCTTCCGAAGAGTTGGGTTCTACCAACTTGTTTTATGTTCCTATGGGCTACCCTAACACAAACAAGCAGCTGGTTCCACAATGCTACCCCCTTTCGACGCCGTTACCCGCGTGTATCCGTATAAGTCCGGTATTTCTCCTGCGGGGCTAGGTTTTCACCGGAGGGGGGCTACGGAGCGTCCGGAACCTTTCACAAGGTAGAGGGTGCCATACCATGTTATTATATGTGTGTTGTGGTCTTTGGATGGCAAAGATTGCACTCCGGGGTGTGACCCGCTTCACCGACGTCCGTTTCTCCCTCGTGAGTTTACATGCGCTTATAGGGTGAAACTCCCTTATCGGACGAAACGTCGGGAATCTTCCGAAGAGTTGGGTTCTACCAACTTGTTTTATGTTCCTATGGGCTACCCTAACACAAACCAGCAGCTGGTTCCACAATGCTACCCCCTTTCGACGCCGTTACCGCGTGTATCCGTATAAGTCCGGTATTTCTCCTGCGGGTCTAGGTTTTCACCGGAGGGGGGCTACGGAGCGTCCGGAACCTTTCACAAGCTAGAGGGTGCCATACCATGTTATTATATGTGTGTTGTTGTCTTTGGATGGCAAAGATTGCACTCCGGGGTGTGACCCGCTTCACCGACGTCCGTTTCTCCCTCGTGAGTTTACATGCGCTTATAGGGTGAAACTCCCTTATCGGACGAAACGTCGGGAATCTTCCGAAGAGTTGGGTTCTACCAACTTGTTTTATGTTCCTATGGGCTACCCTAACACAAACAAGCAGCTGGTTCCACAATGCTACCCCCTTTCGACGCCGTTACCGCGTGTATCCGTATAAGTCCGGTATTTCTCCTGCGGGTCTAGGTTTTCACCGGAGGGGGGCTACGGAGCGTCCGGAACCTTTCACAAGCTAGAGGGTGCCATACCATGTTATTATATGTGTGTTGTGGTCTTTGGATGGCAAAGATTGCACTCCGGGGTGTGACCCGCTTCACCGACGTCCGTTTCTCCCTCGTGAGTTTACATGCGCTTATAGGGTGAAACTCCCTTATCGGACGAAACGTCGGGAATCTTCCGAAGAGTTGGGTTCTACCAACTTGTTTTATGTTCCTATGGGCTACCCTAACACAAACAAGCAGCTGGTTCCACAATGCTACCCCCCTTTCGACGCCGTTACCGCGTGTATCCGTATAAGTCCGGTATTTCTCCTGCGGGGCTAGGTTTTCACCGGAGGGGGGCTACGGAGCGTCCGGAACCTTTCACAAGTAGAGGGTGCCATACCATGTTATTATATGTGTGTTGTGGTCTTTGGATGGCAAAGATTGCACTCCGGGGTGTGACCCGCTTCACCGACGTCCGTTTCTCCCTCGTGAGTTTACATGCGCTTATAGGGTGAAACTCCCTTATCGGACGAAACGTCGGGAATTTTCCGAAGAGTTGGGTTCTACCAACTTGTTTTATGTTCCTATGGGCTACCCTAACACAAACAAGCAGCTCCACAATGC
>CM054060.1:432798030-432908801 GCA_028641055.1 Alopecurus myosuroides | reverse complement strand
CACACCAAGTTACATCAATGAGCAAGTGCGTAGCCCCATAAATCCGCATGCGTCTATGCAAGACGGTACTCTACCTGGTAAAGCAAGATGGGAAATTATTCATATTAAGGAAATCACACTAACTCTCCCGAGACCTCCCATGCCTAAAATCTGAATCCACCACGGCTAAATCGGCTGCAAACGAGATGGGAAAACACATTTTAACAAGATCAACAGATACATGGTACCACCCACTTATTGTAGATGCATGCACATCTGATATGAGGAGATTCGAGAAGCCGAGGAGAGGGTTGTTGCAATGCGAATACTACTCTTATTGCGAAGAATCCCTTAGTACTTTGCATCTATTGGCGCCCATCAAGCCTCCTCGCCCTTTGATATTAAGCAGTGTTGGGCCGTTAGCAATGTTGAATGCGACGTTAAATCCCATCAAGTTCTCTTGTTCTATGACTTTTTGGTACCCTCAAATTCATAATAGCTTTCTTTTTTTTTACATATCCAACGGCCTCTACCTAATCAAACTAGTGGCCAAAAGGTTAGTAGTAATATCCATACCAATGATATGTGTTTGTAATCAACGGACAAAAAAGAAAAATCTGTAGAGGGGCCAGGCTCAAAAGAGTCTCGCTCTGCATACCATTGACGATATGAAGACCGCCCACACCGACTAGTGTTGGCTAACGGCTCCTGCGACGCCGCTGGCGACGAGGATCCCCCACCGTCCTTCACCCCGACGGGCGGTGGCCACCCCAAGATCGATCTGCGGGACGGCGGCTGGAGAGGGGCTCGGGACACCTTCACTACACCACGGTAGTAACTTGCCGACAAAAGCATCTGTCGGCATATGGTACCTTTGCCGACAGATAAGCAGTTGGCAAGATATATGCCCACATAAGATGGAGAGTCGGGGCAAAAGCAGTCGGCCAAACTTTTGCCGACATAAGATTATAGCACCATCACACATTGTGTCGACAGTTCTACACCTATGCCGACAAATAGCATGTTTGTATTGTTCAGACCTATGCCGACAGATAGCATGTTTGTATTGTTCAGACCTATGCCGACAGATAGCATGTTTGTATTGTTCATACCTATGCCGACAGATGATGTGTTGCTGCTTGTTCAACCTACGCCAACACATGTTCTTTAGGCCCCACTTAATCTTGCCGACACATACTTATCAAAATGCATTGTTAAATCAACACATCATCAACGGTTTATGACATTCTTGTATCAACATGCATTGCAGAATTTCAAGTACACAAATTCATATACATCATCACTATATTGATCACAAGTATACAAACATCCACATTTGACAAAGCTACTGTTTTTGGCCAACTCATTGTACACATAAATATTATTTTTGGCCAAAAAATCAGAAAGATACAACAAGGAGTTTTATGCTCATCACATCCATGAGCAGAGCGTTGATGTTCCAAAACGCTTCAAACACCTTATTGTCCAAAATACATCAGTCAACATATCCATGTGCACAACGTGGCTAAGTACCTGAAAATTTTCACTTCTATTTGTCATGCTAAGAAACTTCCAAGGTTGATATAATCAGATGGTTTCAACAATCTAGCATGTAAATAGAATAATATTGCGTGCCCACTATCACATTTTATTAATATGGGTATGTAAGTAAGCGTTAGCTAGGATATTCACGAAAAGAGCATCACAGTGTGATGTAACTCCATGTAGAGAAACAGGAATATTAACCTCAACGGTGCTTTTCAAGGCTCTAGGCACACTTACTATAATGGGGATGGAATGCATCATACGGTAATTGGTTGTATATTACTACCAAAATTAACAAGTCGTGCTACTAGCATTTATGTTGCATATGGATTAGCCAGAAGACTAACCTTTGGTGAAATCGCAAACTGCATTCCTAAAGGCTACGATTTTTTAGCCCTACGGACCTTTGTAGCAACTACATTTTTAGTACTAGTGCAGGGGACAGGCTATATAAGTATAGATAATTTGCATTAAGAAGCTGAGCTTTGATTGCAAGACGGCCATTTTTTACATACCTGACACATAAAAGGAGATGTACTTGGTCAAAATAACCATCAAGGTGAGCAATGAGCAATGTTACTGCGGTTAAGTAAAAGAAATGAAACACATTAGAGGAGAAAACAACCACTCATGCATCTTGGCAGAAAAAATCAAGATAGGACAAAGTATGAAGCTGCATATAGTTGGCTTGAAACAAGTTTTCCCAAATTTCTCAGAGATATATCAGATCTGTAAGAAAATATTGCAAAATAAAATGAGTATATACATCTTGTGTACTTAACCAGAACCAAAGAAAATATACCGTAGCATCTAGATGGCAATTTAAGGACTCAATCCATTAACCCCAAAGAACAATTGCATGTTGGTGATGAGATCAAAACAGAACTGCAATAAGGCAAATAAAAAACTTAAGACTTAGTCGTGGTCTGTGTAGAGACAACCGAAGGGCAGTGTGCGGCCTGCCTTTCGAGTTGATTGCCAAGGAGATTTACATCCCAACATGGAAGTGAGCACATTATAGCACCTTCTTTAGCGACAATTTACCATGGTGCTTCTCTGCTTGTGACAATAATTTGAGCATTCAATAAAATTATAGAATCTAAGCGCTATCTGAGCCAGAGAGGAATTTTACCTGAACAATTACTTTCCTTTGTGAGAAAAGAAATAGTTGGAGCAAAGGAAATTTAACTTAAGTATCCCACACCTGCAAGCAAATCAAGACCAGAAACAGTATATTAGTTACTTGCTAGCATTAGGCCCAGCCACTCCTGGATGCAGCCACACCAAGCCCCCTACATATTAATGTGCAGCGATGGTTTTCATATTACTCCGTATTAAGTAACAAAATACCCAGATTAAACGAACAGAAAGTAACATTTGTAGCAGCCCCGTCAATATGATTTTCATCTTCAAGTCAGACCTAACACTTCTATGCAGTTAGAGTGCCTACACCAACATAAACTAGACAGGATCAGTTCTAATCGTTCTCGGTACCACCGAGACATCGGCAAGCGTACACAGAAGATGAGAAAAGTATACCAGCATGCTCGTTGTCGCAATCTCGTGATGCTCTCGACCAGAAGAACTCGAAAAGAAAATGAAGAGAAATATACTAGATCCAAAATACTTACCACGGCAGCGGCATCCTGTCTAGCTCATGGTCGACACATTGCTGAGTCAGGTGGTGGACGGGGAGTCTGTGCCTGCGGCGACCGGAGCAGGGACGCAGGAGGCGGCGGACAGAGAAGGGACGTGGGAGTCGACGGCCAGAGCAGGCCGTGGCGGGAGCAGGGGACGGAGGAGGCGGCGGCCGGAGCAGGCCGTGGCGGGAGGAGGGGACAGAGGAGGCGGCGGTCGTAGCAGGGGAGACGGTGGTGGTAGAGCAAGGGATTCGGCTACTGTGGAGAACCGGGTGGACCGGGACGGGGACGAGCAGGGGCGGCCGGAGGTGGGAGATGGGCTAGGGCTGCCCTTAGGGCATCTCCAATAGTGTCCATGTCATCGTAAGATAGCAATATTAAATCAGAAAAATGCTTACATGGCAAGTAATAATGAGGTGAGAGAAGATGGGTTGTATGATATGCAACCAACAGCCTAGCACACATGCCAAGATACTTTTCTCATTTGGTCCCACTAAAATGACTATATGATTGGCTAGAGTATACTACTTTACCAACAACTCTTCCAACAAACCATTGTAATAGTTGTATGATACATTGTTGGTTGATGAGTTGGCTACTCTATCATACGGTGTATCATACAACCTATTGCGGATGCCCTGAGGCAGCGCAAAAATTTCCACATGCCGCGCTTTTGACCCGCGCTATCGACCCGAAAATTCCCCTCGCGCATAGAGGTATCCAGGTGAGCTCCCTGTCTGCCACGTGGAAGCCTATGCCGACACTTTTTGTGTCTCCAGAAACATCTGCCGACTGCTGAGCAGACGTTAATATGTATGCCTACAGCTATTATGTTGTTAAATCTATGCCAACTGTATGTTTGTTACTATAGACATGTGTTCGACAACACAGCGTGTTGGCATAGCTCTAAACCTACGCCGACACTTGATTTGTGGGCATTGATGTAACTTTACCTACAGAGGTATGTCGGCAAGTCTTTACCGTGGTGTAGTGCTTGTCGGGGCTCGTCTGCAGCGGGAGGTTTTGGGCTCTCTCCTGAGAGAGCGACGGCGATGAGGACCATGAAGAAGGCGTTGAAGATCATGAAGAAGGCGTTTATGACAGTGGCGGGGCAACGGATCCTCGTGATCTGCGACATTGGTGCTCCACACCTGCCTCTGTCCCGAATAGGGATCTTAGCGAGAAGAAATGGCGACGGCGTGAAGACAAGAGGAGGAGGCAGCAGGCTGCTGCAATGCTGCGAAATGGGGATGACGCGCCATTATCAGGCGAAGTAAGTTTTTCTAACGCTGCTCTTTCGTTTACACCGCGTGGTGTGCTTCTTCGGAAGCTTCCTTGCCTCTCGCCCTCTGTGCGGTTGTTTGAGCCAGAGGAAGATGAAGGCGGTTGGACGATCGTTGTTGGGCGCCGTCGTCGGAGGAACCGGGAGTATGATCCGATGGGATCGCCCGGGATTCTCGGGTCGATTGATCGACCGTATCAAGGTTTGAATTTTGGGGCTCGGGGGTTTGGGCCGATGGGCCTAAAGAAACCTCGTGGGGATCTGCGTATGTCACGGATCCCGAGCCTGTCAGACGCCAATCTGTATATATCTCCTGGGATCGCCTTCACTCTGCGTTTTTCACAGAGGAGGCGGCGGCTAGGGTTCCTGTGGCGCTACCCGACGTGCTCTCTAGCGATGGCGGCTCGAGGTGGAGGTGCCGGTGGCGGTGATCATGGCTACGTTGGCAGGGGTGGCAGAGGAGCTGCGGGTAGTTTCAACAATGGTGGACACAGTGGATATGCCGGGCGTAATGAGCAGTAGCGGCATAGCAATCTCCCTGTGCGCAATCATGGGCAGAACCATGGCCAATTCTTTGGGCGTGGGGGCAATCAAGGGAACAACAGTGGACAGTTTCAGGGGAACAACAATTGGAAGTTTCAGGGTAGCAACAATGGGTAGAATCAAAATAATTGGGTGAACAATGGTCAGCCTCAAGGTCCGTTTGGTGGATTCAATGCAGGATCTGGGTTCAACAGCGGGGTTAATAGGCAGAACAATGTGCGGCCGTATGTCCGTTTTAACAACAAGGGAGGGGTCGGTAGAGGACGGGGACGCGTGGGTGGCCGAAACTTTGTTGGCAACTCCGCTCTGGCTGCTCCGAGTACCACTGGTTTGAACTAGCAGAGCACTTCCTCTGTTCAAAATTATGTGACGCCTGTTGCAGATGCAACACTACCAGTACCGAAACAGTTGGCTGGGAAGAATTTGCTTTCCGAGGATACTGAGAGTAAGGTGCAGAAAAAGGCAGAACCTAAGTGTTACCGTTGTGGTTTTACTCGGCATGTTCTCGCTGATTGTCAGGTGCCGTTATGTGATTGTTGTGAGTGCGTTGAACATTTGTCTGAGGAATGTCCACTCTTAGACGCGCCTAAGCTACATGTTATATTTATGTTCATTACCACGATGATCTCACTTTTTTGGCATGATTTTGACTGATTCTTATATACCTAAGACAGAGAACACTCGGTTGGCCATGGTCACGGTGACTGGGGGGTCGATGTCTATCCCCCAGATTACTCGGTATTTGCAACGTGTGGTGCCCGTGAAGAATTACAATTGGGATATTCTACAAGTGGATGTAACATCCAAGTATGAAAACCCTTAGTTGTTTTACTTATTTGTTTAATTTATGCAATGCATCATGGCATCATTCTCATTTTTATTTCTGTTTGCATTGTTTTCATAATAAATTCAAGCTTAATCAAACCTTGTTTTCACACTTGTCTGTTACAATCTTTCAAACAAAGAATTGCAAAACAAAACCTCCCTTGTTTTCCAAATAAATTCATTAATGTTCAACTATTAATTTGTTGCCTCAAATCATTCTCTTATTTCCACCAATTAAATTCAAATCAATTCCAATTCCCAAATCAGTACCTTTGGAAACCATAACAACTCCCCAAACTTTCTTCCCTCTCTAATTCATTCTAAAACCCTAGGGGAAACCCTATCCAATGCATGTTTTTATCAAGGTTCTATTAATATTAAAATCCCTCTATTATGATTTCAAACACCAACTACTAATTTAAAATTTAATTTTTGAAAAACCAAGCATGCAATGTGGTTTCTATTTAACTAAA
Organism: Alopecurus myosuroides; assembly: GCA_028641055.1. Taxonomy (NCBI): domain Eukaryota; kingdom Viridiplantae; phylum Streptophyta; class Magnoliopsida; order Poales; family Poaceae; genus Alopecurus; species Alopecurus myosuroides. The sequence continues at coordinate 432,902,514 of CM054060.1, read as the reverse complement.
AAGCTTAACCAAATTTTTCTGTAATTTTTCATGATTAAAACCTTAACAACTTTCTTCCAAAAGCAATCTACAAAAAAAATAAAACAGAAAAAGAATAAAAAGCAGCTAACCTAGCGCGCGCGCAGCAGCTAACCCCAGCCCAGCCCAGCTAAGCCTACCAGCGCGCGCAGCCAGCCCAAGTGGCCCGCGTACCGGTTCACCTTGCGCCGAGATTCGTGCGAGCGCCTAATCTACTTCTTCTCGCGGTACGGCGCGCATCCGCCGGTGCCACCGCGGCCCCGAGCGACTCCGGCGGCCAGGAGAGCTCCGCGGGCCTATAAAAGCATGCCCTGGCCCCTAGCTGTGCCCTAGGCTTCTAGGGTTTCCGCCTCCACCTCGCAGCGCCGCCAATCGCCTCCTTCCCCTTCGAGCTGTCCACCTCTCTGTATCTTCCCGCCGGCGGGCCTCTGAAGAATTCCATGGCGCCGCCGTGTCTAGCTCCCATCTAGCCACCCAACCACTGCAACCTCGTCGCCACCCACTCCTCTCTCTGCTGTACCCCAAATCGTCCCGGGTAAGCATCAGAATCGCCGCCGCGTTTCTCTCCTCTCTCCGGCCACCGTGCCAACTCTCTGAATCCGAGGACCTCGCCGTCGTTGCAGGGCCTCTCGTCGACGTTGGAGCACGGGAATTAGCACCGCCACCCTCCCCGCTACCCTTTGAACACCAGAACACGCAAGGAGGACCACCAGGAGCTCGCCGCCGTCCTCGACTGTCCGCGTCACCGCCGTCGTCAGCCTCGCGTCATCACCGTCGAGCCTCTGCCCCTCTACAAACGGTGGTGAGCACCGATCGCTTCCCCTTCCTCCTTGCTTCAGGTCCGCGCACATCTCTGCAGCATGCGCACACCTCAACCACGCAGAGCACGGCCGTGATTTCACTCCGGCGAGCTTTTCTGAATCTCTGTCCGTCGAGCAACCGCGCGTTCGTCAGTTTCGTCAGATAGCAGCGCGTATCTGAACCTTAACTTTGCTGCGTAGCTACTACTAGTAACGAACGTTCAGCAGCGCATCTGGTTTCAGTCTTGCAGCGCGCAGTGGAGATCGCGGGTTCGATACCGCGGGCGCGCAGAGAAAAACCCCCTTTTTTTTTTGCTCTTCTGTGCACGCAGCAGTGGCCCACTCGTCAGCGGGCCTGGTTGCCACGCAGGCGTTCTCTGCGCCATGTTGGCTCTGGCCCACGCAGCAGAGGCTACGTGTAGGTGCCACCCACGTAACAAAAGTAAATTTGTTTTCTGTTTCTTTTAAATAACAGATTAAGCATAAAACTTCAAAATTCAATAACTTTTAATCTGTTAATCCAACAAATAAAAGTTATACATGTAATCTGATCCAAATTTCTAAACTTTCCAAATAATCTATTTGTGTTCTGTTTAGAATTTTCAAAATGCAATTTAAATTCAAATCTGAATAATTCAAATGTAATTTGTAATAATTCATAACTAATTCATACTGTTTTCAAATAATTCAAATAAAATATGTTTTTCACACCTTTTTGAATGCTCTATTCAAATATAAACTTTGTTTTCTGGTTTGAATAATTTGAATTGCCTAAACCATTTAATTCTTGTTTAATTCAATTAAAAATTGTTTAAAATTGTTTAATTCATAATTAATTAATCCTAAGTCCAATTTCAAATTGTGAAACATGTAATCCAACTAAAATTTGCTAACCTTTTCAAAAATCAACTTTGTAATCTGTTTTGCACCCTTTAACTTGATGAAAACAATAATTGTTTGTGTACCATGTTTAAGTAACAAAATTCCAAACTTAATAAATGCTTTCTAAATTGTTAACTATCATTCCAATTGCATTTAACTTGTTATGTTATTGTTATTCATCATGCATGCATCATACTAAGTCACTTACACATGATGCTTAGTGATAGAACAATTAATTCAACTCTAAAGCATGGGCTTCCATATGCAACTTTTGCATATGGAATCCATTTAAACTTGTGTCTCATATCAACTAGTTTAGTTTGGTGCATCTATTAAACGTGACATGCATCATCCAATGTTTGTGCACCTATGCCATGTATTGATTGCCCGTCTTCCTTCGTTGTTGTTTTTGCTTCTTCTCGATTAGACGACGACGTTGATACCGACGAGCCTTACGACACCACTACTCAGGACCTAGCCCAGTACGAGGCTGAGCTGCCAGGCAAGTTATCACTCACATGAATCATCGAGTTCCTTTCCACACTTGTTGTCGATACTATCCTTTTGTCTACTATTGCTAGCCCTATGTATCGTTGCTTGTCTCCGAACCTATCACATGATACCTGAACCAATGATACTGCCTCACCTCCATACCTACAGCCTTTGTTTGTGCCTTAGTATTATCTAGCATGCTTAGGGTTGCTTTTACTCGAGTCTGTTGTCGGTTACTACTGTTACTATCTTATTATCTTGTACCGGGGCTCGTTGTTAATCAATCAATCCTGTTAATTGCTAATGGTAATAATAATTTGATGATAAGGCACCGGCAGGAGGCCCATGAGTGGTTTTGGAGCCTGCTAGTGTCGACCCTAATAGGAAAAGGGTCTTGTCTACTGATCCATGATGAGCGCACTACCCGCATTTGGGAAGCGAGTATGGGCGCCCCCCTCAACTTGACCTGATTCGCATCTCGTCCAAATCATCTCATTTAGTTCGTGCTTTCTATTTGCCGCATGCATGTTTTTGCGAGCCCAGCGCAGGGTGGAACTTTTGTAGTCGGCATATAGGGGGACACGTTCTTAGAGTGCTATGAGGGTCCATTTTCTTCTGGGCTCGATTAGCCGTGCGCCCAAGGTGCTTTGGGCTTGATGCGAAGAATGGTTGGTTGTGTTGAGTGCCCCGCTTGGTGGGAGGCATCCCATCTGGCGGGATATTCATGAGTGTACGGCCAAATTGGTGCAACCCTGCAGGGATAATCTTCTCGAGAAGCCGTGTTTTCCGCGGTTATGGATTACTTGGTGAAAGTACTGGCTAACAAGTACTCAGGACAACTTCAACATAATGATCAATCATGTTTCACCCAATGATTAATAACCTGACTAGTAATAGGTTATTCACACAATAACTTGATTCACCTTATCCAACTGTGTGAGTTATCCTCGGATTGCTTCTTCGGATAAGGGGCGAGATCCAGGATGGGTTTGGTTGAAGTTATCTTTCAGTTGGTTACAATCCTCGATCTTATCTTTTCTGTTAGCCGGAACTTGTAGTTATCTTCTGTAGTTGGTTAGAGCAGCCAGCAGCAACTTTCATATCACCCCTTCCTTCCGTTGATCCCAAGCATCAATGCTTGTGTTGACGGGTAACTCTTGATGAACTGTGAGTCTTGCTTGCCAGTACTTGGATGTACTGACCCCGTTGGGGCTGTGGTTTACGCAGAGTACGACTACGACTACGATGCTTCCCAGGATGGCTACTTTGTGGAGTTCGACGAGACTGCAGACGAGTAGTTAGCTGGACCAGGGCAGGATCCAGACCTACGTGGATGGGCTTCGCTTCTTTATTTTCTCCGGCTTCTTAAGCCATGGATTTGTCTGTACTCAGACCCCTTTGATTGCTTACGCTGTTGTAATGGCTGATATGTTGGGACATGTGTCCTCTGGATGACTGTATTCGATATTTCTGCCTTAGTGAAGGCCAGTTGCACTTATTTCATTCTTTTGTGTCTTAGGGACAGTTTGTGTTATCATTTCGTTCAAAGCTGTTGACGTACAGTGCGTGTTTGAATATGAAGTACGTCGACAGTAGTGCCTTAGGTTCCTAGCGGATAGTTTACTTCGACGGTGGAAGCAGGGCTTGTGTTGTCGCGCATAAGCGCAGGCCTACCAGGAAGCTGGGACGTGGGAGCAGTTATGCCCCATAATCCAAGCACCTGACTTCCAGTTCGTGCGATGAGTATCCTCTAGAAACCTTGGGTGCGACAAATGGTATCAGAGCCTGTCTGCCTGTAGGACCCTTTTTACTGGTCGCAGTTGAGTCTAGAAACTATTTTGTAGCTATATAGGAAAAATGAAACGTGAGGGTAGGAATTCTTCCATTTTTCTTCTTTCCCCACCCACCCACCCTTTTCTGGTAAGGAAGTGCAACGTTGTTTTCTGTTCTCACCTAAACTTTCAAGTTAGGATTTCACGTGTTTTGGGTTATCTGTAGTACCTCAGGACTTTTGGTCTCGTTTTCCCGATGTTGCTTCGATATCATGTTCTTTTCAACATCCTTTTCGTCCGTTGAACATAGTTGTTGTTTTCCACATCCTTTTTCATCTACCGGAGTCTAATCAAAACCTTCCAATCATCTGCAGATGGGTCTCAGCTACTACCCGCAGGTGGTTCGCATGACTCGCTGTGAGAGCACCGCCGGTTTTCCGGAGTTGCTGAGAGACATGGTTACCTATCTGGGGTTCCGTTGGGCACCAGAGTACCAGGTCTACGAGCACCAGCGAGAGTTTGACCAGACTTGCTACCGGGCTATCGTCTACATTCTGTCGGATGATGGCAGGAGCATTGCACACCAGTACGAGGCAGTAGGGTCCACAGTGGATATGGCAGTGCAGCAGGCAGCGTACGTGAGTATCACCGTTCTCCGTGCTGACTACTGGGGGTTTGATAAGTCCAGTTTTCGCCACATCCCCCGTGGTTACATCACGGCAGCGGGAGTTCACTTCACTGTCCACCGCGACATGGATACCTACGAGACTGATAGCTCCAGGCTCCAGACCACTGCCCAGTTCGCTAGTCACAGTGACGCCGTTGCTTCCGCACTTTCTCAGGAGTTAGCCTCAGTCAGGGAGCAGCTCCACCTTGCTCTCACTCGTCTGGCGACGTACACCACAGACTTTGTTGGAGACGAGCGCTTCGCACGTGTCGTTCAGCCAGCTGGTCTTCCGTTGCCAGATGCTGGAGGTTACGAGCCGATCAGAGGCCCACTTCTCGACCTCGGAGCTGGTTACACAGGGATTCCCCGCTATGGAGCACAGGGAGAGGACGCTTTCTACTTCACCACACCGAGAGTTGCTCTCAGAGCAGTTCCTATCTACATGGATCGTCGTGATACCTACTTCCGTGGGGTTCCTCCTCACCGTATCTCTCGTCGTACTACTCACCGCCGTCCTGCGTGATGAGCATGGGAGTACCGTTGTATCCATTACTAGCTGTGTCTAGTTTATCCTTTCGTTTTCGAACCATGTGTTGGTCTGTTGGATATTCTGATGTATTTGAACATGTGATGATGTACCTGTTGGTTATCTATTCATGCGTCGGAATAATCTATCTTTCGGTTACCAAGTCTATCCTTTTCTGTTGTTGTGCTAAAATGAATTTCTGTTCAGGATGCCTCCAACCAGGAACAACCCGCCTCCGCCACCACCAATGGGGGAACTGTTGGCTCAGATGACCCAAGTGGTGACACAGATGGCCCAGATCCAGGCTAACCAGCAACACAACCAGAATGCTCCAAGGGTCACCATCAAGGACTTCCTCAGCTTGGGCCCAAAAGCTTTCGTGGCAACACGTGAGCCCCTGGATGCTGATGACTGGATCCGTGACGTAGCAAGAGCTCTGGAGATTGCTCATGTTGCAGAAGAGGATAAGGTCAAGTACGCCACCTACCTACTGAAGGGTCAGGCAGCTACTTGGTGGGAGAACTACCAGACCATGAGGGCTGGCTTTCCTATCAACTGGGGATGTTTCAAGGATGCCTTCCTGAAGCACCACATCCCGGATGGTCTCATGGAAAAGATGCGTGAGGAATTCTGCTCTCTCAGACAGGGCAAGCTGGACGTTCTCGGCTACCAGAACGAGTTCAATCGTCTCGCTCGGTACGCTGGTGACGAAGTGTCCACCGAAGCCAAGAAGATGGCAAGGTTCCGCCGAGGTTTTAACCCGGAACTGAAGTACGCTCTCACCAACATCAAGTGCAAGGACTTCGTGGAGCTTGTGAACACCGCGCTCAATGAGGAGAATGGGCGCAAGGCGTTCGAAGAGTCGCGCAAGCACTCGCGTGAGGGTGGTTCCTCCTCCAACATGACCACCCCTCCGCAGAAGCGCCGCATCTGGGTGCCAAATGGTGCTGTCACTCGGGCTCCAAATGCCCATGCTTCTCCAGGCTTTGGTCCCCGCCCACCCAACCCATCTCAGATGCAGGGTCAGAGGTTTCCCGATGGGGCAGCCAAGGCCAGGTCCTTCTCGTGTCGTCACTTGCTACAAGTGCAAGGATACTGGACATTATGCTGATAAGTGCACTCAGAAGCAGCTACCCCTACCTCCTCGCCCCAACACCAACCAGACTATGGTTCGTGCTCCTCCGGCTAAAGCCTTCAACTCCAACAATAGGCCTGTCGGGAGGAACGCGAGGGTGAACCATATCAAGGCCGACAAAGCCGAGGAGGCTGCTGACGTCGTTCTCGGTATATTACCCGTAAACTCTATTCCAGCTAAAGTGTTGTTTGATACTGGAGCATCGCATTCATTTGTGTCAAAGATTTTTGCAAAAGCATACAACCTAGTTCTGGTTCCGCTAAGCAATCAAATGACTGTTCACTCTCCGGGACCACAAATGTTGACTTCCAAGATAAGCATGGACAATGAGATCCTAATTGGAGGTCGTGTATTCCTTGCTTCACTCATGTTGCTGGGAAATTCTGACATTGATGTCATTCTGGGTATGGATTGGTTGAAGACCCACAAAGCTAAAATTGACTGTGCTCAAAAGTCAATAACTCTCTCCCACACTTCAGGCCAGATAGTCTATTCTCCATATGGATCAAGTTCTGTTCAGCTGTTCAGCCTCGATGCCAAACCCCTTCCTGCAATTGAAAATGTTCCGGTGGTTTGTGAGTTCCCTGACGTCTTTCCAGAAGAGTTGCCAGGGATGCCTCCGGACAGAGCAGTTGAGTTCGTGATCGAGCTTGAGCCAGGTACTGCTCCAATCTCTAAGCATCCATACAAGATAGCTCCTCCTGAACTGAAATTGTTGAAGGAGCAAATCGATATGTATATGGACAAAGGTTTCATTCAGCCTAGTTCCTCCGCTTGGGGTTGCCCAACTCTGTTTGTTGCCAAGAAGGATCAAACTAAGAGACTCGTGGTTGACTATCGTCCTCTCAACGAGAAAACCATCAAGAACAAGTATCCACTTCCTCGTATCGATAATCTTTTTGATCAACTTGCTGGAGCCTCAATATTCTCAAAGTTGGACTTGAGGATGGGTTACCATCAGATAAAGATCAGAAAGGAAGATATTCCTAAGACAGCTTTCACCACTCGTTACGGTCTATATGAGTACACCGTCATGTCCTTTGGTCTCACCAATGCACCGGCAACGTTCTCAAGACTCATGAATTCTGTCTTCCATGAATACCTCGACAAGTTCGTTGTGGTATATCTTGATGACATTCTAGTCTACTCAAAATCCGAGGAAGAGCATGGAGAACACCTTCGTCTCACTCTCATGAAACTTCGCGAGCATCGTCTGTATGCCAAGTTTTCCAAATGTGAGTTCTGGATTCCAGAAGTTGCATATCTTGGTCATATCATCTCTGCCAAAGGCATTGCCATTGACCCTGAAAAGGTTAAGGCAATTGTTGATTGGAAACCCCCTAAGACGGTGAAGCAAGTCAGAAGTTTTCTTGGCTTGGCTAGCTATTGCCGTCGTTTCGTCCAAAACTTTTCCAAGATTGCCAAACCTCTCACTGATCTCACCAAGAAGGACAAAAAGTTCGTTTGGACTCCACAATGTGATGAGAGTTTCAACCTCCTGAAGACTAAACTCACTTCCACACCTGTTCTAGTTGGCCCAGATACCACCAAACCTTTCCAGATATTCTGTGATGCATCTCTCCAAGGACTAGGAGCAGTTCTTATGCAAGAACGTCAAGTTGTCGCTTATGCTTCACGTCAGTTGAACCCACATGAGCAAAACTATCCCACTCATGATCTTGAACTTGCAGCAGTTGTGTTTGCCCTCAAGAAATGGAGACAATACTTGTTGGGTAACAAAACTGAAATCTTTTCCGATCATAAGAGTCTGAAATACATCTTCACTCAGCCAGATCTGAACCTCAGGCAAAGGAGATGGATTGAGAAGATTAAAGACTTTGATCTCACCATTTCTTACACTCCAGGCAAGGCTAATGTTATGGCCGATGCTCTCAGTCGCAAATCCTATTGCAATAATCTCATGATCATGGAAAGCCAACCTCCACTTCATGAAGAATTCCAGAAGCTGAACCTTGGTCTTGTGCCTGAAGGATACCTTGCTAGCTTGACAGCCAGCCCAACTCTCGAGGACAAGATTCGTTCTGAACAACTTCGTGATAATGAAATCAAGAAGATGGTAGAGCAAATCAAAGAGGGCAGTGATAAATTCAAGTCCTTCTCAATTGATGACAAGGGAACTGTGTTCTTCGAAGGACGCATTGCAGTCCCTCAGATTCAAAGTCTCAAGGATATCATTCTTAAGGAGGCTCATGAAACTCCTCTATCCATTCACCCTGGAAGTACAAAGATGTACCAGGATCTCAAGACTCTGTATTGGTGGTCTGGCATGAAACGTGAAATTGCTCAATACGTTTCTGAATGCGACGTTTGTCAACGTGTTAAGGCAGTCCATCAGAAGACAGCAGGTCTACTCCAACCTCTGAAAATTCCTGAGTGGAAGTGGGACATGATTGAAATGGACTTCGTTACTGGGTTTCCAAAGTCCAAAAAGGGCAACGATGCAATCTTCGTTGTTATTGATCGTCTCACTAAGGTTGCTCACTTCTTCGCTGTAAAGGAAACTATCTCAGCTAGCCAGTTAGCAGAGCTCTACACAGCAAGGATTGTTCCTCTTCACGGTGTTCCATTGGAAATTAGCTCAGACCGTGGAAGTATCTTCACTTCTCATTTCTGGAAGAGCTTCCAAGATGCATTGGGCACTAAACTTCTGTTCAGCACAGCCTATCACCCTCAGTCTCAAGGGCAAGTCGAAAGAGTCAATCAGATTCTCGAGGATATGCTCAGAGCATGTGGTCTCTCCTTTGGCATGAAATGGGAGGATTGCCTTCCATATGCTGAATTCTCCTACAACAACAGCTACCAGGCAAGCCTAGGCATGGCACCATTCGAGGCATTGTATGGCCGCAGATGCAGGAGTCCAATCAATTGGTCTGGAGCTGGTGAACGTTCACTCTTAGGCCCTGACATTGTTAAGGAAGCCGAGGAGAAAGTTCGGATCATTCGTGACAATCTCAGGATTGCTCAGTCTCGTCAGAAGAGCTATTATGATAGCAAGCACAGGGATATGGTCTATGCACCTGGTGATAAGGCATATCTCCGTGTAACTCCCCTCAGAGGCACTCATCGTTTTGGTGTGAAAGGAAAACTGGCACCAAGATACATTGGCCCTTTCAACATCCTCTCAAGACGTGCAGAAAATGCCTATCATCTCGAGCTTCCAGAAAAACTTTCCCAAGTGCACGATGTGTTCCACGTGTCACAGCTCAAGAAGTGCTTCAAAGATCCAGATCGTGCAGTTGATCATGATTCCATTGAACTGCAAGATGATCTATCTTATGAGGAGCACCCTATTCGTATTCTCGATGAGACCGAGCGTAAGACTCGCAACAAGAGCACCAAGTTCTTGAAAGTCCAATGGTCGCATCATTCTGATAAAGAGGCAACGTGGGAGACCGAAGAGGATCTTCGCAAGAAGTATCCGGACCTGTTCATTTCTCAGTAGGGAATCTCGGGGCGCGATTCCTTCAAGGGGGGGCGTTTTGTAACATCCAAGTATGAAAACCCTTAGTTGTTTTACTTATTTGTTTAATTTATGCAATGCATCATGGCATCATTCTCATTTTTATTTCTGTTTGCATTGTTTTCATAATAAATTCAAACTTAATCAAACCTTGTTTTCACACTTGTCTGTTACAATCTTTCAAACAAAGAATTGCAAAACAAAACCTCCCTTGTTTTCCAAATAAATTCATTAATGTTCAACTATTAATTTGTTGCCTCAAATCATTCTCTTATTTCCACCAATTAAATTCAAATCAATTCCAATTCCCAAATCAGTACCTTTGGAAACCATAACAACTCACCAAACTTTCTTCCCTCTCTAATTCATTCTAAAACCCTAGGGGAAACCCTATCCAATGCATGTTTTTATCAAGGTTCTATTAATATTAAAATCCCTCTATTATGATTTCAAACACCAACTACTAATTTAAAATTTAATTTTTGAAAAACCAAGCATGCAATGTGGTTTCTATTTAACTAAAAAGCTTAACCAAATTTTTCTGTAATTTTTCTTGATTAAAACCTTAACAACTTTCTTCCAAAAGCAATCTACAAAAAAAAATAAAACAGAAAAAGAATAAAAAGCAGCTAACCTAGCGCGCGCGCAGCAGCTAACCCCAGCCCAGCCCAGCTAAGCCTACCAGCGCGCGCAGCCAGCCCAAGTGGCCCGCGTACCGGTTCACCTTGCGCCGAGATTCGTGCGAGCGCCTAATCTACTTCTTCTCGCGGTACGGCGCGCATCCGCCGGTGCCACCGCGGCCCCGAGCGACTCCGGCGGCCAGGAGAGCTCCGCGGGCCTATAAAAGCATGCCCTGGCCCCTAGCTGTGCCCTAGGCTTCTAGGGTTTCCGCCTCCACCTCGCAGCGCCGCCAATTCGCCTCCTTCCTCGAGCTGTCCACCTCTCTGTATCTTCCCGCCGGCGGGCCTCTGAAGAATTCCATGGCGCCGCCGTGTCTAGCTCCCATCTAGCCACCCAACCACTGCAACCTCGTCGCCACCCACTCCTCTCTCTGCTGTACCCCAAATCGTCCCGGGTAAGCATCAGAATCGCCGCCGCGTTTCTCTCCTCTCTCCGGCCACCGTGCCAACTCTCTGAATCCGAGGACCTCGCCGTCGTTGCAGGGCCTCTCGTCGACGTTGGAGCACGGGATTAGCACCGCCACCCTCCCCGCTACCCTTTGAACACCAGAACACGCAAGGAGGACCACCAGGAGCTCGCCGCCGTCCTCGACTGTCCGCGTCACCGCCGTCGTCAGCCTCGCGTCATCACCGTCGAGCCTCTGCCCCTCTACAAACGGTGGTGAGCACCGATCGCTTCCTTCCTCCTTGCATCAGGTCCGCGCACATCTCTGCAGCATGCGCACACCTCAACCACGCAGAGCACGGCCGTGATTTCACTCCGGCGAGCTTTTCTGAATCTCTGTCCGTCGAGCAACCGCGCGTTCGTCAGTTTCGTCAGATAGCAGCGCGTAACTGAACCTTAACTTTGCTGCGTAGCTACTACTAGTAACGAACGTTCAGCAGCGCATCTGGTTTCAGTCTTGCAGCGCGCAGTGGAGATCGCGGGTTCGATACCGCGGGCGCGCAGAGAAAAACCCCCTTTTTTTTGCTCTTCTGTGCACGCAGCAGTGGCCCACTCGTCAGCGGGCCTGGTTGCCACGCGGGCGTTCTCTGCGCCACGTTGGCTCTGGCCCACGCAGCAGAGGCTGCGTGTAGGTGCCACCCACGTAACAAAAGTAAATTTGTTTTCTGTTTCTTTTAAATAACAGATTAAGCATAAAACTTCAAAATTCAATAACTTTTAATCTGTTAATCCAACAAATAAAAGTTATACATGTAATCTGATCCAAATTTCCTAAACTTTCCAAATAACTTATTTGTGTTCTGTTTAGAATTTTCAAAATACTTTTAAATTTCAAATTTGAATAATCCAACTAATTCATACTGTTTTCAAATAATACAAATAAAATATGTTTTTCACACCATTTTGAATGCTCTATACAAATATAAACTTTGTTTTCTGGTTTGAATAATTTAAATTGCCTAAACAATTTAATTCTTGTTTAATTCAATTAAAAATTGTTTAATATTGTTTAATTCATAAATAATTAATCCTAAGTCCAATTTCAAAATGTGAAACATGTAATCCAACTAAAATTTGATAACCTTTTCAAATATAAAATTTGTAAATTGTTTTGCACACTTTAAATGGGTGAAAACAACATTTATTTGTGTGCCATGTTTAAGTAACCAATTTTCCAAACTAATAAATGCTTTTCTAAATTGTTAACTATCATTCTAATTGCATTTAAATTGTTGTCTTATTGTTTTCATCATGCATTCATCATGATAACAACTATCACCTAATAAATAATCATTGCTTCCAATTATTTCCAATGGATCTTTCCATATGCAACCTTTGCATATGGGTCCAATTAATTTGTGCTATCATGTTAGCTAAATTATTTTGATACAACTATTAATTTGTCATGCATCATTTTGATTGTGCACAATGCCATGAACATGATTGTTTACATTCCTGTTTTGTCTGTTTGCTTCTTCTCGGTTAGACGACGACGTTGGTACCGACGAGACTTACGACACCACCACTCAGGACCTAGCCCAGTACGATACTGAGCTGCCAGGCAAGTTATCACTCACATGAATCATCGAGTTCCTTTCCACACTTGTTGTCGATACTATCCTTTTGTCTACTATTGCTAGCCCTATGTATCGTTGCTTGTTCTCCGAACCTATGACATGATACTCTGAACCAATGATACTGCCTCACCTCCATACCTATAGCCTTTGTTTGTGCCTTAGTATTATCTAGCATGCTTAGGGTTGCTTTTACTCGAGTCTGTTGTCGGTTACCACTGTTACTATCTTATTATTTGTACCGGGGGCTCGATGTTAATGAATCAATCCTGTTAATTGCTAATGGTAATAATAATTTGATGATAAGGCACCGGCAGGAGGCCCATGAGTGGTTTTGGAGCCTGCTAGTGTCGACCCTAATAGGAAAAGGGTCTTGTCTACCGATCCATGATGAGCGCACTACCCGCATTTGGGAAGCGAGTATGGGCGCCCCCCTCAACTTGACCTGATTCGCATCTCGTCCAAATCATCTCATTTAGTTCGTGCTTTCTATTTGCCGCATGCATGTTTTTGCGAGCCCAGCGCAGGGTGGAACTTTTGTAGTCGGCATATAGGGGGACACGTTCTTAGAGTGCTATGAGGGTCCATTTTCTTCTGGGCTCGATTAGCCGTGCGCCCAAGGTGCTTTGGGCTTGATGCGAAGAATGGTTGGTTGTGTTGAGTGCCCCGCTTGGTGGGAGGCATCCCATCTGGCGGGATATTCATGAGTGTACGGCCAAATTGGTGCAACCCTGCAGGGATAATCTTCTCGAGAAGCCGTGTTTTCCGCGGTTATGGATTACTTGGTGAAAGTACTGGCTAACAAGTACTCAGGACAACTTCAACATAATGATCAATCATGTTTCACCCAATGATTAATAACCTGACTAGTAATAGGTTATTCACACTATAATTTGATTCACCTTATCCCAACTGTGTGAGTTATCCTCGGATTGCTTCTTCGGATAAGGGGCGAGATCCAGGATGGGTTTGGTTGAAGTTATCTTTCAGTTGGTTACAATCCTCGATCTTATCTTTTCTGTTAGCCGGAATTTGTAGTTATCTTCTGTAGTTGGTTAGAGCAGCCAGCAGCAACTTTCATATCACCCCTTCCTTCCGTTGATCCCAAGCATCAATGCTTGTGTTGACGGGTAAACTCCTTGATGAACTGTGAGTCTTGCTTGCCAGTACTTGGATGTACTGACCCCGTTGGGGCTGTGGTTTACGCAGAGTACGACTACGACTACGATGCTTCCCAGGATGGCTACTTTGTGGAGTTCGACGAGACTGCAGACGAGTAGTTAGCTGGACCAGGGCAGGATCCAGACCTACGTGGATGGGCTTCGCTTCTTTATTTTCTCCGGCTTCTTAAGCCATGGATTTGTCTGTACTCAGACCCCTTTGATTGCTTCCGCTGTTTTAATGGCTGATATGTTGGGACATGTGTCCTCTGGATGACTGTATTCGATATTTCTGCCTTAGTGAAGGCCAGTTGCACTTATTTCATTCTTTTGTGTCTTAGGGACAGTTTGTGTTATCATTTCGTTCAAAGCTGTTGACGTACAGTGCGTGTTTGAATATGAAGTACGTCGACAGTAGTGCCTTAGGTTCCTAGCGGATAGTTTACTTCGACGGTGGAAGCAGGGCTTGTGTTGTCGCGCATAAGCGCCTACCAGGAAGCTGGGACGTGGGAGCAGTTATGCCCCATAATCCAAGCACCTGACTTCCAGTTCGTGCGATGAGTATCCTCTAGAAACCTTGGGTGCGACAGTGGGCCAGAATGTCTACAAGGTGATGTTTCCGTCTAAAGCTGAGTTGGACCGATTGAAATTGTTTGGTGGCTTCTGAGTTCCCGATAGTGTATGTGAGCTGAAAGTTGATGCGTGGCATATGCTAGGGTGGAGCCTATGTGGCAACTACCTCATGTGTGGGTTCATATGGAGGGGATCCGGAGCGACATACCGGGGACTTTCTTGCCCTTTGGGGTCTTGGCACTATGTTCGGAAAGACGGCCAAAGTTGATATGGCATACACACGTAAACACAAAAATCCAACAAAAATCCCAAAGGATCTCCCACTCTGGATAAAAGATGGTTTTTACCAGTTGACGTTTACAGTGGAACATGAGGGAGACATGGATGTTGATGAGGGGGATGGTCATGATGATGATCATTTTTCAAAAGAGGATGAGATGACTAAGGATAAGGAGGGTGAAGCTGAGGGACCAAAGTCGCGGGATGTGCAGCAAGGCAACTCGGCTAAGAGCCCTAGTGCATCCGTGGAAGGGCAAGGTACACCTAATAAGATCAACAAAGTGACTATGTGGGTTGTTTTCTCGCCGTTGGTGTTGCGATCTTTTGAGCGTGCTTTGAAGGGAAATGAGGGAGTTGTACCCTCGGCTTCTAATGTGTCTCGAATAATTCGAGCTGAAAAGAATTTCTTGAGGGGCTCTGGTTATTTGAATTCATGTGATAAGGTCCGATCCAATTCTCCTTCTTCTGTAGATTATCCTTCTTTAATTACTACATCGTTGGATGGTATGGTTTTGGAAAATTATTATGTAGCGTGGTGTGAATCTGAGGTAATTTTGAATGCCTCTAATTCCTTGTGTTTGTTACGGCAGGAGACGGTTGATGGCAAAGCTCATTCTGATGCTGAATGTGTCGATGTCAATGTGGACACTCACACTAGGCTACTGACTGAGGTGAATTCGGTGCTGGTTGACACTTTGCCTGTTGAGGCTAAAGAGGTGAGGAATGTTTTTTTTTCGCCACCAAGTCTCTGTCCGAATACAGTTTCCATGTCCTTGGACAATATTTTGACCGTCCTGGTGTGCAGGCTACTGGATCGGTCTCTGTTTCGGACACAGATTTTGCTATCCCGCTGGTACAGCGCAGTGCTACGGCCGGGATGGCTCTTCGCTTTACTGATCAAGACGTGCAGGCTGGGTGGTTAGCTCGATGGACTTGGTTCGGAGAGCTGCAGCTAGCCCCAACCACCAGGTCGTACTGCCTGAACGTGAGTACGAGGGCCTGGCCGATAGGCCGGTTGGTGTCAGCGTTGGTCGAGCAACACCACTACTGCCGCACCTGCAAGCTGTGGGAGCCCCTGAGTTTCCGTTGCCGGGACAACTCAATCAAGTGGTGTGTTCCCTGCCGACCAGCGCTGAGACGTCGTTGCCGGGCAGTAAAGTCGATGAGGTATCGGTGCAAACACTGATTCCTGCACGCTCGGAAGCATGCACGGTTTTGACTTCTGAAGCTGGTGCTATTGACAATTATGTCGAGGAAGAACGGCGGGTAGCTGAAGCAGATGATAATGATCGTCATGTTTCATTTGAGGTACCTAATCCGTTTAAACATCTAAATGACATGTGTTCTCCCTGTTGTGGTAATCCTGCTCTTTTGTCCCTTAAGGAGTTGACTCCTTCTGTTTGTTTGCAGAGGAAACATGATATGAGTGAAGTTGACGACTAGGAGGTTATTGCTTACGGTCGTATTGCTTCACCTACCTCTTCTAATATCCGCTCAAGTGAAAGGATCCGTTCACAGCCCCTTGCGGATATGACGGCCATGGAGCGTACCATGATGTTGGCACAACGCCGTGATACTAAACAAGCATCAGGTACATCTACCCGCTTTTCGAAGTCTTTTGTTGATTTAAATGATGAAATCATTTTAGAGAGAGCGGCGCGGTTAGGAGTGTCCTTAGGAAATACTAGTTGTGAGGAGGCCCGATCTGTTTCTCTTATTAAGAACATTGAGGCTACGAGAAATATAACCTTTTTGGAAAAATCTATCGGTGTTTCTGAGGGGGCTGATATTAGTAATATGACTATCAGCAAGGCATCTAATTTGTCGGAGGACCTTGATGACGATGGGGAGGATAATGCTACTTAGGATATGTTGATCCCGGATCCTCATATAGTCCTTACTAAATCTAGGGGAAAAAAGAATAAAGGCATTGGCCCAGTGGCGGAGCGTGACACCAAAATAAGGATGGGCCAAATAGCGCTACAACCCATCTTAGCTTCTATAGACTGGTCCAGATGACATAAAATGGGCAACTTATTGGTGAATACATGGGTTATATAGCTAGAAATTGCTTCTTTTCATTTTCCAAAGACCGGGCCAGGACCCAGTATGGCCTCCACGAGGCGCCGCCCCTGCATTGGCCTATCTGTTAAAAGAAAAAGCGCTAGACTTGAAAAATTGAAAGCTGTTTCAAAAAGAAAGGGATGATCATGGCGACGGTCTTGGTGATGAGCGTGGGTGTGATCATGTCGTTGGTGTTGACGATGGAGCTTGTGGCGTTCCCGCACCTCATGTGTGGGATGACTCCGAAAGTCATTTGGATGCCTTGGCTTCTTGGCCTTCTCGCTAGATGGGGCCTCGATGATGTCCTTCTTGTGGTGTCGTCTTGATGTTGAAGGAGACAATCTTGACGTTGCCAACTTGTCGAATTTCTTGTCGTTGCGCCATCTTTAGGTTGAAGGTCGTTGTCGTGTCTTGGCCTTGGCCTTCTCCTTGGAGTTCCTTGGTGGTGAGCATGAACCATCGGAGTTTCTTGGCAATCGAAGCTTGGCGAGGAAGTTCTTGTAAGTGAGCTCATCCATGTCGGAGTCGAAGTATCTTGGGGAGTCGTTGTCGGTGCCGTACACCGTCAAGTTGGTGCATGCGGTGTCGGTGTAGCATGGCTCCATCTTGTCATCCAAGCTTGCGATGTCGTAATTGTCGTAGTGGTTCATGTCGTTGGAGCTCATGGAGTCGGAGTCGTCGTGGTTGTTGTGGTGCTCCTCCATGTCGATGATGGTTGGGGAGGAGTAGTCGGTGTAGAGCTCGACATCGTGGTCGTAGTAGTGTTGGTGATCCACCATGTCATGCTCGTAGTAGTGGTCATCCATGATGTCGTGCTCGTAGGAGTGGAGCTCCATGTTTTGCTCGTTGTAGTCGTAGTGGTCCATCAAGGACTCATCATGGTCATCATGGCCTCCATATGATGCGCTCTCGCTATACATGGTTAGTCACAAGCGCAAGTGTATATATAGAATGTGAGGACCTAAGAGCTCAACCCTCACCTTTTAGAAAATGTTGGAAACTAGTGGACCAAGCCAAGAGAAACCGATAACCAAAAGAATGAAGTGACTTGAGTTCGAAAAAATCCCAAAAACACACTCCAAAACAGACGCGGCTTATGGGTGGATGGCAATGGGTTAGAAATGTGGCGAGAAAACGATAAATCCAAAGAAAAGTGTGTTGTAAAACGTGGATAAGAATCAAAGAAACGTTAGCACGAAAACCAAACCTAGTGGAGGAAAATGATATGGTGGAAAACTAAAAACACACACACACAAATGATAAATGGGGTTAGTGCGGCCAATGGACGAGCGGAGACGAAATGTACCTATTGAAGACTATGCTCAATGCCACACCAACGCAAAGAGGACGCTAGCTCAAACCGTAATTAATTAGAGGCAACAAGATTCGCAATGTGGCAACCGATCACTCTCTTCTCTCTTGCAACTCGAAGCTAGGCGTTCCTACAAATGATAGCAATTGGCATCGATCATTTTCTTCTTTTGGCTCTTTTTGCTTCTTTTGCTCTTTCTCTTTTTTTTTTTGATTTTTGATGATGATGCGGAGATAATTCCCAAATTCCAATGCCTACTCGAAGCTATCCTCTCACAAGCGCAAAACTTGCACTCTCGGTGGTACAATGCAATGCCAAGCGGTGTAAAAGAACTTGTCCAAGTAGGTAAGTAACACAATGGGGTGGGGTGGTTCAAGCGGAAGCAAGTTATACCTATGCGGTGGATGATCTCGGACTTGCGGCTGATGGATGTCGATGTCGTGTGGATCCGTTGATGTATATGCGTAGGCGATGTCGATGGCGACGCGTAGGAACTTGCCTCACTCTAATCGGAGCAATGACGACAAAGAAAAACAAGATAGAAAATCTGTCCAAGAATCGAAAAGCAGGAATTTTCTGTGATTTTGCTCAATTTCGAAATTCCTCGCAAATCAAGAATTTTTTTGGACAAATTCGAGGAAAGTGGCTTAATAGAAAGGTGGGGAATGGTTTTTGGCAACAAATCTATGAAACAAAACCACGAAAAACTTATCAAATCGAGAGATCAGTCGAAATCCCTATTGGCTATTTTTGGTCAATTTTTCGAATTTTTGGTGGACAGAACAAAAATTGGTGGATGGGGAGGGGGTGG
This sequence comes from Alopecurus myosuroides, assembly GCA_028641055.1. Taxonomy (NCBI): domain Eukaryota; kingdom Viridiplantae; phylum Streptophyta; class Magnoliopsida; order Poales; family Poaceae; genus Alopecurus; species Alopecurus myosuroides. The sequence continues at coordinate 432,883,843 of CM054060.1, read as the reverse complement.
GTGTCGGATTCGTGTCAATCTAGCTCTGGATACCAGATGATGTAGGTGTTGACCTCTAAGTTGGACCGATCTTCACGAATCGACAAGAACGCACGAAGAACACTCGAAGAACGTGAAGAACACGAGATGGGGAAATCGAGGGGAAACGTGGGCAAACGCGTAGAAACACAAAAGGGGAAAGATAACTCGTGAAGCCTTCGAGGGATCGCAAACCCAAGTCAACAACACGCTAATTGAAACAGATTCCTCTTACCGGCCGGTCCATCGATCCAACAGAAGCCGCAAGGGGAAGGTTGGCAAGCGCTACTAGAATCACAAGGTGAGAGAGTAGCTCCTTGGAGAGATCTTGATTCGGTCCTAGATGAACATCATCAACATAGGAGTAGCCTCGTAAGAGGAGTCACCTCGCAAGAGGGATACAAGGGCAAAGCCCGAAGTTCTCAAATCATTCCTAAGGCCTAGATCTAGCCACCGGAGTCCCTTATATAGTTGGGGGTCGAAAAGGGTGAAAATGGGGTCAAAATCCGGGTCTTCGCGTGCAAATTGGGGCCACGCCGGCCTGGGAGCTGGCCTGGCCGGCCTGGAGGCCGGGGTGGGGGAAGAGGGGCCGCCCAGGGCGCGCCGGCCTGGCACCCGGCCTGAAGCCAGGGTGGGAGAGGGAGGCCGGCCTGGGGGGAGGCCGGCCCGAGGCCGAGGAGGGGAGGAAGGCCGGCCGGCCCGAGCCCGGGGTGGAGAGGGAGGCCGGCCTGGAGGGGGCGCCGGCCCGAGGCCGGGGTGGAGGCCGGCCTGTTCGGATGGGTGGCCGGCCTGAGTAGGGGGGGGAGGAGGCCGGCCTGGCCGGGAGACCCCCTTTTCCCTCCGTTCTTCCTCCTCGGAACTCCGATCTTGACGCCGCCTTCGCCCACGTTCTTCCTAGCTTCGTGTGCACCTTTTTGGATGTGTTCTTGATCATCTTGGCCACCATCTTTGGTCTCCATGTGGTGATCCCACCTATGCATGTAGAGGGGTATTTCATGAGGTAGAGCACCGTTCACCAAGATACCGGAAACATACGGAGATAGGAGTGTCGATGTTGTGCTTGGTTGATTACGGTGGGCTACATCAGGACACGTGGATGCTGCCTGTACAAACTGGCATTCTTGGCACCTCTTTGCCGTCTGCTTGCACACGGCAAAGATTTCTAAATCTTTGCCGTTTGCAAGCACACGGCAAAGATCGACACGGATGAACCAATGGTGGAAGGGGCAGCGGGGTCCATACGTCAGTCTTTGCGGTGTGCCTGCACACGGCAAAGACTGACATGGGTGGCCCACGGTGCGCGAAAAAAGTGGGTTCCACGTGTCAGTCTTTGCCGTGTGCAGGCTGACATGTGGAATCTACTTTTTCCTGTTCCCGTTTCGTGGGTGACCAAGTGGTGGTGGGACCCACCTTGTTTATTTGACGTGTGCCACGAAAAAATGCACACGGCAAAGAGTTCGTTGCCGTGCAATTCTCTACCGTGTACTCTTTGCCGTGTGCGACAATGAAAAGCACACGGCAAAAACGATGCCGTCTGTTTTTGCTTTTGGCACACAGTAAAGAGATTTTCTCCCGTAGTGGCTGTAGCTAGCTGCTGATCCGTAGGAGAGCTAGCGTTGGACGTGGAAATCGTTTGGCGACTTTGCATCGAAAGAGATCTATTCATCCATCCAGCCTGATGTACATACGTCGCTGGAAAGTACAGAATGAGTCGCTGAGCCGTGTCGGAAGATCGGGCTGAAGCCAATAGTTGCTGGAATATGTATGTGCAGATTTAGAGCGCACAACGACTTTTGTTCTCTAGTTGCGGGGCGCCGCCACGGTGACTCCCGGGGAGGAGTATGAAGAATAGGCGCGGGCATGGTTCCCTCGTACGCCGCGTGCACCGAAGGGAAAACCCAAGTACCCACCAGCGAGGAGGGGCGAGGGGAGGGGGACGGGGCGGCAACCCCTGCGTCGGCAACTCCCAGGCGGGGGCGACATAAAGCCGGTGTGCTTTCTCCTCCGATGAGCTCCAGAGAACTAGGGATTCATTTCGTCAATTTTGGGATTTCTCAATAACGATAGAGAACAAGATGTATCTTCTTGTACATCTATGGCCGAAATGCTAGTTTTTCCAGGGCCAGCACCCATCTAACGTATGGAGCCGTGGCCCATCTGCTGGAAGTCACATACGAGGCAGTAGCATGATTTCGACTAGTCTAGTTTCTAACACTAGTATGAATCCGTTTTGGCCACAAGATGGACACAAATAAATGGGTGTTATTGATTTGAGGGTACCACAAAATTAACAACCCAACAACTCAAATAAACAATGAACACAGTTTGGCATATTTTTTCGGTATCAAGAAAAAAGAAGGAAAATGCACTACACATTAGAATCAGGCATTCAGAAAATGCCACGTTCTATTGAACGGCGATTAATCATCGCTGAGGTAACAGCCTCCGAATCAGATAAAAAAACAAATGTGCATATTGGTGAAGGTGTATCCGCCTTTCATTGAGGCATATGGAATTATCGTAACGATGTGGTTTCTAACAAACAAACAAAAAGTTACTCACTTCTTATAGGTTATGAACAAGGCAATTTATCCTATCCACATGTGGTCTTTCCTCCCTCCTGCATGTCGAGCAGCAACCACTTATGAATACCGGCTATGCTCGACCGATGGCGGTTGTTCGTCTATTTACAATCGGGTGGGTGGGCTAATGCGGCGCTTAGGTGCATACATCTGTCATTTTTAGTGGCTAATCTTTATAGGCATCTAAAAACATTTGTGATGCATATGATGTGTAATAATTATGGGAAGGTTACACCCATCTCTAAAATACCATCCTCAAATAATCATCTCTCAAACCTATCTCTCAAAATGAGTAGACTAAACATCAACTCTACAACTCGCTCATACAAGTGTCACAATTCCATTAGAATCATATCCACCTTCACAAGAATGGGAGGTACTAGCGTTGTGCAATTTACGAACAATTCCCCGTTTAGCAAAGCACACTACATCGCCCAAGACCTCTCATGCCTAAAATACGCATCCACTGCTCATGAGATTCCATTGACACATAAAACAAAGGAACATATAATGATGCCATGAGCGCATGGTACAATACCATCTGAGGAAAAAAGCAAATCAACCGCACCTTGGGTAGGAGTGTGTGCATCAGATCTGGTAAACATCCCCTGATGCCCGTAGTGGCTCCTTGAGCTTTATACTAAGTTGCGCCGGCTATGTTGGTTGATTTAAAGCCCACCAAATCCTATTGTTTCATATATATATATATATATATATATATATATCTCCAAAGCAATGAGCATGGTGACAGATGATATCTCCTTCTATTCTCACGTTCTACCAGTGCTTTAATGGTGACCCATCAGGTTTTCGCACGTTGTCATACCTACAACGAGGAAAATTTTCATCATCTTATCTTAATTTTTTTAAGCCGGGCAAGAGACTTGCCTTTTCATTGATATAGAAGAATTGAATTGGCCAGTCTATAAGGACATTCTTTTGGGCTCAACCAACGTCTTGCAACAAATATGATTGCCTTATCGATTTTCAAATATGAGGAAAGGATGCTTAATTTTGGATTCAGTTACTGGAATTGAAAAGTGGTTAAACTGATATGATCCAAACAATCCAAGACGGTGAATATTGATGTTAGGATATACTCCCTCCGTTCCATAATATAAGATGTTTTAGCATTTGGCCACATTCATATCTATCTATATGTATGTAGACATGTATTAGTATATATGTTCATTCATTTGAAGCCACACCTAGTCACCATGTGATGGGAGCTAAAACTTCTTATATATTGAAACAGAGGGAGTATATAGGAATCCGGTTCTGCATTGTCGTGGATGTGGAGAAAGACGTCTGAAGGATATTGTACCAACTATTACGTACGAGGGTCCAGATTGCCAGCTATAATGACCATGTTGACCTGAATGGCGATCACGAAAGGGATGGCTTCCGCGGTGGCGGCCTAGCCCGACGGCCTAGTCACCGCCAGCCGCGGAGGCAAGTTTTGGCGTAGTGTAAAAACGCACTGCTTTTCTGTAGTTCTCTTTTTCCTTTAATCCTGCTATGATCGTTGAGTTCTCTCCGGTCTCCACTACTAGGACGCACTAACTAATCTATAAAATACCTAACAGAAAAGAATGACCTAGCTAACTGAAACTGCAGCTGTACAGTGTGTTGTCAACGGCCAAACGACTACAAAGACAGGGGATTATCGTGACACATAGGTGAGAAGGTTCGAACAACAGCGCCATCCTTTGGCTTCGCATTCACCGTCTCTGGTCTCCCTTCCTTCGACGTTGGAGTCGGCAATCGAAACCAGCGCAATGCACTGGTTTCTGTACCTTTGGCTCGACGTCCGGCGTTTGCTATTCCTTGACGTCGAGGTTCAGTGATTGATATACGTCATCTGGAGGATGGTGAGGATGTTCAACCTGATGTGGAGGTTTCTCTCCTTCTCTTCTTCGTCCACTTTGGTGATCGCCGGTCCGAATTCACCCAGGTGTGGACAAAAAGTTCTGCACATGGTTGTTCCAAAAGACAAATCCACTACCTCGGCCTTATGAGGTAATGCTAGACCTACGGAACAGAAAAGCTTCGGACTGGCCTCGGCCTCCCATGACCCACCATGAATTTCATTGACGGGCCCACTTCCTGATTACAAACATTTAATTCAGCCAGATTTCCGTACTTATGTGCAGCTGTGTGCATTATCACGATGCAGAGGCCGGGCTATGTTCCCATTTGAAAAAAAAAGTGTAGCATTACTCGTCCTTACAAGTTATGACCTCTATAAAAGTCACAACAAGCAAGTAGCCAATATATTTTGACTTGAATTTTTTTGTCGGTTTTTCTTTCCGGGTATCTTTTTAACTTGATAACTTACATAGTATCATTGAACACACTAACAACTCGGGGTTTTCCATGGTACATTTTACTTTCACTTGTAGGCAGTAGTATGAATTGATATGTACGGTTAGGATTAGAAGGCATAGATTGGGCCCAGCAAGACCCAGCACGCTGGATGTTTGATAAAAAAAAAAGTGGGTGGGTAAAAACGTATCGCTTCTTTTGCCAAATGTTCTCGCCGCCGCCTCCGTGGTCCTCCTCCTCCCCCCACACCCACCGGACGTGACGCCTCCGTCGATGGAGCGACGTCCAAATCGCCGCCGCCCCACCATCCTGCTCTTCGCCGCCCCACCCCACGCTGCCTCCATCCAATTGAATCTGCACGCGTCGCCGTGCACGACACCAGCCACAACACGTTCACCGCTGGCGTCGTGGCCAGCCCGGACACCCGCAACAGCGTCCTCGCCACGGCCGCCACCGTGAGGGCGTGCTCCGCGAAGGCCGGCAGGCCCTCGGGGCATTTGCACAGCCGCTTCAGGAGGAGGAGCGCCCTTTCGGCGACGTGGCGGCTGGGCGTTGAGGCGGCTTGACGATGCGACGTAGGTACTTGCGCCTCCAGGCCGAACTCCTCCTTCGACGAATCCATCCTGCAAGTCGACCCCACACTTCAGCCCTCAAAGAACAGGTACGAATCACTCACTCCCGTAGCTCTGCCTTTTACAGATAACTGAAAAATCCTCAAGCAAATTTGTTGAATTCTCTGATGGTCGATCACCGCGATAACTAGCACGCGTACATGTCACTGGCCAGGCTCCTTGAGTCCTACTACTCAACGAATTAACACGCGTACATGTGGGCAAGCTAGTTCTGTCCCCGACACCGATGCTGCCAGCGTCTAGCGGCGTTGGCAGCCCGCAGCGCACAGCCTCTGCACCATCGGCTACACCACACGACTTGTCCCGTGGGTTCCCCTACAAACCTTCAGACCTGCTCCTCATGACGACGACTATCTACAAACTGGTGTGGCCGTGTGGGCTGTAACCCCTTGCATAGCAACAAGGATAGCTCTGTAGATTGGTCACTGCTACAGCTCTGAAAGTTTCTTGTTATTGTGCACTGTATGTATCTTATACTTGTAGAATAGCCCCCCGAGCGCGTGTAGCTTGGGAGTTTATGTTACAAATAGGCGCAGCGAATCGCGGATCAATCAAGAACAAGAACACAGATTTTTACGTTGAAACCCTTACGGGAGAAAACCACGGCACGCACAAAGGCGTATCACTATAATTGGGAGGAGTATTACAATACACGAGAGGACAAACCCTCTACGTGTTAATCGGGTGGATCTCTCTTGATCTCACATCTTTCTCTCTCCATCTATTCTATGATCAAAATCGCACTATATATTGGGGCAAACAACTCTCTTTCTTGGTGGACACGAAATAGAGTTGTAGTTGTGCACGTCTAGCACGGTTGGCATGTCTTAGTCTCGTAGGACTCCATATATAGTACAACACTTGTATGGGATTCGGAACACAATAAAATAACACTCTACCTTGAGACGAAATCCCGTACAATAATCATAGATAGCATCAACTCCTCAACTAAAGTCGTCACAAGTAAATCTTGTGCCTTTAAACGTCCATAGGACCAATAAACTTCTCACGAAGTCATACTGAGCAAATCAATCGGTAGGTCGTCCATAACATAACACAGCTGTCAACAAAGCAGACATACGAAACTTGGGAAACTCCCAATAAAAGTCCGAGTCTGTGCCACTGACCTCAAAAACCGAAACTGCTCAATCATCAAATGACATAAGTCATCATATCTCCCGTGGTGCATAAACGAGCGCATAGCTCATAGTGCAACATCTTGATGCATGTCGCATTGTGAAGAACTCATCTCATGGAATCTGAACATGCTACAAAACACATAGCACAAATCTCGGCAAACAATACTCATGCAATAGTACCTTGTACGGAGCGTATCACGTACACCAAAAACTGCCGTCTGAAAAATCCATGACATGGTCTAATGACTGTCCATGTAAAACAACTGTCGGATGAAGGAACCTTCCAAACATGCATTGGACCTTAAACTCTGCAATAGACCTCTCTTGAAAGAGCAAAGACAACTAAATTGTACTTAAACCTGAACAGTACTAATGTTGTAGTATCTAGCAGACACATATCTCGTTGCATCACAAGTGATCCTCATCACGAACATAAATAACAGGACAAAACATTCACATGCATAACAGCAAATATCTCTGGATAGTATAAAGTATATGCTGGCTACCAACAGGCTTATAAATTACCTCATAATTAATTTTTTCTTCTGATAACTGAATTGTGTTCTTCAAATAAATTGCAGCAATATATTTGCATCCATTATATCCAAAGGGCAATATTCCCAAAAACTCCACCTTAAACAAAAAAACCATATCCAGTGCATCCTTATAATCGGCTTGCGCCAACAATCGCTCGCATCTTGACTTGCCATATGAAAATCCTTGTGTCACACTCCAACAATGAAAGCTGGTACTTCATGATAACCATGAGCTGATAATTTGTGCACAAAGTAGTACAAGCCAAAGGAATAGAAAATATTTTGAAAGAATTTAACTTACGCCGAGCAATTAATCAGAACAGATAGCACCTGGTAGATGTTTTGGGTGGGCATAGCAATCTGGAACTTTCTCCTGGAAACTTGATCCGTGTGTGCATAGCAGTACGGATCCAATTCCTTTTTTTTTCTTTTTGATTTGCATCCATGTAGAGTTGCAGGCTAATTTTTTTCAAATAATACACTTTTTTACAGAAAGTAAAAAAATAATACACGGAATTTGGAAATTGCAAAAATATGACCCAGTCGAGTTGGGCCACTGCGACTGGGCCCTGTCGAGTTGGCAGAACACGACTAGGTCCTGTCGTCTTCGCAGGGCACGACTAGGGAGCAGTCGATTTGCGCCAGCCCGATTAGGGAGCAGTCGATTTGCGCCAGCCCGATTAGTGCCCCTGTCGTCTTGGGGACTAGTCGTGTTCCCCAAACTCAACAGGTCCCTAAAAATTATGGATTTTTATTTTTTTTCTCCGGCTTTGGCTTTAAGTCGATTCATTGCAAATTACTATAATTATTTTGCAACAAGAAGAAAAAAATGATATAATAGAATGCGCATAAGGAAAACTAATATTCCTCGACGACTTCACTTTGCCCTCCCACGTGTTCGTGATGGAGGCATGAAGTCGGCATCACTGTTTTCATCAGCTACGGCTTTTGATGAACCAGCACGCTTACACATGGCTTTAAATCTAGCTACACTTCTCGGCGTAAAGTCATCGTCACTGTTGTCATCATGAACTGTCTTGGATGCGCCGCCACTCTTCCCCTTCGACGTGTCAGCAGTCTTCCCTTTCGATGCGGCACCACTCTTCCTCCTTGCTGCGCTGTCAGTCTTCCCCTTTGATGCGGCGCCGGTCTTCCCCTTTGATATTGTGTTAAGAATCCAATGAGCGTGATGGTTGTCTTCTGGAAACTGTGACGCCCCGAGATCGGGCACTATGCAGATTTCAGCATTCCCGCCAAATCCGCATAATAACCGATTCCAGGTTGCCATTTATGATAACATTACAATAGTTCACGAATAATCCACAATTACAACAGAAACAGATAGATACAAGATGACTCAAACGAGCCGGGGTTACAACTGATACATTACAAAGATCCAAATAACAGCGGAAGAAACAAACGTCCGGCTACGGACAAGATCCAAATTGGACTAAGAGTCCTGAAGATAACCGAGAGCGTCCAATCCCTGCCCAGGCCAAGCCGGAGGGATTCCCAAGCTAACGTCGTCAGACTTCAAACCTGTTGACTGCAATTTGGAATTTGCAGCCACGAAAGAGATTCGTGGGTCAGTACGGTTAAGTACTGGCAAGGGGGATAAAACCCATACTCACAAGTTACCGGCGTAGCCAGTCATCACAAGATACAAATACTTTAGGAACAACGGAAAGGAAGGGGTTATTGCAAATATGTGACAACAGGCTACACTAACCAACTACAGAGATTCTATTACTTCCAACTATCAGAAAGGAGATAAGATCGAGTGATAGTAACCAACTGAAAGTAAATCCAAACAAACCCATCCTGGACCTCGCCCCTTTTGCCAAAGAAGCAATCCGAGGATAACTCACACCGTTGTATTAAAGGTGAATCAAGTTATTGTGTGAATAAACCTATTACTAGTCAAGTTGTTAATCATGGGGTGTAACATGGTTGATCATTAGGTTTTAAGTTGTCCTGAGTACTTGTTAGCCAGTACTTTCACCAAGTAATCCATAACCGCGGAAAACACGGCTTCTCGAGAAGATTATCCCTGCAGGGTTGCACCAATTTAGCCGTACTCATGAATAACCCGCCAGATGGAGCGGCCACTCCACCAAGCGGGGCACTCAACACAATCCAACCCTTCTTCGCATCAAGCCCAAAGCACCTTGGGCGCACGGCTACTCGGGCCCAGAAGAAAATGGACCCTCATAGCACTCTAAGACCGTGTCCCCCTATATGCCGACTAAGAAAGTTCCACCCGGGATCCAAGGGCTCGCAAGATCATGCATGCAGCAAATGGAAAACCCGAACTAAATGAGGCGATTTGGACGAGATGCGAATCGGGTCAAACTGAGGGGGAGCCCATACTCCCCAAATGCGGGTAGTGCGCTCATCATGGATCAGTAGACAAGACCCTTTTCCTATTAGGGTCGACACTAGCAGGCCTCAAAACCACAAAGGGCCTCCTGCCGGTGCCTTATCATCAAATTTATTATTAATAGTACACTAGCATGATTGATTGATTGATTAAACATCGAGCCCCCGTAATATAAGGAAGTAATAACAGAAAGTAACGGGTAACGGACTCGAGCAAAACAACCCTAAGCAAGATAGTAAGACACAGGCTCAAGCAAAGGTTATAGGTATGGAAGTGAGGCAATATCAGGGTTAAAGGATTCATGTGATAGGTTCGTAACAGAAACAACTACTACTAAGGCTAGCAGAAAAGAATCAACGGAAAGAATCGGTAACAAGTGATGAAAGGCAGCCATATGGCAGCAAGTGAGTATACTTGCCTGAGATCCCGCAAGGTAGCAGAACTTGTCGTTGCTCACATCATCTCAACGTCCTATCCGGGAAGAAGCAACGAACTAAAAGAAACACCGGATGCAACAATTACTACTACGGCAAAAGATCCAGCATGAACAAGGTATGGATGCATGTCATGTTTAATAGATGCACCAAAGTAAACTAGTGGATATGATACACAAGTTTAAATGGATTCCATAGGCAAAGATTGCATATGGCAAACCCATGCCTTATAGTTGAATTAATTGTTCTAACAATAGCATCATGTGTAAGTGAGTTAGAATGATGCATGCATGATGATGATAACAAGATAACAACAAATTAGATGCAATTAGAATGATAGTTAACCAATTAAGAAAACATTAATAAGGTTTGGCAATTATTGTTACTTAATGGTGTTAAACAAGTAGTGATTGTTTTCATCAAGTTAAAGTGTGCAAAACAAATTACAAAGTTGATATTTGAAAAGGTTAGCAAATTTTAGTTGGAATACATGTTTCACAATTTGAAATTGGACTTTGGATTATTTAATTATGAATTAAACAAGAATTAAACAAGTTTTAATTGAATTAAACAAGATTTATATGGTTTAGGCAATTTAAATTATTCAAACCAGAAAACAAAAATTATATTTGAATAGCTTAGTTAAAATGGCATGGAAAACATATTTTATTTGCATTATTTGGAATTGGTATGAATTAGTTATGAATTTTTGGCAAAATTCAATTGAATGATTTGAATTTAAATTTGAATTGCAATTTGAAAGTTCAAAACAGAAAACAAATGGCATATTTGAAAAGTTTAGGAAATTTAGATTGGAAAACATATAAAATTTGTGGTATTTGGATTTGTGGTTTGAAAGTGGTGAGCGTTTGAATTTCTAGGTTTATTTGCAAAAGGCCAGGGACCTGTTTGTGAGGGAAAATGCTGCCAGGGGCTGGTGTGCGAAAAACAGAGGACAGGGGGAAAAAAGAAGGGCACCTCGCAGAGCTACCCAGGCCCTATGACGCGTGGGCCAGGGCCAGGCTGGCAGCCACACGGGCGCGGCGAGCTCCACGCGGCAACCACGGTCTATGACCAGTGGCCCCGTGCGCGCGCGGTGGGGAAATTCACAAAAAGGGGTTGGCCTCCGCGCGGCCAAGGGGATTCGAGCTTGGGACCTCTCGCACGCGGAACTGGGCCGTAGCCACTGGGGTGCTGCTGGATTTGTGGAGGGATATAGGTTCGTTGGAATAAGAGGCAGACAGTGCTGCTAACTGAACTTTTGCCTGCTCGCTAACTGAACCTAGACAGCTACCGGACGGACTGAACAACGGCATCGCTATCGGCACGGAAGCGGAGGACCGAACGGCGATCAACACGGCTCGATGGCCGGTCGCAGAGCACGACGGGAGGAGGGAAGGGGAGTATGGAGGTGTGGCTCACCTCGGGGGGCCCGAGCCGCTGAGGTTGCGGTGGTCGAAGGAGCCACTGCTGCTGCCGATGCGCAGCCACGGCGAGGGCTTGCCGGTGACGGCGCGGGCTCCGTGGGGGTTTCCAGCAGGAGGCGATGGGACGGGAGGGTGGCCGGGACACCCCCGTTTCCATTCCCGCAAGAAGAAGCCCTCGTCGACGACCACCGTGGCGGCGCCGCTGCCGGCAAAACTCCACCACGCGGCTGTCCCCAACGGTTTCAGAGGGTTCAGAAAAGAAATAAGCAGAGGAGGAGGAAGGGAGGTCGGCGGCGATGGAGGGAGAGGAGGAAGGAGTGGTTGGGCTAGGGTTTTGGGAGGTGGGAGGTGGCTTTAAGGGAGGGGAAAGGTGAGGGAAGGGGAACATGGCACATGGGGGGAGTTGGTGCTGCTGCTTTTGCAGAGGGAAAACGACAGAGAGGGGGTGATCGACTGTACGGAGGTGGGGGACGAAGGAGAATGGGCCAGAGGTAAGTGGGCTTGGGGGGAAGGAAAAGAAAAAGGGTTGGGCCATGCCCTCTCCTTTGTTATTTACCTTTCTATTATTTATTTATTTTTTTTTTTGTAAAAAGAAATAAGAGGGAGAGAGAGAAAGGATAGGGGTTTTGGGGTGGTTTATTCATTGGATTAACATTTTCTTTATTAATTGCAAAGCAGCAACAAAGGTGGTTTAAATTATTTCCAATAATTTGAAATTATTCATTTGATATTAAAGTGTTGGGTGATTCTCAATTAGGGTTTGGTTTGGGATTTTTTTTTGGAAAATAAACAAATTTTATTTATTAATCTCAAGCAATTTGCAATCATCATTGACTTTAAAAGTTGGCAAGAATTTGAGTTTTAAACCACCATTTGAATCATGCCCAAAGATTGAAATGATTTGAAATTTAAGTTTAATTGGAAATTTACCATTAGGGTTTTGAACAATTTAAATTGTTTTGAGTGGTTTGGAAAACATGATGCAATGCTTATGGGATGCAGATGATGCAAACAAAAAGAAAACAAACAGGTAACACCCCAGGTGTTACAGACGACAGCACTAACAAGGGATTGCGCCCTCGCAATCCACCTGCTAACCCGGGAGGGGAAAGAAGTTCGACTATCGTTTCTTCGTTCTTCCGGTTGATCTCCTCGACACCACTAACAAGGGATTCTGGCTCGGAGTGACGACGATGTTCTTCCACCAGGAATCTGCCGATGATCGAACCTATTAGGTTAAGGGCTCAGAAAACGTCCACCCACGTAGGATCCTAACACTTTGAAAGATAGACAAGAGGGGGAGACTCCAAAACAAATAGGATGGGAGGGGAAATAGAATAGGGATAAGGAGAAAACAAGAATCCTATTGAGATGTTTTTCCAAAATAGTTTAGCAGAAATAGTTTTTGACATTCTAGAAACTACGACCGTTAGCGAGGTTATCCTACAGGCTTTGCGGACCCGTTGCTTCGATAACCATTCGTATCGAAACAATATCGGGAATCGGAACCAAGGCTCTGATACCATTTGTGACGCCCCGAGATCGGGCACTATGCAGATTTCAGCATTCCCGCCAAATCCGCATAATAACCGATTCCAGGTTGCCATTTATGATAACATTACAATAGTTCACGAATAATCCACAATTACAACAGAAACAGATAGATACAAGATGACTCAAACGAGCCGGGGTTACAACTGATACATTACAAAGATCCAAATAACAGCGGAAGAAACAAACGTCCGGCTACGGACAAGATCCAAATTGGACTAAGAGTCCTGAAGATAACCGAGAGCGTCCAATCCCTGCCCAGGCCAAGCCGGAGGGATTCCCAAGCTAACGTCGTCAGACTTCAAACCTGTTGACTGCAATTTGGAATTTGCAGCCACGAAAGAGATTCGTGGGTCAGTACGGTTAAGTACTGGCAAGGGGGATAAAACCCATACTCACAAGTTACCGGCGTAGCCAGTCATCACAAGATACAAATACTTTAGGAACAACGGAAAGGAAGGGGTTATTGCAAATATGTGACAACAGGCTACACTAACCAACTACAGAGATTCTATTACTTCCAACTATCAGAAAGGAGATAAGATCGAGTGATAGTAACCAACTGAAAGTAAATCCAAACAAACCCATCCTGGACCTCGCCCCTTTTGCCAAAGAAGCAATCCGAGGATAACTCACACCGTTGTATTAAAGGTGAATCAAGTTATTGTGTGAATAAACCTATTACTAGTCAAGTTGTTAATCATGGGGTGTAACATGGTTGATCATTAGGTTTTAAGTTGTCCTGAGTACTTGTTAGCCAGTACTTTCACCAAGTAATCCATAACCGCGGAAAACACGGCTTCTCGAGAAGATTATCCCTGCAGGGTTGCACCAATTTAGCCGTACTCATGAATAACCCGCCAGATGGAGCGGCCACTCCACCAAGCGGGGCACTCAACACAATCCAACCCTTCTTCGCATCAAGCCCAAAGCACCTTGGGCGCACGGCTACTCGGGCCCAGAAGAAAATGGACCCTCATAGCACTCTAAGACCGTGTCCCCCTATATGCCGACTACGAAAGTTCCACCCGGGATCCAAGGGCTCGCAAGATCATGCATGCAGCAAATGGAAAACCCGAACTAAATGAGGCGATTTGGACGAGATGCGAATCGGGTCAAACTGAGGGGGAGCCCATACTCCCCAAATGCGGGTAGTGCGCTCATCATGGATCAGTAGACAAGACCCTTTTCCTATTAGGGTCGACACTAGCAGGCCTCAAAACCACAAAGGGCCTCCTGCCGGTGCCTTATCATCAAATTTATTATTAATAGTACACTAGCATGATTGATTGATTGATTAAACATCGAGCCCCCGTAACATAAGGAAGTAATAACAGAAAGTAACGGGTAACGGACTCGAGCAAAACAACCCTAAGCAAGATAGTAAGACACAGGCTCAAGCAAAGGTTATAGGTATGGAAGTGAGGCAATATCAGGGTTAAAGGATTCATGTGATAGGTTCGTAACAGAAACAACTACTACTAAGGCTAGCAGAAAAGAATCAACGGAAAGAATCGGTAACAAGTGATGAAAGGCAGCCATATGGCAGCAAGTGAGTATACTTGCCTGAGATCCCGCAAGGTAGCAGAACTTGTCGTTGCTCACATCATCTCAACGTCCTATCCGGGAAGAAGCAACGAACTAAAAGAAACACCGGATGCAACAATTACTACTACGGCAAAAGATCCAGCATGAACAAGGTATGGATGCATGTCATGTTTAATAGATGCACCAAAGTAAACTAGTGGATATGATACACAAGTTTAAATGGATTCCATAGGCAAAGATTGCATATGGCAAACCCATGCCTTATAGTTGAATTAATTGTTCTAACAATAGCATCATGTGTAAGTGAGTTAGAATGATGCATGCATGATGATGATAACAAGATAACAACAAATTAGATGCAATTAGAATGATAGTTAACCAATTAAGAAAACATTAATAAGGTTTGGCAATTATTGTTACTTAATGGTGTTAAACAAGTAGTGATTGTTTTCATCAAGTTAAAGTGTGCAAAACAAATTACAAAGTTGATATTTGAAAAGGTTAGCAAATTTTAGTTGGAATACATGTTTCACAATTTGAAATTGGACTTTGGATTATTTAATTATGAATTAAACAAGAATTAAACAAGTTTTAATTGAATTAAACAAGATTTATATGGTTTAGGCAATTTAAATTATTCAAACCAGAAAACAAAAATTATATTTGAATAGCTTAGTTAAAATGGCACGGAAAACATATTTTATTTGCATTATTTGGAATTGGTATGAATTAGTTATGAATTTTTGGCAAAATTCAATTGAATGATTTGAATTTAAATTTGAATTGCAATTTGAAAGTTCAAAACAGAAAACAAATGGCATATTTGAAAAGTTTAGGAAATTTAGATTGGAAAACATATAAAATTTGTGGTATTTGGATTTGTGGTTTGAAAGTGGTGAGCGTTTGAATTTCTAGGTTTATTTGCAAAAGGCCAGGGACCTGTTTGTGAGGGAAAATGCTGCCAGGGGCTGGTGTGCGAAAAACAGAGGACAGGGGGAAAAAAGAAGGGCACCTCGCAGAGCTACCCAGGCCCTATGACGCGTGGGCCAGGGCCAGGCTGGCAGCCACACGGGCGCGGCGAGCTCCACGCGGCAACCACGGTCTATGACCAGTGGCCCCGTGCGCGCGCGGTGGGGAAATTCACAAAAAGGGGTTGGCCTCCGCGCGGCCAAGGGGATTCGAGCTTGGGACCTCTCGCACGCGGAACTGGGCCGTAGCCACTGGGGTGCTGCTGGATTTGTGGAGGGATATAGGTTCGTTGGAATAAGAGGCAGACAGTGCTGCTAACTGAACTTCTGCCTGCTCGCTAACTGAACCTAGACAGCTACCGGACGGACTGAACAACGGCATCGCTATCGGCACGGAAGCGGAGGACCGAACGGCGATCAACACGGCTCGATGGCCGGTCGCAGAGCACGACGGGAGGAGGGAAGGGGAGTATGGAGGTGTGGCTCACCTCGGGGGGCCCGAGCCGCTGAGGTTGCGGTGGTCGAAGGAGCCACTGCTGCTGCCGATGCGCAGCCACGGCGAGGGCTTGCCGGCGACGGCGCGGGCTCCGTGGGGGTTTCCAGCAGGAGGCGATGGGACGGGAGGGTGGCCGGGACACCCCCGTTTCCATTCCCGCAAGAAGAAGCCCTCGTCGACGACCACCGTGGCGGCGCCGCTGCCGGCAAAACTCCACCACGCGGCTGTCCCCAACGGTTTCAGAGGGTTCAGAAAAGAAATAAGCAGAGGAGGAGGAAGGGAGGTCGGCGGCGATGGAGGGAGAGGAGGAAGGAGTGGTTGGGCTAGGGTTTTGGGAGGTGGGAGGTGGCTTTAAGGGAGGGGAAAGGTGAGGGAAGGGGAACATGGCACATGGGGGGAGTTGGTGCTGCTGCTTTTGCAGAGGGAAAACGACAGAGAGGGGGTGATCGACTGTACGGAGGTGGGGGACGAAGGAGAATGGGCCAGAGGTAAGTGGGCTTGGGGGGAAGGAAAAGAAAAAGGGTTGGGCCATGCCCTCTCCTTTGTTATTTACCTTTCTATTATTTTTTTTTTATTTTTTTTTGTAAAAAGAAATAAGAGGGAGAGAGAGAAAGGATAGGGGTTTTGGGGTGGTTTATTCATTGGATTAACATTTTCTTTATTAATTGCAAAGCAGCAACAAAGGTGGTTTAAATTATTTCCAATAATTTGAAATTATTCATTTGATATTAAAGTGTTGGGTGATTCTCAATTAGGGTTTGGTTTGGGATTTTTTTTTGGAAAATAAACAAATTTTATTTATTAATCTCAAGCAATTTGCAATCATCATTGACTTTAAAAGTTGGCAAGAATTTGAGTTTTAAACCACCATTTGAATCATGCCCAAAGATTGAAATGATTTGAAATTTAAGTTTAATTGGAAATTTACCATTAGGGTTTTGAACAATTTAAATTGTTTTGAGTGGTTTGGAAAACATGATGCAATGCTTATGGGATGCAGATGATGCAAACAAAAAGAAAACAAACAGGTAACACCCCAGGTGTTACAGAAACCCTCGGGGACATGGCCAAAAGAGTATGCTCATCCAGCCGTAGTGCTCGATCTTTTTGTTCAGCAACTCTGCGTCGGCAGCCCAGTGCTGCACATTGAAAAAATAGGGAAACAGAAATTAGAACGGTGAAAATCGATTCGAACCAGATGTAAACTCGTAAATCGATTACCTGAACGTGAAGTGCATAGGCCTCGTCGGAAAAACGTATCTTATCGCTAGTATTGTATATTGACACACCCCGAAGCCCGGACTCGATTTTTTTTAGCTCCACTATTCCGCACCACCTATGATGCCACCTCAAGAGTTCACTCCTAATTTCATCGGTGGATCTAGGCGGGAGTTGATATTTGGCTAAATTCTCCCCCAAAGCATCAGTGTGGGACGAGTGAGTCATTAGGTCCGTAAAAGTAACGGCGTCTCGACCCTCCCTAATACTGCCGCAAGAATCTTTTGCCGCATGGTATAGAATGACCCATGTGCTATATGGGTCAAGACCACCACTACCACTATGTGCCATCACTCTAAGTCCAGTACAGAGAACACACATCCATCAGATAGAATGTCGGGGTTTATATAGGCAACTGGGTGGGAGACGGTGGCGGGAGATTTGTGGCGGGAGAAAAAGGGCGGGAGAAAATGGCGGGACACTTGGGCGGGAGAAAAAGGGCGGGAAAAAATGGCGGGAGACGTGGGCGAGAAAAAAAGGGCGGGAGATTTGTGGCTGGAGAAAAAGGGTGGGAAAAAAGGGGGAGACATGTGCGGAAGGACCTTAGGGGAAGAAAAGTGGGGGCAATGTATTTTAGTTCTATCTTATTGCGTTAAATATATCAGACGTACGTAGAGACACATAAATAGGTAGATAAATATATCTCATACATAAGTCCATAAATATGTCTCATACATAGGTAGATAAAAATGTCTCATACATAAGTCCATACAATTTGTTTCATACATATGTAGATAAATATGCAGTACTCGGAAATCTCACTCCCCCCTGCGTGGCCGCGCTACACGGGGAGGGGGTTGCACGGGAGTCGACCTGCCATACCTGTGGGGATTCCTAGTTTGACGAGGCACTGTGAAGCTACCGTCGTGTCCATCATCTTCATCCTGTGTACCTTGTGTGGGGAATGGTGGAGGAGTATGCATAGTAGCACGCTGTGATTGAGGAGTCTGGAGAATGGGAATCTGAGTGTGCTGAACGTTACTGCGTACCCACGCGTCCTGGGTCCTCCTAAAATCAAATGACCCACTATCAGTCTCCCAGGTGCCCCCGGACGTAGTTTGCCCAAACAGTCCTGCAGAGGTGGAGACAAGTAGTTAATAAATATATACATAAGACTCAATTTGTTCGTAACTTAATGGAAGTGAAAAGTATGCGTACGTACCTTGTTGTGTATAATCTGTGTGTAGGTGCTGCTGCTGCTGCTGCTGATGCCAGGACGAATCTCCGGCCTCACCTAGGCCTGGTGGCCTAAACATCTGCTGTGGTGGTAGACGAGGACGTGGTTGATGATGTTGTGGTGGTGGTTCTGGCTGGTCCATGGAGCGGTGCCGCGACTGGTTTAACTGAGGCGGGGGGCGTTTTACATGGTGTTGTTGAACAACGTTATATGTTTCAGCAAGGTTGGTTGTCATAACACCGTACCTTGCTCCGTGTGTGTAATGCAACAAAGACCATCTCTCTAGAGGCTCGTGCTCGATCCACTGTTCAAAGGTTTCAATGGTCCTCCCTAGCCTTCTCCTCGTACCAGGCGGGTCGAATCTGGGCAAGTCACACAGGCCAACAGGCTCCTCTTCAACGGCAGCTGTTCCTGTTGCTAACTGGGCGGCTACTGCTTGTACATGTGCCGCCACTGCTGCATCTCGTGCAAGTCTCCTATCCCTTACATGTCTCTGTGTGCACACATTCAGTCTGCCGCGTATCAGCGTGTACTTCCATTCCTGATTCTGCTTGCAAACTTTCTTGAAAAGATTCATAAGGTTCTTGTTTCTGAACTGAGAGAAAAAATTGGCCCCCAGGTGCCGCATACACCAACGGCTCTGCATGTCAGTCCACGGAGTTGGTTCTTCAGGCAAAGGGTTTGTGAGTGTCTTGATAGCACTCAATATACCTGCATGCCTGTCATGAAGGATGCACACATTCTGCTTATCCTTCACCACTGCTATTTTCAGCTGCCTAAAGAACCATGTCCAGCTTTCAATGTTCTCGCTCTCAACAAAAGCAAATGCTAGTGGAACGAGTTGATTGTTGCCGTCTGTACCAATGGCTGTGAGGATCTGACCCTTGTACTTGCCAGTAAGAAAAGTGTCATCTACACAAATCACTGGTCGACAATGATTGAAAGCTTCGATGCAAACACCAAAAGAGAAGAACACTCGATGAAGCACCCTAACTGTTGGGAACTCTGGCATATACCAGTCTTGGATATCCACATATGTGCCTGGATTCCGATCACGGAGTGTGAGCAGTAGCCGAACAACAGAGTCGTAAGCATCAAAAAACGACCCAAATCTGTTCTCGAGGGCCCTTTGCTTAGCCCTCCAAGCGGTTCCATAGGAAATATGGTACTTAAACCTGACAAACACTTTCGTCTGAATATATTTCACTAGCATCGTTTTGCTCTCCACTATCTCTGTGTAAAGAAACCGAGCAATAAGAGTAGACGAAAGGTTCTTATGAGCTTGTGGGATACTTGAATTAACACATGTGTGATGAATCAAGTCACTGATCTTCCAGCTCGTGCCATACTTAGGGAGATATCCATGCACCCTCCCGGGACAGTTTATGTCAACACACTCCATTGTCAGGTATTTCTGACTTGACACCTTAGTTTTAAAAACTCTTTGTGTCGACATGGCCCAATTAATTACTGCATCCTTCAGAGCTTCCTTGTCAGGGTACATAGCACCCAACGCAAGGTTGTTCTGATGATATTGCCAGGCAGAATCATGCCCATTGTCGACAGTCATTGCCGAACTGAAGTCTTGCCTCCATGCTGCAGGATTTGGTTGCGCCACTTCTTCCACTTCTTCATCTGACTGGTCAGAATCCTCGTTATACAGACTTTCTATATCTGTATCTTCATCTTCCATCTGGTTCTGCATCTTCCCGTCAATCTCGTCACCGTCTGCCTCACCGCTGACATAAACAGTTTGACTGTGCTGGCTTATTTCTATGTCAGGATTACCGGCATCGCCTCCAGCTGCTCGACTACTCTGTCCGGTTTCATAATATTGAGAGGAACCAGAATAGTTCATCTCTTCACTCTTCTGTCCAGGATTGTATCCATAATCAATCTCAGGTTCAATCACCTTCTTCTTGACAGGGAGTACTAAGGCCATAGGATTTACAACCCTTTTTACGCAACCTTGTAACCAGCTACACCACTGAGAGTCTCTCTCTATCGCCCTCAAATAAAATAAAGGGTTTGACCTAGATCGGCTCCACAGAGCATGTACACCGATGGTGTATGTTTCAGTATCAAGACATAAACTTCCTGTCAACTGGCTAAGACTCCATGATTGCGGGGCACACAACTCAACATCTATACAGTCATACGAACTCAAATCAACTCTCAGCTCATTTTCTTCTACAGTACCAGCACCGTAAAAGAACATGAACTTCACTAAATCAGACATATGTGATGGCATAAAAAATAACTGTCCTCGTTATATTAATCGGTTATTATATTTACCAGAACAATTTTACTACTTATTACGATCGCACCTAACATACATAAACATACTCGCACACATCTAACAAAAATACTATATACCAGAACAATTTTACTAACATAAATTTCAAACTATATACTCGCACGCATTAAAACAAATATACCAGCACCGCAAAAATAAATATATTTCAATAAATCTAACAAAAATAATATTTACCAGAACAATTTTACTAACATAACTTTCAAACTATATACTCGCACACACTAAAACAAATATACCAGCACCGCAAAAAAAAAAAATATTTCACTAAATATAATGAAAATACCACTACCGCAAAAATACGTTTAAATATAAATCTACCATACAACTAACAAACACACGTAAACATGCACAGAATAAGAGAAAAATCGCGTCGAAATCATAACTTCAAGCCTGACAATTTAAATCGTTGGTGTAGGGTCAGCGCACGTCGATGTCGGGTCAGCGCAGCAGCACCGCGGCAATGCAGCCCGCGGACATCACAACGTACAGCAGCTCCACCACCATTGCTGCCATATCCACCACCACAACCACCACCTCCACTAAAACAACCACCACGAGGTAGCTCATCACGGGATGGAGTGCTTCCTAGCCTCCTCTGTCCCTCTATAATACAACTACGGTGCCAAATCTTCTTTTTATTGGTTCAATGTGCTGGAAAAATTCGAGCAAGCAGCTGGTTCACAGGAAGAAGAAAGAAGGAAGAAAGGAAGAGAAGGAGAGGGGGAAGAAGGAGGAGCTGCGGGCGCTGCATATGTATTCAGGGCCCTGTCGTCCTCTGCTACTGCGACAGGGCCCTGTCGTCCTCTGCGAACAAAACAGCCGCGTCGACGTGGCCCGGCCAATCAGCGTGCGGCGCGTGGCAGGGGACAGCCCTGTCGACTTCGCAGAACGCGACTAGGGCCCAGTCGTCCTGGCGGAATGCGACAAGGGCGCAGTCGTAGTGGCCCAGCCCTTCTGGGTAATATTTTTGAAATTTTACCGTTTCGCGTATTATTTGTTTACTTTCTATAAAAAAAGTGTATTATTTAAAAAAAATTAGGGAGTTGCAGCAGCCTTGCTTTTCATGCCTTGTGTGTTCCTCGGCTACCCAGCCAATACCAAGCGACACCACTGCTACGACCCGGTCTCGCATCGTGTCTTCACCTCGAGGCATGTTTACTTTGACGAGTTGATGTTTCTGTTTCAGCAGGCAGCTTCGATGACGCTGTTCCCGGCACCCGCTGGCCCTCCTACGGCCGGCCCGTCGCGCCGACGAGTGACCGCGGCGGGCCCTCCCGCGCCCACCCCGTCGGGTCCCTTGGCCCATGCGCCCTCGACGTCGTCCGCGATGCCGTCACCCGCCCCGTAGTCCGCGCCGCCATCACCGCCCGCGACACCGCCGTCGCGGTCACCCTCGACCTGCGCGGCCTCCTCCTCATAGGGGATAGGAAAATCTGTTGGTTTCATATGGTGGAGAGAATAATGTGCGTATCCTTACATTTCGATGCCAATTGACGACTAATTGGGTGTTTTCAGTCAAGTCCTTTTATGCGGATATGCTTCATGGTTCCGCAATATTTTTGCGAAAATACTTGTGGAACCTAAAAATATCAAAAATACTTGTAGAACCTAAAAATATCGCTGAAAATAAAAATATTCTCGTGGTTTATTAATCGTAAAGTTATATTAACAAAATATAATAGGGTTAAGTGAAGATGGACTGGGTGTAAAATATATGTTTTTTACAAGGTGGTTGAGTTTATTGAACACCTATTTATTTTTTCCCATTTGCTCGAGATTTTTGGTGACTCGTTCATTTCACTTTTAATATTTATCGAGAAACTAGCGTTGTGAATATGTTTAGATTTTTTTTTTGAACAAGGTGAATATGTTTAGCTTGGTTAAATGAAATAGATAAGAAAACAAATGTGCGTATTCGTGTAGGTGTATCCGCCTTTCTTTGAGGCATATGGAATTATCGTAATGATGTGGTTTTTAACAAACAAACAAAAAAGTTATTCACTTCTTGTAGGTTATGAACAAGGCAATTTATCCTATCTACATGTGGTCTTTCCTCCCTCCTGCCTATCGACCAACAACCACTTATGGATACCGGTTATGCTCGACAGATGGAGGTTGTTCGTCTATTTACAACCGGGTGGGTGGGCTAATGCGGCGCTTAGATGCATACATTTCTCATTTTTTAGTGGCTAATCTTTGTGGTCATCTTATGATATATGTGATGCATATGATGTGTAATAATCATGGGAAGGTTACACCCATCTCTCAAATACCATCCTTGAGTAATCATCTTTCAAACCTATCTCTCAAAATGAGTAGACTAAACATCAACTCTACAACTCGCTCATACAAGTGTCGCAAGTCCATAAGAATCATATCCACCTTCACAAGAATGGGAGGTACTAGCTTTGTGCAATTTACGAACAATTCCCGTTTAGCAAATTACACTACATCGCCCCAGGCCTCCCATGCCTAAAATCCGCATCCACTGCTCATGAGATTCCATTGTCGTATAGAACAAAGGAACATATAATGATGCCATGAGCGCATGGTACAATACCATCAGAGGAAAAAAGCAAATCAACCACATCTTGGGTAGGAGTGTGTGCATCAGATCTGGTAAACATCCGTTGATGCCCGTAGTACCTCCTTGAGATTTATCCTAAGTTGCGCCGGCAATGTTGTTTGATTTAAACCCCACGAAATCCTATTCTTTCATATATATCCAATGCAATGAGCGTGGTAACAGATGATATGTCGTTTTATTCTCACGTTCTACAGGTGCTTTAATGGTGACCCACCAGCTTTTCGCACGTTGTCATACCTACGACGAGGAAACTTTTCATCATTTTTTTTTTGAAGCAGGCCAAGAGTCTTGCCTTTTCATTGATATAGAAGAAGTGAATTGGCCAGTCTACAAGGACCTTCCTTTGGGCTCAACCAACGTTTCCTGCAACAAATATGATTGACTTATCTATATTCAAAGATGAGCAAAGGAAGCTTAATTTTGTATTCAGTTACTGGAATGGAAAAGTGGTTAAACTGATATGATCCAAAAATTCCAAGACGGTGAATATTGATGTTAAGATGTATATGGGAATATGGTTCTGTATTGTCGTGGATGTGGAGTAAGAGGTCTCAAGGATACTGTACCAACTAATACGTTCGAGGGCCTAGATTGCCAGCTATAATGACCCGGTTGACCTGAATGGCGATCACGAAAGGGATAGCTTCCGCGGTGGCGGCCTAGCCACCGCCGGCCGCGGAGGCAGGTTTTGGCGTATTGTAAAAACGCACTGCTTTTCTGTAGTTCTCTTCTTCCTTTAATCCTGCTATGATCGTTGAGTTCTCTCCACTCTCCACTACTAGGACCCACTAACTAATCTATAAAATACCTAACAGAAAAGAATGACCTAGCTAACTGAAACTGCAGTTGTACAGTCACTAGTAGAAAACAGGGCATTGAGCCAAGCACAGTGGAACCGGATGTGATACAAACCGGTTTTAAAGGCTCTGTCCCCTGGGCCCCCCTCCCTGCAGCAAATGGCCCCCAAGGCCTTTAGGACCGGTTTGTGGCCTTGCGGCCATTTGCTGCATGGGTGGGGCCCAGGGGACAGACCCTTTAGAACCGGTTTGTATCACAAACAGGTTCTAAAGGTTTTCTCATTTTTTGCAGCAACTGCGGGTCCCGCTGTCATATCCTTTAGAACCGGTTTGTAACACAAACTGGTCCTAAAGCCCTCCCCTAAACCCTACATACCACCCCGAGCTCAGCTCCATTTTTTCCAGCTCGAGCTCAACTCCATTTTTGCTCTCTCCTTCCTCTTGTGAGGTCTAATCCATCCCCATTTTTCTCCACCATTTGTCAAGATTGTTGGTACCCATCGGTTCTACGGTTAGCATCAACATTCCCTCTTCCGGCATTGCAAGTTTTGCTCGTTTTCTTGCTCGTTTCATTTTTGTTGTGCTAGCTAGGTGTTTGATGAAATGCCTAAGCTAGAATTTGTTATTCATTTACTTATGTATACAAATTGATGCAATTTGAGCTCAAAATTAATTATGATTTGTGGTTTTTTTAGTGTCGCGCGCCTTGTCCCCTTCCTCACTGCCGTCGATCGCCCCATCATCGACACAACCTTGGTGAGCCTATTGTTTTTATTTACCAAAATAAATTTTGATTTGTATGATTTACGTATTTACTTGTATATAATTTTCTTATTGTGTAAGATTTTATAGATATATAGCGCCATGGTTTTGATATCCGTCCCCGTTGGGCCTCGTCCAGTCTATGATTCGGATGTGGTATATTATCTTTTTTCACTACATATTTTCATTTCCTGATTATACGACAATTACTTACGCCGACCAACTTGACATAGATAATTTTATCTAGGAGGTAGTGGAACCGAAAATGCCAATCGACCCTATTGTTGAGAAGTTATACTTAGTTGAACAAGAAAATGTTGGCTTGGAAGAAAGATTGAAAAAAACTGAAGAAAGGTTGGAAAAAACTGAAAGAGAGAAGATGACCTTGGAAAAGGTTCTTGCCGGTGTCATCGATGGTCACAAGAGTGAGATGGACGCAATGCGCCTGAAGATTAGAAAGATTAGGAAATATGCAATTAGTAAAGAGGCTTGGTATCATTATGCCGTCGGGTCAATTGTTACCTTTGTTGCGATTTTGATCGCATTTGTTGTTGTTTTTAAATGCATTAATTAGAGAGAGTTTTTATGGATGGTTTCGGTGTGTATTTTTATGAGAACTATATATGTATGTTATGATAACTATATATGTATGGTCACTATACGCTAGTTTTGTATTAACGTGTGATGAACTTTTTGTATTAATTAATTAATTTAGTCATGATGATTTAGCATAATGGTTGTTGATAAATTTATATAATGCAGATGAACCGGCAATGGATGTACAGTGATCGACGTCGTCCCGAATTCCTTAATGGCATGCATAGTTTTCTCAATGTGGCTGAGAAAAACAGGCAGAATGGATTTATTTTTTGTCCATGTAAAAAATGCCAGAATAATAGGAATTTCCCTAGCTCAAGAATCATACACGCCCACCTGTTGCAAGAAGGCTTCATGCCTAGTTATCTTTGTTGGACCAAGCACGGAGAAAAAGGGGTTGTAATGGAAGACAATGAAGAAAAATAGGATAATGATAATTATCCTATGTTCGGTGAACACGGTGATACTGAAATGGCGGAAGACGAGCCTGAACTTGAGGACATTATTGATGAGTATGATGATGATCTTGGTCAGGTCATTCGTGAAGAACAGATAAACTGCGCAAGTGAAAACGAGAGGTTGAAGTTGGAGCGCATGTTAGAAGACCACAAAAAATTGTTGTACCCAAATTGCGAAGATGGCCAGAAAAAATTGGGCACCACCCTGGAATTGCTGCAATGGAAGGCAGAGAATGGATTATCTGACAAGGGATTTGAAAAGCTGCTGAAAATAATGAAGAAGATGCTTCTAAGAGATAACGTGCTGCCCTGCAGTACATACGAAGCAAAGAAGGTTGTCTGCCCTCTAGGATTGGAAGTGCATAAGATACATGCATGCATCAATGACTGCATCCTCTACCGCGGCCAGCACGAGAATTTAAATGCCTGCTCGGTATGCGGTGCATTTCGGTATAAGATCAGGCGAGATGACCCTGGTGATGTTGAGGGCGACGATCGCCCCAGGAAGAGGGTTCCTTCCAAGGTGATGTGGCATGCTCCTATAATACCACGGTTGAAACGTTTGTTCCGAAACAAAGAGCATGCCAAGTTGCTGTGATGGCACAAAGAAGACCGTAAGGAAGACGATATGCTGAGACACCCCGCTGATGGGTCGCAGTGGAGAAACATCGATGATAAGTACGAGGACTTTGCACGTGACGCAAGAAACTTAAGGTTTGGTCTGAGTACAGATGGCCTGAATCCGTTTGGGGAGCAGAGTAGCAGTCATAGCACCTGGCCCGTGACTCTATGTATCTATAACCTTCCTCCTTGGTTATGCATGAAGCCTAAGTTCATTATGATGCCAGTGCTTGTCCCAGGCCCGTCGCAACCCGGCAACAACATTGATGTGTACCTGAGGCCACTGGTTGATGAACTTTTAGAGTTGTGGGATGAAGAAGGTGTACGTGTGTGGGACGAGTACAAACAAGAGGAATTTGACCTACGAGGGTTGCTGTTTGTAACCATCAATTATTGGCCCGCTCTTAGTAACATCTCATGACAGTCAAACAAGGGATACAATGCATGCACACACTGTTTAGGCGAGACTGAAAGTATACATATAGGCAAGAATGTGTACCCGGGGCATCGTCGATTTCTTCCAGACAGGCATCCCGTAAGAAAGAAAGGAAAGCATTTCAAAGGCGAGGCAGATACACGGAGGAAGCCAACCCTCCCTAAAGGTACTGATATATATGACAAGGTCAAAGATATAAAAGTAATCTTTGGTAAGGGTCCTGGCGCACAATCTGTTCCAAATGACGTCGACAACCACATAGCCATGTGGAAGAAGAAATCTATATTCTGGGAACTACCCTATTGGAAATTCCTAGAGGTTCGCTCTGCGATCGACGTGATGCACGTGACGAAAAATATTTGCGTGAACCTGCTAAACTTATTGGGCGTGCATGGGAAGAAGTCGAGAGATACACCAAAAGCACGGCTGCACCACCAACGTATGCACGAACGAGACGACATGATGAATCCAGAGAATTTCAAAGGTCCTGCCAGCTACGCTCTTACCAAGGAAGAGAAGGAGATCTTTTTCCAAGTCCTGAGTAGTATCAAGGTCCCGTCTGGCTACTCGTCAAACATAAAAGGAATACTAAACCTGGAAGAGAAAAAGTTCCAAAACCTTAAGTCTCATGACTGCCACGTGATCATGACCCAGTTACTTCCGATTGCATTGAGGGGGCTTCTGCCAAAAAACGTGCGAGTACCCATTGTGAAGCTATGTGCATTCCTCAACGCAATTTATCAGAAGGCAATCGATCCAGCAACTCTACCAAGTTTACAGAAGGACGTGGTCCAATGTCTTGTCAGCTTCGAGTTGGTGTTCCCACCAACCTGTTTCAATACTATGACGCACCTCATAGTTCACCTAGTCCAAGAGATTTCCGTTCTCGGTCCTGTATTCTTACACAATATGTTCCCCTTTGAGAGGTTCATGGGAGTCTTGAAGAATTATGTTAAAAACCATGCTAGGCCAGAAGGAAGCATGGTCAAGGGCTATGGAACAGAGGAGGTCATTGAGTTTTGTGTTCACTTTATTCCTGACCTGAACCCGATCGGTGTTCCTCAGTCGCGCCATGAGGGGAGACTGCGTGGAAAAGGCACGCTAGGAAAGAAATCAACAACATGTATGGACGAGCAATCTTTCAGTCAAGCACACTACACAGTTCTAGTTAATTCCAGCTTGGCGGCTCCATATATCTAGGAACACACGGATATTTTACGCTCGGAATACCCGGAGCAACCTGAAGATTTCATTGCTAAAGAACACGCGAAGACTTTCGGCGGTTGGTTGCAAAGACGTCTCATTAATGACAACATTGTTGAAGATGAGCTATACTTGTTGGCCAAGCAACCATCTTCGACTGTATTGACCTTTAAAGGGTACGAGATAAATGGTAACATATTTTACACGGCAGACCAAGATAAAAAGAGCACCAACCAAAACAGCGGCGTCCGGTTTGATGCAAAAGATGACAACGGGCAAACGGTCACATACCATGGTTACATAGAGCAGATATGGGAACTTGACTACGGACCTTCCTTTAAGGTCCCTTTGTTCTGGTGCAAATGGTTCAACCTGTCAGGCGTGAAGGTAGACCCGAAGTACGGAATGACAACAGTGGATCAGAAGAATCTTGGGTACGGCAATGATCAATTCGTCCTAGCCAATGATGTGGCTCAGGTTTTCTATGTGAAGGACATGTCTAGCAGACCGACAAAAGATAAGGAAACGGATACATCAGACGATGAGCCAAGGCGCCACATAGTTCTTTCAGGGAAAAGAAACATCGTGGGAGTCGAGGACAAGACAGACATGTCAGAAGATTACAACAAATTTGATGAAATTCCTCCCTTCAAAGTCAAAGATGATCCAAGCATTCAGTTAAATGATGAAGATGTTCCATGGTTACAGCGCATACAGAAGAAAGGCAAGAAGAAAAATAGAAACGGATCGTTCCTTTAGTACCGGTTGGGGACACCAACCGGGACTAAATGGGTTAGGGTTTCGTTTGGACCAATCAGATAGAATCGCACGGATCGTGTGTTTCTTTCAACCGCTTGTGAGTCGTTGGATCCAGGGTGTGTTTCTTTCCAGCTGTTCTGAGCCGTTCGATCAGGGCTACGGTGTGTTTCTTTCGAGCTGTTGTGAGTCGTTGGATGAGATGTTTCTTAACCGTTGGATCAAAACCCTAGCTCAACACTTTGTGAGCTAGAGGACCCTATATATAGCCCAGCTTCATACACCGTTCAGTTCATCTCCCAAATACAAAACATCCGGATTCGCCAGCATACGCCCTGATGTGCATTTGGTATGCATATATGCACTCAGTAGCCACTGCAGGGTTGTATACTGGCGATACCGATTGTTTTGTTCTACACCCCCCTTTAAGGTTTGATACATCATATATTCAGTTCATCGAGCAAATACAAAACATCCGGATTCGCCGTCATACGTCCAGTCGTGCATTTGGTATGCATATATGCACCCAGTAGCCACGGTTGGGCTGTATGACGGCGATACCGTCTATTTTGTTCTACACCCCCTTTATGGTTTGATACATCATATATTCAGTTCATCGAGCAAATACAGAACATCCGGATTCGCCGTCATACGTCCAGCCGTGCATTTGGTATGCATATATGCACCCAGTAGCTAGCCACGGTTGGGCGGTATGACGGCGATACTGTTTGTTTTGTTCTACACCCCCCTTTAAGATTTGATACATCATATATTCAGTTCATCGAGCAAATACAAAACATCCGGATTCGCCATCATACGTCCAGTTGTGCATTTGGTATGCATATATGCACCCAGTAGCCACGGTTGGGCTGTATGATGGCGATACCGTTTGTTTTGTTCTACACCCCCCTTTGGAAACAGAAAGAAGAAAAAAAGAAATGTGCGCCCCCCCTGTACTGGCCTTTAGTACCGGTTGCCGTTAACAACCGGTGCTAAAGACCCTTTAGCACCGGTTGTTAACAGCAACCGGTACCAAGAAAGGCAAGAGTAAGATTGTGACGACCGGTTGTCACAGAGGCAGACAGAAGAAGTCACGGTATGGCAGTCACGTATTCAACATCGACCAAGAAAGGCAAGCGTAAGATTGTGACGAAAGGTTGACAGAGGGAAATACTCGCGATATATGTATGTACTTTTAAAAAGTGAGAAACAAAGTAGCAGCGGGCTAGTATACCAATCGCTAAATCAATCTACATGTATGGTATCTCGCTAAATCAATCTATATATATGTATCCACGATATATATGCTCGATGTATCACTTGCGCTCTCACTTCTCGTTGCCTTACTCATTACCCACCCTAACTTACCACAGGCGCATAAACTCCAGAATGCGCCTAGGGTAACTTTACCGCAGGCGCACAGTCAAAAAGTGCGCCTGGGATAAGAGCTATACCGCATGCGCATATTGGGTAAAGTGCGCCTGGGGTAAGTGATCAGATTTTTCCCATTCTCCACCACATTTTATATCTTTGTTTATGATTTTAGAAATTAACTACCAAGTTATAGGATGTATTCCCATATTGTTTGTTGACTAAAATGTTCTTTGTTCTACCTTCCAAATTGCCTAAAAATAAATAACATATGATCCTAGCTATCTGATTCAGACAACTTCTGTGTCATCAGATGATAATCACCTCGGTATCAAAGGCTGCATGAAAATTTTCATCAAACTAGTGAGATATATACAATTTTTTAAATTATTCCTAAGCAAGCAAGAAATGGGATATGTCTGATAGTAATAATATGGTGATGTATCAATCATGTTCAAAATACATTAGCTAGCATATCGAACACCATTTTAGAAATCAACTACCAAGTTATGTAGCAGATTACTATCTGTGAGAATGATTTGAACCTAACTTTTAAAATACATAACCAAAATGGACAAACTAAAATGTTCTGGATAGATATTGAAAAGATCTATCCATAGCACTTAGCCTCATATCAAGGTCAACAACCAAATGAAAATACCATACTTTTTAATAATAGACCAGTAGGCTCTTCTACTATTTTTAGAATGAGTTCAAAAATGTATTTTCAAGTTTTTGGTGAACAGATATAGATACAGTAGTTTTTGGTGAACAGATATATAGAAACGGTAGTTTTTCTATTTTGTTTTCTTGATGTGTTTTTGTTTGTTTTCTTGATGTGTTTTTGTTTGTTTGTTTTGAAATGTGTGTTTGACATAATATAGAAATAGTATAGCTAGGAATTAATATAGAAATAATATCCATTACATAATAATATATCTATTACATACTAATATATCCATTACATGCATATACCAAACGCAAGATGCGGTACACAAACAACATCTACTCGAGCTCCATCGAGTAGATGCGGAACAACTCGTAGGCAACGTATGCATCTATGGCTGCATAGTTGATGTTTTTCCGGTCCAGTGGGGTCTTCACCCAATACCTATGATTCTTGGAGGGGAAATGAGACTTCATGGTTTCGTAGCCCTCGTGGATGAAGGCAGTTGCAATCGGAGCCATCCCGGTCTTGGGCCCGGGCAACTCATTGAAATGGATAAGGTCCTGAAGATCAATGTAGTGATCTTCAGGTATCACAATACCCAAGCGCATCAACTTCTGACGGTCTTGAGTGATGTCAACGCTGGAGAAGTCATACCCCTTGTTGACAAGAAAATCAACAAGTGCGGGAGAATACTTTGAACTACTGCAACAACAAAAATTTCATACATGTTAGATATGTTGCAACACATTTATTCTTCAGATGCAACAAACAAATCGAAAATGCAAGGTTGTACGTGTGCGTTACCTTGACCATTGGAAGACCAAAACGGCCTCCTTGAACGCAATCTGGGTGACGGCAACATGTCGTTGATCCGCCGTATACTCTAGATCAAGCCCGAAGAACCGGTGTTCATCGGGAGAGGAGAAATAGAGATTGGTCAAATGCCCAAGAGCACCGGGGAGCCTCTCGCAATTGTCGGTGTAGCACACGTCGAGACTCTTGCCGCATGGTGTGGCCACACCATATCTCTTCCAAACTTCAGCCATGGTGCTTGGTGGAGGAAGATCAAGAGAGGAAGAAGAGAAGACAGAGGAAGAAGAGAAGACAGAGAAGAAACAGAGAGACTCGCGATCGGGCCGGTGCGCACTGTAGCAATAAAACCGCCGCACGCGGAAGGCGAGCAGTTTGTAAAGAGACCATTTAGCACCGGTTGTTAACACAAACCGGTGCTAAAGGTCTGTACAAGGCGCGCAGTCTGAATGTGGCCCCAAGTACAGACCTTTAGCATCGGTTTGTGTTAACAACCGGTGCTAAAGACCCTTTCGCACCGGTTGTTAACACAAACCGGTGCTAAAGGTCTGTAGTGGGGCGATATCTCCGGGACTTGTGAAATTTTGCTCATTCTTCTTTCGCGCGTCTTCTCTCCTAGCACGTACGGCGAAGCCCTGCTCCGGCTCGCCTCCGTCCGCCTCGCCGCCCCGGACGCGCCCCGACGTAGCGCGCTGCCCTCTGCCTCTGTCGCCGTCGCCGCCGCTGCCATCTGCCTCCGTCGCCGTCGATCCCCCGCGGCCCCGCGTCCGTCGCGCCGTCGCCGTCCGCCTCCGTCTCCGTTGCCCCGCCTCCGCCTCCGCCGCCCCGCCTCCGTCCCGCCTCCGCCTCCGCCGCCCCGCCTCCGCCCCGTCGATCGCCTCTCGCCCCTCGCCGTCGCCCCGTCGCCCTCTATACGCGTAGGTAAGATTTATTTTTGTTTTTACAATTTTGTGTAGTGTTAGAATTTTTAGAGTTAGTGTTAGAATTTTTAGAGTTAGTGTTAGAAATTTTTAGAGTTAGTGTTAGATTTTTTTTAGAGTTAGTGTTAGTGTTAGAATTTAGTATTAGAAATTTTTAGAGTTAGTGTTAGATTTTTTTAGAGTTAGTGTTAGTGTTAGAAATTTTTAGAGTTAGTGTTAGATTTTTTTTAGTGTTTTAATTTGTTTTTACATTTTTATTTAGTGTTAGAATTTTTGTGTTAGAATTTTGTGTTAGAAGTTAGTGTGTTAGAAAATTTCACCAAGTTAGTGTTCGAAAATTTCAGAAAGTTAGAATAATTTCAGTAAGTTAAATTTTTTCACTAAGTTACCATCTTGTTCCTGTTTAACTTTCATCTTATTTCTGTCATATTTCTCAATTTACTATTTTTTACTAAGTTAGAAACACTAAGGTATTTTACTTAATTATGGAATATTTACATAGTCCGGGCATGTTTTTAGTTCATGTCTATGTTGGACCCGCCGGGCGATGTCCGAGACTGGGCCCCGCCAGGCTTGCACTGGGAGCTCCTTAGTACCGGGGCACGCGGCTTGGTGAGAAATCCGGGTGACATGGTCGACCCGGATATTATTTGGTGGCCATCGCGTGGGCCACGCTCGGTGCGGAGAGAGCCGGCACCTGAGGAGGTGGTACAACAGCGTATCAGGGAGGAGGACGAGCACGTCCGTCGCTACATGTACTTGCTCGATAGGCAGTATAGAAGCAGTTGGTCGATTATTCGGAGGGTTCCTTACCACGTGAGCTATGACCCTATGAGGGTTCCTTATCTATGGATGCGTAGCTCCCGTGACTCAGCACCCCGCGGCTTAGGGCCCGGTCGGAGTTAATTTATTGAGAGATGTCACGATACTATGTATAAGTGATATTATTCGATCGTGATGTATTAGGGTTAAAAAAAATAACCCGAGCTATGTAACTCTTGGTGTGTCCAGAACTATTATTTCATTAATATGTCCAGAACTATTATTTTATTATTGTCCGATGAAATAATTTCGCCAAGTGCCCGATGAAAATTTCGCTAAGTGTTCTTCATTTTATAAATTTTACTAGCAGGTGTTGAGCTATGGATCCCCAAGAACCTGCACATGATCCGCACGCCGATCAGCTCGCGGGAATGGGTGAGGCGGAGAAGGAAAGATACATGTGCGAGATGATTTTTAATAATGCAACGGCCATATATCGTGATGACGATGGTGGACAGGCGTTTAACAATCAATTTTTGAACGACTCCGGTGAAGGAGCTTAGAATATAGAAGATGTAGTAGATGATGACGACGACAACGTCGAGGATGAAGAAGTTCCAGAACAAACTCTGCCAATGTATATCTAAAGTCACTTTTCACGCAACAATTAATTTGTATTGCACTTACTAACGAATCATTATTTTCCCGTTTAGGCGCCCTCCGGAACAGCTAGCGCAAGTACTGAGACAAACTCGAAACGAGGCCCGGCCGCAAGGTTGAAAGATACCGCAAGGTTCCCGATCGATACAGTTGCTGCTGATGGCAAACCACTGCAGCTCCCAGAAACTTATCGCAAATTCGTAAATCAGTGCGGAGTTATTGTAAGAGACCTGGTCCCGATCATCTTAATAGAATGGAATAAGCCGAAGACCGGGGCCAACGTTGGAGCTAGTTATGTCGATGAAAGATTGAAAAAAATTCTTTGCGAAACGCTATGGCTAAATTTCAGCGTAGCGAGCGATAAGAAGAAGAAAGTCGAGCAGTGGGCTTTGAAGAAGATGGCCACACAATTCCAGAGGTGGAAGAAAGAACTGTGGAAGAAATATAAGGACGAAGATCCAGTTTTCACTGGGAACCTAGTGAAGATAAGAGACGCTTGGGATGATTTTAAGGCGTACAAGAAATCGGGTGTCTTTGCATCCCGATCGGCCACAAATTCGGCGAATGCGAAGAAGAATAAATATCACCATATTTTGGGGTCAGGTGGCTACATGACTGCCCTGCCTAGGTGGCGAAGCTATGAAGATGCGCTTGTAAAAAGAGGTATCATTCCACAGACACATGACTGGCCCGATAGGTCCAAGTTCTGGTTGTTCGCGCATGGGGCAACGTTGGACGCTGAGACTGGGATGATTGTTGCGGAGGGACCATGGTCGGAAAAAATAATAAATGTCGTAGCAGAACTAGAGAAGGCAATAGAAGCTGTTCGAAAAGGAACTTTTGTTCCCGATAGAGAGAACGACGAGCTGACGAGGGCACTCGGGAACCACGAAATGTGGGGACGAACACGAGGATTTGGAGCCACTACCCCGTGGAGCCAAGGGTTTGCAGTGGACATTGGCACTTACAGAAGCCGTGATAGAAGCAAGAAAAAGGCGATGGAACGGATTTCGACATTAGAACAAAAGGTGGATTTTCTCTTGAAGAAAGGGGGACACCCTTTACCTGAGACTGAAGAGGAGGTAGAACATCGTCCTGCACCTGATCAGCTGCAAATAGAAGACGATCATGTAGCAGGTGCCGTCCCATCTCAGCATAGAAGCAGCGTGGGTTCCACGCACCTGCAGCTAGAAGACGGTCGTGCAGTCGAACCGTCGGCGCCTCACTACCCTGTGGATGATATCACGGAGAAGACAAACTGTGAGATACATATGCCAATGGGGAACATATCTTTCAGGGTGGCGTCAGGCTATGCTTTATCGAATCAACCTGGAGCAACCTACCATGGTGGTCAGATTCCAGCATCCCATGCTCGTGTCGGGTTGTCAACAATTACGCCGGGATGCCATTCAATTGAGCTCCATATTCCTGGAGGTGAAGGCGAGCAGACACTGGGAGAAATGGAGCTTGGTATCATCTTGTGGAATAAGAACCACATCGTGTTCCCTAACTCGGCGCCAAGGCCACCGACTCCTCCAGGTACAAATGCACCATACCTCCATCAATTACTGAATGTTGCACCACATGTAAGCTTATTTTTAATAGTTTTTTCACTTTCGTACAGAGAATGCACGACCTCCAAGTCCACCCCCCAACGAACCTCCAAGTCCACCCCACAACGAAGATTGGGAGCCCAAGGCCGAGGGTCCATCGCCCGTGCACTCCCGTGAGCCGACGGATGCGCCCACTACGGGTACGGCAAAGCGGAAGCTGCAGTTCAGAAGAAACGGGACTCCTCCCAAGAAGAGACCAAGGAAATCCAAGAAAGTCGAGACTCCCCCGCAGTTACCAGGCCTGATGACTCAGGAGGAACTAACCAATGCCGTGAAAGCCAAAACCAGCGCATGGTTCGCACGGTCTCCCCTGAAGGCCCCTCCAGACACCTGGAAGGAAACTCTGAAGGACATCCCAAAGTGGAAAATTGAGCGGACCATCGAAAAATTATATTATCCTGCACCGCCGCCACCAGTGCCCCTTTCAGACTATGAACGGTACATTGAAAAGAAGCACACCGCACAGATGAAGCTGGCGGAGGAGATGAAGCAGGCGGAGCAGACGAAATGCGGGAAACAAGTTCCCCAGCTCGGACAACAAAAAGCACGGTCAATTGCCCCGCTCAAGGTGTTATCTGACCAGGCTTCAGTGTCCGGTCCACGCATGGGCGACGTGGGTTACGCTATTGCTGATGTGGTATATACATACAAGCCCGGGCACCCTCTGGTCGAAAATCCTACTGCTCTAACAACCCAACTACGGAATTTACATGATTGGTACTTGGAGGCTGCAAGGCAGAAGAGATATTGTATCATGGCGACAATTCAGGGTCAACACTACTTCGGAGATTACGGTGTCGAGCTTGGGTTCGATGATTTCTTCCAGATGTACAATCAACGTGCCCTCGACAAGTCTATCCTCAGCTGCTACTGTTTGTAAGTGATTTATTTGTGTAATTTAATTATTTAGTTAAGCTCGCGTTCATTGCCCGTATAATTATCACTCACGACATTTTTTTGTACGCTACTATGCAGAATGAAGATTCGTGAATGCAGGCTGGCAGGAATCTGGGGCTTTGGGTTCATTGACCCGTATTCGTATCATCAAAACACAATAGAAAGGTTCAACAAGGATACACCGGATGATTTGCTAAGGTTTTTGAAGCGACAAAGTACCAAAAAAGAAATACTTTGGCCCTACGGATTCAAGTGAGTGTTACTGTCTTGTAGACATTCCATTTTGCTTACCTGATGTTAAGTGTAATTGATGAGTATGCATGACTGCGTGTGTACACTTGCCCAGTTCCCACTTCATATTGTTCATCATTAGAATCGATAAAGGACAAGTTGAAGTCTGGGACTCGTTAACCTGGGGCGCTGACACATGGAAGAGCGCGCGTCAGATGCTTCAAAAGTATATATATATCGGCCTCTTTCGTTCATAGGCCCCTTTTTCGTTCATTTCCTGATATCAAGTAAGTAATAATTAACTCTTCTATTCATTTTTCTTTTGTCGCCCAGGGTTTGGCAAATGTTCATCAAGAAAGAACCCGGTACATGGGCACCCTGATTTCTAGGGGATACTCATCGGGCCGAACTGGATAGCAGGTGCTTGGATTATGGGGCATAACTGCTCCCACGTCCCAGCTTCCTGGTAGGCCTGCGCTTATGCGCGACAACACAAGCCCTGCTATTCCATCGTCGATGTAAACTATCCACTAGAGATCAAAGGCACTTCCGTCGACGTACTTCATACCAATCACACATGGTACGTCAACGGCGTTAAACAGAATGATATCACAGAAATGTCTCTAAGACACAAAAGATTGAAATAAGATTGCAAATAGCTCTCATTAGAGCAGAGGTAGCAAATACAATCATTCAGAGGACACATGTCCCAACAATACATCAGTACAATACAGCGGAAGCAATAAACATGTCTGAGTACAGACAAGATCCAAATAGGCCTAAGAGGCCGAGGGAAAATAAAGAAGACGAAGCCCATCCACGTAGTCTTCGGATCCTGCCCGGGTCCGTTGTCTACTCGTCTGCAGTCTCGTCGAACTCCACGAAGTAACCATCCTGGTGATCATCGTAGCCGTAGTCGTAGTCTGCGTAAACCACAGCCCCAACGGGGTCAGTACATTTGATGTACTGGCAAGCAAGACTCACACTTCATCAAAGAGTTACCCGTCAACACAAGCATAGATGCTTGGGATCAACGGAAGGAGTAGGTATTATAAAAGCTGCAGCGGGCTGCTCTAACCAACTACAGAAGATAACTACAAGTCCGGCTAACAGAAGAGGATAAGATCGAGGATTGTAACCAACTGAAAGATAACTTCAAACAAGCCCATCCTGGATCTCGCCCCTTATCCGAAGAAGCAATCCGAGGATAATTCACACAGTTTTATTAAGGATGAATCAAGTTATTGTGTGAATAAACCTATTACTAGTCAAGTTGTTATTCATTGGGTGTAACATGGTTAATCATTATGTTGAAGTTGTCCTGAGTACTTGTTAGCCAGTACTTTCACCAAGTAGTCCATAACCACGGAAAACACGGCTTCTCGAGAAGATTATCCCTGCAGGGTTGCACCAAAGTAACCGTACACGCATGAATAACCCGCCAGATGGGAAATCACCCCACCAAGCGAGGTACTCAACACAACCAACCCTTCTTCGCATCAAGCCCAAAGCACCGCGTGCTGTGCGTGCGCGGCTAATCCACCCCCCGAAGAAGTGGGGACCTTCATAGCACTGGAAGATCACGCCGCCCTAAATGCCGACTACGAAAGTTCCACCCGGGATCCAAGGGCTCGCAAGATCATGCATGCAGCAAATAGAAAGCCCGAACTAGTACGGCGATTTGGACGAGATGCGAATCGAGTCAAGTTGAGGGGGGCGCCCATACTCGCTTCCCACATGCGGGTAGTGCGCTCATCATGGATCAGTAGACAAGACTCTTTTCCTAATTAGGGGGGCGACACTAGCAGGCCTCAAAACCACCCATGGGCCTCCTGCCGGTGCCTTATCGTCAAGTTTAATATTACCATTAGCATTAACAGGATTGATTGATTAACATTCGAGCCCCCGGTACAATAATAACATAGTAAAAGAAGTAACCGACAACAGACTCGAGCAAAAGCAACCCTAAGCATGCTAGGTGAGACTAAGGCAACAAGCAAGGGGTTTTAGGTATGGAGGTGAGGCAATCTCATGGTTCAGGGTATCATGTGATGGGTTCTGAGAACAAGCAACGATACATAGGGCTAGCAATAATAGACAAAAGGATAGTATCGACAACAAGTGTGGAAAGGAACTCGATGATTCATGTGAGTGATAACTTGCCTGCAAAACCAAGTAGCCTGGTACTGAGCTAGATCCTTAGAAGGGGTGTCGTAAGGATCGTCGGTCTCGACGTCGTCGTCTAATCGAGAAGAAGCAAAAACAACAACGAAGGAAGACGGGCAATCAATACATGGCATAGGTGCACAAACATGGGATGATGCATGTCATGTTAATAGATGCACCAAAGTAAACTACTTAACAAAATAACACAATTTAATTGGACCCATATGCAATGTGAGTTGCATATGGATGCACATGGTTTAGGTTGAAGCAATGATCTACATTTGATTAACAAGTGTAAGTGGTTAAACATGATGCATGCATGATGTTAACAAGAAGTAAACAACATTAGATGCAATTGGAATGGTAGTTAACAAGTTAGGGAATTTATTATTAAGTTTGGAAATTTGGTTACTTAATGATGTTATACAAATAATTGTTGTTTTCATCAAGTTAAAGTGTTCAAAACAATTAACAAAGTTTATATTTGAAAAGAACATCAAATTTTAGTTGGATTACATGGTTCAATTATTGAAATAGGAATTAGGATGAATTTATTATGACTTAAACAATATTAAACAAGTTTTAATTGAATTTAAAACAAGTTTGAATATTAGTTGAATTTTATTTATTCAAAACATAAATTCAAACTCACATTTGAAAAGTTCACACTTTGATGGTTTGAAAACATATTTTGCATGTTCAAAATTATTTTATATTGAGCAAGTTATGATTTTAGCAATTTTAATTGAATTAAACAAGATTTAACTTATTCAGGCAATTTAAATTATTCAAACCAGGAAACAAACATTATATTTGGAAAGATGAGTTGAAATGGTATGAAAAACATATTTTATTTGCATTTATTGGATTAAGAATGAATTAGTTATTGATTTTATCAAATTGCAATTGATTTGTTTGAATTCAAATTTGAATTGCATTTTGGAATTTCAAAACAGTGAACAAATGAATTATTTGGAAAGATCATTTAATTTCGAGCAATAAACATATTTAGAGTTTTTAATTTGGAGTCATATTTTAAAAGTTATTAACAAATTAGAATAGGGGACCAAACTGTTATTTGTTAGGGGTCTAGAGGTGAAGGAAACAGGGGGCAGGGGCCTCTCTGTGCAGAACCAGAAAAGCTAGGGGTCTGGGTGTAAAGTGCGGATCCAGATCTAGATCTGGAGGGGTTTCTCACCGGGGTGGAACCTAGCCACGGAGACTGACGAAGGGGCCCGGCTGTGCTGGCGCATGACGGAGCGCGGGTGGCAGCTGACTCCGCGAGCTCGCGGTGCGGGGCAGGGAACAGGGCCAGTGCTT
This sequence comes from Alopecurus myosuroides, assembly GCA_028641055.1. NCBI lineage: Eukaryota > Viridiplantae > Streptophyta > Magnoliopsida > Poales > Poaceae > Alopecurus > Alopecurus myosuroides. Next base: position 432,843,398 of record CM054060.1, on the reverse strand, counting down.
CTCTCGTTTGTTTCGTGATAGCAACAGATACGCGAACTAGAAGAGGTTGCTATGCGGGGTTAACTGAATTTGGAACAGACAGGTAAACTGAACCTGACGACAGAAGGACCGAACGGAAGGCCGCGGTGATCTCCGGTGTGCACGACGGTGACTAGGGCTCGCGGTGCGTGGATGTAGCGTGCGGGTACGGGGTGTGGAGGCGATCGATGAGAGAGGGGAAAGGAAGGAGCAGAGGGCGAGTACCTGCTGCAGGTCGTCGGCGTTCAGAGAAGGAGCAGAAGCGGAGGGAGTTGCCGGCGACGGCGCGGACTCCGTGGTCCCTCCCGGCAAGCGACGAGGGGACGGGGAGACTCCAGAGACTGCCGCTGTTCCATTCCCATCGCCAGTTGCTCCTCGAGGTGCCCAGGGCTACCGGCGGTGAGGGAAGGAGGTGGTGGTTCACGGTGGTGTGTTTGCAGGTTCAGAGGAACAGATGACTTGGGGGGGAGAGAGGTGAGACGGCGGCGCTAGGGTTAGAGGATGGGCTAGGGTTGCAGAAGGGAGGGGCTTTAAGGAGGCAGCGAGCTCATGGTGGTGATCGATGGAAGGCTACGTGGGAGCATCCTGTCCATGCCGTACAGGAAGACAGCGACAGGAAGGAGAAGTACAGCGCCAGGGCTTGGTGGGCTGGAAGAAAATATGGGTTGGGCTGTGTTTTCTCCCCCCTACGTGAACCGTTGCTTCTTTTTATTAATTTGCTTTTCTGTTTTTTTTTGTAGTGAAAGGAAAAGGAAGAATTTGTTAAGTGTTTGTGTTAGGAAAAATCATAGAAATTTAGGGTGTGCTTGTTATACCAATTTCAAACAGTTAACAAGTTTGAATTTCAAAATTGTTTAAATTTTGTGCTATTTGGAAAATAAACCAAGTTAGATGATTTTTGAATATTTAAAATGATTATTAAAACCAACACTTTAATAGATTGAACCAAAAGTTTTAATTGGAAACAAGAGTATAAAATGTTTTGGTTATTATTTTTATAATTTCAAATTGGGTTCTGTTTGAATGTTTTGGTTTTAATTTGAGCAATTTAGAAATTAATAGATTAATATTGAAAACAAGGATTTTAATAGGGTGAACCCTATTGATTAAAGTGATTAAAATGAGTTTGATTGTTTTGGAGATTTGTTATAAACTCAAGTTGATTGATGTTTTGAAGATTTGATTTGAATTTGAAATTAATTGATTGAATTAATTGTTTGATTAAAACCAACAATTTAAGGAGTGATCAACATGGGATAAAATGGTTGTTTTCATTTGTTATTTTTATTCCAAAAGTTGTAACAGAGCAAGTATGAAAACAAAGCAGTTGAAATTGTTTGATTTTCATTGTGAAAACAAAGAATAACAGATGCAAAACAAATAGAAAACAATGCAAGCACATAAATAAACATGATGACATGATGCAATACTTTAATAAACAAGAAATCAAACATTCTAAAGGGATGGTTTTCATACTTGGGCTGTTACATGACCCTTCACTTACTATTGGAAGTGACAACTAACAACAAAAATATGCTTCTCCCATGACACTCAAGCAAGACTGCCAAAACATCCAGTCACTACAAGAGGCCAGCAGAAAATGGAGTTTTGCGCGTCCTACTCCTCATCCACCTCCACTTCGGGTATCGCCACGGACAAACCTCTTGCGACGAAATCTGTCTGCCTGGGTTTGGAGAACTTGCTGGGCAGAACAAACTTACGGTCCTCGCTCCCATTGTGCTTGGCATACCTGATTAATGAAGTTGTCAATTGCAAGGAATAGAAATAAATATGTGAACAGTCCATCATCAAAGAATAACTTACCAACATGAAATCTTTAGCCAATGGTCTTTTTTAGCAGGTTTCATCTAGCAGGAGTAGTAGGTTCCACTTCACAAATAAATAAACTTTATGCCATGTGCATGATTCTAGTTCTATTAATTCTATAGCATTAGTATAGTACTCCAAGTTATTCTGGAGTACCATGCTTATACTTTCTCCGTCCCAAATAAATTGTCTCAAAGTTGTTCAAAAGTGGATGAATCTTGACAGGTTTTAGTTTGGGATGGAGGGAGTTTTTTAGATAATGAGAACTTTATTACTTAAAAGGTTTAAGCATGTACCCGGCCTCTACATAGCTAAGATGTACGCAGCCACAAGTCCACAACGAGACAAAACAACGTAACAGAAGACGAATTCCATATCATCGTGAGAAATTTTAAAGACGCCTAAACTGCTAGAGACCCAATCCGAAGATCATGGTGCCATCCATCAAGGGTAAAAATAGCTCTCGCCGAATCCTCCAACCGCGTACACGCCTCCATGAAGAGGAAACGATGCTCCACATGTTGCTAAGGCGCCCAAGAACGGATCAAAGCCATACACCAGTAGGTCAACTACATAAGAGAAACATTTTTATCATTAAAAATCTTGTCATTTCTATATAGCCATAGCGACCAAATAGCAGCAATCGCTCCCACCCTAATCAGCTGTTTAAAGCTAGGGTCAACACCATTGAGCCAGTTGTCAAAAATATTAGCAACACTACTAGGTTGATATAAGTTTGAGGCTACTTGAATGGCTGGCCATATAGATCTATCAAAATTGCACTGGAAGAAAAGGTGTTTAATAGTCTCGTCCTGAGGACAAAAGACACACGATTTGTTTCCTTGCCAATTTCGCCTAGCAAGGTCATCTCTAGTAAGTATAACACCTCGACGGAGATACCATACAAACACTTTAGTTTTCAATGGTATCTTCCTCTTCCAAAGGTTCTTAAAATTAACAACTGGAATCTCAGTATGCACTAAAGCTCTGTACAAAGAATCCACTCAGAATTTGCCATTCTCATGTAGATTCCACCGAAATCTATCCGATCCTTGCTTCAGTTGCACGGAAGCAATACTTTGCACCAAGGCATTCCATGATGCTTGTCTAGGAACAAACATACTTTTCCTGAAGGACACATTAGGTGGGGAAGATTCCATCACCTTGGCGAGTGTATTGATTTTGTCGTAGTGATGCTATACAAAGCCGGAAAACGTTCTCGGAGAGTGGTGTTACCCAACCAAACATCCTCCCATAACCTAATTTCTGACCCATCCTGAATTGAAAAAGACGCATGCGGAAAAAAGTACTTTTTGGTGGCCATAAGGCCAACCCAAAAGTGAGAGTCACCAGACTTCCAGGAAACCTGTGATAGCGCTTGTGAGCCCACATACTTTTTTCTTAGGAGGGTCTGCCAAACACCATTCTCAGTCAGCAGCTTAAAAAGCCACTTACCAAGGAGGGCTCTATTCTTGATCTCAAGATCATAAATCCACAGCCCCCCTTGATCTTTAGGTCGGCAAACCACACTCCACTTAGTCAAGTGGTACTTTCTCTTCTCATTATCGCCTTGCTAATTAAAAGAATCTTGGCCCGAAATAATCCAGTCTTTTTAGAACCCCTTTTGGCATTTGGAAGAAAGAAATCATATACCGTGCCATATTACTATGTACTGAATTTTTTAGTACTAACAAGTCTAAGCAGAGTAATAATCAAAAGACTATGTTTCATTCTAAAGTTGAAATTGGAACTGGAATAGTAAAGTCTATGATTCTAGTTCTATTGTATGTTGCTCTGGTACCAACTAGATGGAAATTGCTGTGAGACCTGCACGTACAAAGCTAGCTTGCTGACCGGTTCTTTTGTTCAGCTAGTACTACTTGCAAACAGCTCATACACCGACACAGTAATCGGGTTGATTGCTAGAGGCTCGTATCCAGCCTTGCTATTTTCTATTGATCCTCAACTCGCACAGTGTTGTTTACAAGCCTGGTACAAGCATATATATAAATCAGAGAATAGCTACCAAGACAACTAGCTAACCGACTCGGTTGCTACTCATATTCCTATACATCCACGTATTCCTAGTTGCATACGAAACCGTATGGGACACAACGCCCGGCCAGAGTCACAGTGTGTATTTGCAACATATGTTTCATTCAAAAGTTGAAATGGGAATTCGGTCTGAACTAAACTACCCAAGATACACTGTCATGGTCAATTCCCTGTACTCTTCACTCTATACTAAATTACTCTATCACAAGATGTTCACTTGGAAATTAGTAGTCATGTTAATTTTGTACTATACTCACTTGGAAAACTAGTATTGTTCTCTATCAGATTACACAGTGTTTCAAGAACAGTTTACATATGACTATTCGAAAATAAATTGTGGAAAAACTAGTGAACTTTAATACCTACTGCCCATCAGGTGCACCATGGTCATTTTTCTATCAAAGTACTCCTGTAGACAAAAATGTCCAAAACTGAATATCTATTGTTTCCATTGCAGAAACAATCCACCATGCAGAACTGTCTAGACAAACAGAGCATGTGGTTTAGATAAATGCTTGCTCGTGGAAAATCACAGACATCAACTCAAATTGATACTAGTCATAAACAAAATGATAGAACTAATTCATAAATTGAAATAACGAATGGACTTGTTAGGTAATATAGTGGAGGATGATAATGTTTGTTCAGTGAAACCTGACTGTCTGATAAAGTCATGGTTCTTACACCTACTTCTTAAATTTCTGCAAATTACAACCTCCTAATTAATTAAACTTGCATTGTATCATCTAGTCACGTACGGGCTAAACACAGTCGAGGGCCGTTATTGCCATCGCTAGTCTTGCCGGAAAATGCCTGGAGATTCTCAACGGCGGAGGAGCTACGGCAAAGCGTCCAGGATACCCACGAACCAACTCCCCCACGTCGCCTCCCCGGGCGGAAACCATTAAGCCCTCCACCGCACGTGTGGACCACGTTCTATTCGGAGAGATCTGTTGGAGGACCGGTGTTGCATTTAGAGCATGATGATGAAAAGTCTCGGCGGCGTGGCGCAGCAGGGTCTCAACGACGGAAACTTGTTAATGGATGCGCGTAGGGAGGAGGCGATGTCGGGCGTCATGGCGGTGGCGACGGCTGACCTGGCAAGATCTTGGAATTGGTTACTCGTGAAGATCGTTCAGTCGGAGATGGCTGCAGCGGAGCATCGGCATGTGTGTCGACGCACGTTTGGATTCTGCTGGATTGGATTGTGCTACAGGATCACCATCGGAAGCCTAGGTGTAGCATCCGGTTTAGATGATGTGCGGTAGTGTTAGGTCAAGGCATGTGGCTACGATTTTGACTATCCTCTTTATCAAGTGTAGGTTCGTAGGTGTGACGAATTTATCGTCAGGCGGGTGGCTTCCGGTTGATCATTCTAACTATTTATAAGGCGTCGTAGTCTCTCTTTTATTATTAATAAAAGAACCGGTTGTGTGCATCATTTTGATGTTAAGGCTGGGGGTAGGAACTCCATTTCTGAAAAGTAAATTCTTGTGAGCTAGTAGTAGTGTGTTCAACAATTCAAGCATAAAGCTTAACGAGTACTACAACCGCAACTTAAATTCATTGTAATGGCAATGCACCGGACCAAAATTGTAATCCAAGTGTTCGTTACATTTGGAATAATCGTGTTCAAAAGCTTAGTTTTAGAATTCAAATCGTATGTTGCATAAGATGTACCAGTAAACAAAACCCAACTAGATAGGCATTGCAACAGAACATTTTTTTTTAGAAACCCCGGCCTTTGCATCAAACCGATGCACACAGGCGATTTTTTATTAAGAAAAATAAGTATCCAACATGAATAGCCAAAACAGTTCACGGATAACTCAAGGTGGTCATGAAGATAAGCCACGAGAAAATACAAATAATCAAACTAGGCATCAATCCTTCTTGCATTAAGCCACCCACCCTGGCTGAAGATAGCCCGAACGACCGCCAGCAGCCATGCACATCCTGAATCCATAGGTCCTCACTGCTAAACAGTCAGTAGGAAAGACCATGTCTGAATAGAATAGACCGCCTTGTTTACAACCTGCAAAAAGTGAACATTGTCTTTTTTATTAAACACAACATCATTGCCGCAGTTCTAAATTGCCCAGAGGAAAGCAGCAACACCAATTCGAATTTGTGCCTTTGTTTTCCTGTCTATGTCATTTAGCCAGCTCCCAAACATATGCGCAATGCTAGTAGGTGGATAAATGTTAAACGTGAAATGAACCAACCGCCAAATATCATGAGCAAAGTGGCAAGAAATAAATAAATGCTCAACAGACTCATTAGAATCACAAAAAACGCATTTTTTGCATCCGTTCCAATTTCTCTTAATCAAAATATCTGTAGTCAAAATTACTTTCCTGTTAAGGAAGGACAAGAAGATTTTAATTTTGAGGGGTACTTTCAGTTTCCACAAATATTTTCGCAAAAATCTTTTGGAACCATGTAATAAATCCGCATAGAAAGACTTAACAGAAAAAGATCCATCAGCTGTCAGATTCCAACGGAAAAAATCTGCAACATTAGTGAGGGACACAGACATTAACCTCTCAACAAGGTGCAACCAAAGTTCCCTCCCGAGTCCTGTAATATTCCGCCGGAACCGAACATTTAGAGGATTATGAGCAAGAACATCAGCCACCGTAACATGTTTGTGGGAAACCATATTATATAACGACGGGTACGTTTGTGATAACGGTTCATCACCTAACCACGTATCCTCCCAAAAGGGAATTTGAAGACCATTACCAACAGAAAAATTTCCACGAGAGAAAAACTCCTCTTTAACCTTAAGAATCCCCTTCCAAAAAGGAGAATCCGACGGCTTAGCCTGCATTTGAGATAACGTTTTATCCCCTAAATATTTGTTAGTAATCAATTCATGCCAAACCCCTTCCTCATTAGTAATTTTGAACAACCACTTTCTCAGCAAACACTTATTTTCAGTTTCCAACACTTCAATAACTAACCCTCCCTGATCTTTTGGACGACAAACAATGTTCCATTTCATAAGGCGATACTTTATCCTCTTAGAATCACTCTGCCAAAAGAACCTCGAGCGGAAGAAATCTAACCTCTTCCTAACCCCGACGGGAATCTCAAAGAACGAAAGCAAAAGCATCGGAAGACTAGTGAGTACGGAGTTAACTAATATGAGACGGTCCCCATAAGATAACAACTTACCCGCCCAAGAACTCAACTTTCTATCAAACCTATCCTCCACCGGATTCCACTCTCTGTTAAGAAGCTTCCTATAATCAATCGGAATGCCTAAATACTTAAAACGCAAGGACCCAACCTCACAGCCAAAAATTTGGCGATAATCATTCTGCGCATCCAACGCTTTCCCTAAACAAAAGATCTCACTTTTGTGAAAGGTAATTTTAAGTCCTTATAGTTGCTCAAACATCCCTATAATAAGTTCCATGTTCAACGCTTTATGCAAATCATGCTCGAGAAACAGAATTGTATCATTGGCATATTGAAGAATCGATACCCCCCCCCCTCGACAAGGTGAGGTATCAATCCTCCAACCTGACCATCCTCGTTAGCACGCTCAATGAGAACAACTATCATGTCTACCACAAGGTTAAAGAGTATCGGTGACAATGGATCACCCTGTCTTAACCCTTTTAATGTTTAGAAATAATGACCAATATCACCAAACCGACAAGAAAACTTTCATACGCAACACTTGTTGAAGGCAAGACCAACTGACTTTATCGTAAGCCTTCTCAAACTCAATTTAAAAAAAGACACCATCCAAACGTTTCTTCTGCAACTCATGAATAGTTTCATGAAGAACTACAACCCCTTCTAATATATTTCGACCTGGAAGAAAGGCCGACTGAGTTTGTTTGATGACCCTACTCGCAATAGAAGTCACCCGATTAGTTCCGACCTTCGTGAAAACCTTATAACTGACATTAACCAGGCAAATAGGTCTATATTGATCGATACGACTCGCCTCATCTTTCTTGGGAATTATGGAGCTGAGCAAAAATAGCCATTAAATCATCTTTAACTACGTCCTAGAACCGTTGATAAAACTCTGGTGGAAACCCGTCAGGGCCTGGGGCCTTGTTGTGCTCCATTTGATTGATCGCTTCGAGCACCTCCTTTTCCAAAAAAGGAGATAAAAGAATACGATTATCATCCGGTGAAATTTGACTTAAGTCACTAGTACTATCTTCTATTAAAGAAACGTTACTCGGTTCCGGAGACCCGAATAACTTCTTGTACTATTCAGAGATGAAAACCCGCAGGTTTGCTTCCCCGACAATCGTGCCCTCATCTTGCTCTAGCTAAAATGTTATCTTCTTCCTATGTTTACCATTTGCGATCAAGTGGAAATATCTCGTATTACTTCCACCTTCTTGAATATACTTGACCTTTTCCCTCTGGGCCCACTTAGTTTCCTCATCTCTTTTTAACTTTGTGAGACTGAGTTCTGCCTCTTTTTTTGAAGCCCGCTCGGCCACACTTAAAGAGATAGACTTTGCTTTAATATCGAGTTGATCAATAAGAAGCGTTAATTTCTCCTTCAACTTCTTATACTCCCCACTAAGTTTCTTTTCCCATCCCGTCAAAAACTGACGTAGATGCCTAATTTTATTTTGCCAAAGCTCAACGGGGGTAGCACCCACTGTGATCGACGACCATTCACTTTTTTTGCAACAGAACATTTGCTAGAGCATCTGTCGAAAGCTACCTCAAAAGACAGATTGCAGCTCCTATTTGGACTACTAACTAACAACGGACAAGAATATTACAGATTACTAGCAATAAATCACATATTGTTGTAAACTAGCAAGTTGGCCCTCACAAATGTGAGGGAATTGTCCCTAGTGTATGTAACATGTATGCATAAGTTATTGTTTCATTTTTTTTGAAATTGGAAATCCCAATCTCTGCATCAAATTGATGCACACGGCTGAAGTTATTGTTTCATAGGACCAAATTTATGGAATTACAAACTATATGTTAGTATGGTCAGCAAAATTTCCATGTTATTTAGTACAACGACATTTTTTCCTTCATCCAATTAATTTATGGTGAAATGTTTTTTGTAGATTTCATAAATTCATGATAGTATTCCTCTTGAGTAACATGTGTAGTACAATTTGATGTATTTTTACACCCTTAATACCGTTCTCTTTAATCCAGATGATTTGCGCTACGAATCACTTGTAGTTGTTCTGCCATGTAACTTAACAATGTCGTCTCAGGTCACACATGTCTGAGGTCACGCATAATTTCTACATCTTGATAAATCATAATTTTATGGTATGAACTCATCTAAATAATATGTACTAATGCCATGTATTCACATTTATTATATATTAATTCAGGGGAATTCACATGTGCACCCAATACCATATTGTTGTGATTCTCCAATCAATGGAAACACTTTTCCTTAGCCCCTCAGATTTAAATCTCAAAGTTATCCAAATTGGCCATTCCAGGTGAGAATTGTGTCTGATTAAGTTATCTCTAATTAATATTCAATTTATGTACTTAATAAAGATGAAATATCTTTGAATTGTTACTGATTATGCAATTGTATTTGAATTTATCTTCTTTTACAGTTTTTTAGCTACAATTAAATGTTGTCATATATGTATTGTAATTATGAAATCCACATAACTTCAATATTTGAAATTAGTAGAATTTTTTTTATAGCTTGCTTACGAACACAACATGACTCATCATTCCTGTTTTTATGTGCCCGGCTCACCTTTGAAAAAACGTAACCCATTATTAGCCGCATGTTTTAATCTAAGACGGCTAGAGTAAGAGGGAGATCGTGTGATTTTATGCAATAGCACCAGCCGGTCAATTTTCCTCTCGTAAGACTCTTTCAAGGAATACGTACATATACGCGCAACGGCCGCCGAACGGAGTGAGAGAATGACCTGACTCAGTGTCGTTCTAACAATGTTAGCGGTTGTGTCTTGGTTGAACCCAATTTAGTTATGATTGTGTACTTTGCTAATACAATTTTATTTGATTTTTCGTGCCAAATAAGCCTTTTACCTTTTGTTCTCATGTGTTCCGTAATATCATATAGATCAAACATATATGTGACTAAGTCAGGTGACATAGTTTGTAGGTCCAAAACGATATGTGAGTGCAAAGTTTACATAAAACCATCCGATATTGTCCATTACAATTATGAACCATGGTTATCAGATCGAGTACATAATATTAACCTATATGGATCTATGTAGTGTATCTATTAGACACTGGTTTATTGTTTTTAGTATATAATGGATACTTTGTTTTGAAACTTGGCACTTCTCTTTGATCGATATCTAACTTTTCAGATTATATTGTAAGCATCTCAGTTGAGGCTTTATAGTCAAAAGTAGATGTGCTAAATATATGTCCTTGTTTTACCAGGAGTCAATATGGCTTTCATTGTTTATCTATTTCTATTGCTAAACAATCCTTAGAGAAATTAGTTCCACTTCAGAAGTACACAATCATTTCACAAGCACAAACAAACCATTAACTGATTTCCATTTCAGAAGTGCAAATGTTTGCTTAGAATATATGACCAGTTTCGGATGTTTAATCAAGGCAGGGGGCCCTTTTCAAGAGCCAATAGAGAAATCATGATTCGAGTGCACTGAACACTAACAACTCACGTAACCAATGAAACCAGTTTAGCGTATCGTTTGCATACAGAAGAAGATTCGGGCATACAAAAGTTATGAGGTGTTAAAAAAAGGTCGCATTATATTTAATTTGAGTGCAACAGTCTAGAATCGTCCAGGCAAAAGATTGAGACATAGTATAATCTTGAGAGGGGAAGACCCGTCTCTCAGCTACCGTCCTTGCACAAGCGTCTGCACAGGACAGTAGGGTACGACCTGTTCGATGTAAGCTACCTGATGTATCTGAATATCGAACGCGACTGTTGCCAGGTGAAACACACTACTTCGCCTCATACATCCCATGCCTGAAATTTGCATCTACAGCCAGCGAAACCTCCGATACCATGTGCGAGCGTGCAATAGAGTGCCATCCGAGGGAAATCAAATCAGTGGCACCTCGTGAAGGTACGTGCCCTTTGGATGGAAATAGGTTTGAGATGGTTGGCGGGAAGAGGCAGAGGATTGGGGCAAAGAGGTGACTGGGAAAGTGCCGCCATGAAAGAGAAATGCAGCGGTGGCGGGGGCGAGGAAGGGGATGGTTCCGTGTCTATGCCCTTATATGGTGGTGGGTGTTGGAGATCGGTGTCATTTGCACAGGTCGCTCATGATCATTGTAGGAGTATTTATTTAATTCTAGTGGTTCTGCACCTCCCAGACTTAGCCGGCTCCCTCCCGGGTCGCGTCCCTCCCGGGCGTCTCTGGAGGCGCCACCTCCCGCAGCACACAACACCTCCCGCTCTCCTTCTCCTGCCGCTGCTGCTGCCGATGCCGGCCGTGGTGGCGGCGCCCCTCCTTTCGCGGGGGTGGGAAGGCGAGATGCCCATCGACAGCGCATCACGGGAGGAGGTGGGGCGCGGCCTGAGGACATAGGGCGGCGCAGCCGTCTTGGTTGGGGCCTGAGGATCTCCGGCAGCGGATGGTGTCGAGGAGGAGGCTTTGCGCCGCCGACCCATGGCGTGCGATCTGGTCGCCGATGCTCCGGTTAGGGCTGAGGCTCCGGTCTGGGCTGTTCGGGGCCGGTCGGGACTGCTACGGGAAGATCTGGTCGTCAAGACGCAGACGTCCTGCAGCTGCGTCCCGGACAGCGTTCTCTTCATCTGCCGTTCATGCTGGGAGATGACTCGCGACGAGAGGACTTGCGAGGCTTCAGAATAATGGCGGTGATCCTAGGGTTTCCCATCGCGCGAGGACGAAGAGCTGCCTGATGTAGGTCCTATTTGATCAAGCCGGGGTGTCGACCTGGAAGGCTCCGCCGGTGAAATCCCAATGCCTGTAGATTGCTGGATCGGTGCAATTTGGTCGCTATGCACGATCATCGAAGGAGAGATTGGAGGACTAGCAATGGTGTTTGGAGTTTTGCATCGATGGGGAACTGGCTTGGAGTTACAAGATTTGTGGCAGCGGCATGTAAGAGGGGGCGACAACATGCGTGAAGTCCAAAGTTCTACCTTTCAGGGTAAAAACCCAAGGTCTGGCCTTAATTGGTTGTGTCTGACACTGGTCTTGTTGGAGACATTGTTTTGAGAGTGAGGATTATCTTCAGGGTGAAAACCCAAGGTGTGTCCTTAATTGGTTGTTCCTGGCACTGTTCTTCTTGAAATCGTTATTTTTGAAGAGCTGGACATAAAGTGTTGTTTAGGTGGTGCTTGTGCGGCTGCTGCAAGGACTGTAACTCTGTAGCCTGACTTTTCTTTTTAGTTTTTCTTTTTATTGTTGTGTGCATCCGTAATGGCTATGGCTATTACGTTGTTGCAGATGCCGGGTGTAATCTGTATCTCCGCGATATTAATATACTTCCCTTTATCAAAAAAAAAAGTAAAGACAGGGGTTACTAAAGGACAAAATAAAGGGGGAAACTGAATCTAAATCCCTAGGGCGTGTTTGGTTCTCGTTTGGTTACTTAGCCCGGTGCAGATTTTAAGCTCCCACGATATTTAAAGGAGTGCTCAGCCAGGCCAAGCAGGAACGCCCGATTCGGCCGTTATCGATGAGCAAGGCCCGGGAATGCCTCGCGTGGCTGCGACCCGCACGCATTGGGAAGCGCGAGAGACGCCACGTGTCACCATAACCCCCACACACCTCACCGCTTACTCTTCACTCCACCTATTTCCGTCGTCTTCCACGTTGGCCGACGCTCCTTCTCTCCAGCGCCGCCACACCCGCCTTACCGCTCATTCTCTTTTCTCCAGTTTTTTCACGGGATGGAAGGGACGCCGTACCATGGGACACTGACACCACGTACTCTGCTTTAATAGTAAAGATATGTCATCCTTGTAGATTCATCGCAGCAAACAGGTAGGTGCAGTCATTATTTAAAGATTTATAACATGACAAGAAAAGATTGCACCCTGCTCTATATGCACAAACAAACCACTACCTGGTTTTCATTTCAGAAGGGCAATTGTTTGCTTAGAATATATGATCAGTTCTGGATGTGTAATCAAGGCAGGGGCCCCTTTTCAAGAGCCAATAGAGAAATCATGAGTTGAATGCACCGAACACTAACAACTGACATAACCAACGAACCCAGATTGGCTAGCTTATGGTTAGCGCATAGAAGAAGATTCAGGCATACCAAAGTTAGGATGCATCCAAAAAAGGTCCCATTATATTGAACTGGAGTGCAACATTCTAGAATCGTTCAGGAAAAAGATCCAGACATAGTATAATCTCGCAAGGGGAAGACCCGTCTGTCAAGTACCATCCTTGCACAACCACTCAGCCAGGCAGTAGCACGGAAACTGAGCGTAGCGCCAGAGGAACCCCAAGCCTCTCCACAGGACGTAGGGTACGAGCAGTTCGATGTATGCTACCTCATGTATACGAATATCGAACCACTGCTACCAAGTGAAACACACTACTTCGCCTGAAACCTCCCATGCCTAAAATTTGCATCTACAGTGGTCGAATCCTCCAATAGCGTGCGCGAGCGCGCAGTAGAGTACCATCTGAGGAAAATCAAATCATGAATATCGAAGGAAGAGGCAGAGAATTGTGGCTAGAGGTGAGTGGGAAAGTGCCACCATGGAAGCGAGATGCAAAGGTGGCGGGGGCGAGGAAGGGGATGTTTTGGTGTCTATGCCGATATATGGTGGTGGTGGTTGGAGATCGGTGTCATTCGCACAGGTCGCTCATCATCATTCTATGAGTATTTATTTAATTCTAGTGGTTCTGCACCTCCCGGTAAATATGTATAATTAGTTGTAGTGGGTACTCACAAGTAATAACAGGGCTGTACTAAAGGCCAAAATAACGGGGAAAACTGAATCTAAAGCCCTAGGGCGCATTGGGAAGTGCGAGAGACGCCACGTGTCACCATAACCCCCACTCCCCTCACCGCTCACTCAGTTACTCTTCACTCCACCTCTCTCCATCGTCTTCCGTGCTCTTAATCGGTGGCCGATGCTACTCCTCCCCGGTGACGCCCCACCCGCCTCACCGCCCCGGAGGCCCACGCAGGACAGGTGGAGTCGCTGGCGGGCAAGTCCCCCGCAGATGTGGCGAGGATGCTCAAGACTCCGACACCCGTCTGTAGCGCCTATCCCTGAGCATCCGCTCAAGTGGCCTCCACGGTAAACGCCACAACATTAGAGGATCCATCGGGGCTGGGGAATGATTACCGGTGGGCGCCAGAATTCAGCTACCACCGTCAAAGCGCCATCTCTAGCGGTAACCCGCAAGTGATAGCCAGTTACCACTGGCGAACAACGCTTCACCCGCGGTAGTAAGGGATACCGCTGGGGAATAGGACCCAGTTCGCCGGCGCTATGTTCGCCAGCGATGATAGGATTTGTCAGCGGTATTTACTAACTTTTTTTATTTTGGTATTTTCGTATATACAGCGATATTTTCGTATATCAGCTATATATACAGGTATATCGTTAGATACACGATTTCGAGAAGTCACACATATAAAATCACTCCAAATTTTTTATTCACATATGCACTAAAAAACCGAGATCATAGATACACGAGAATGATCGCCGTTCCAAAATAAGTTTCATGCATATACATGCATGCATGAATACACATCGATCTCGATAACATGTTTAGGTTGCAAGTTTTCGAACCAAAAATAGTCATTTAACTTTAACGATCACATGGATATAAAGATAGAATCGAAAAATATCGACGATTAGGAAGAAAAGGTGATGGTCTTCCTAGTTAGGTTCCGCACGCCTCCGCTTTGCGATGTTTTACTCGGTAGTCCGAATTTTTTTTTATAGCTTGTTTACGAACACAACTTGACTCATCATTCCCATTTTTATGTGCCCGGCCGCCCGGCTCACCTTTGAAAAAACGTCCCATTATTAACCGCATGTTTTAATCTAAGACAGCTAGAGTAAGAGGGAGATAGTGTGCTTTTAAGCAATTGCACCAGCCGGTCAATTCTCCTCTCGTAAGACTCTTTCAAGGAATATGTACATATACGCGCAACGGCACCGAACCGTGTGTGAGTCAATCGACCTGACTCAGTGTCGTTCTAACGAAGTTAGCGGTTGTCTCTTTGTTAAACCCAATATAGTTATGATTGTGTACTTTGTTAATACAATTTGATTTTCTTTTTCGTGCGAAATAAGCCTTTTACCTTTTGTTTTCATGTTTTCCGTAATCTCATATAGATCAATCATATATGTGACTAAGTCAGGTGACATTGTTTGTAGGTCCGAAACAATGTGTGCAAATTTTACATAAAACCATCAGATATTGTCCATTATAATTATGAACCATGGTGATCGGATCGAGTACATAATATAAACCTATAGGGATCTACGTAGTGTATCTATCGGACACTGGTATATTGTTTTTAGTATATAATGGATACTTTGTTTTGAAACTTGGCACTCCTGCACTAGTGGAAAACGGGGCTGTTACCCACCCGCGACCACCTCTTTCGCCCCGGATCGGCCACCACCCGGTGCAAAAGACTGCAGAGGTGGGGCCGGGGCGAGTAGGACGCGTGGTGTTGGGGTTTGTTGCCCCAGTTGGTGGCTCCAATCGAAGCTAAAGGCCCTCCGCAAGCAGGGCGATGGCGGGCGAGTCGTTGGTGGGTCTTTTGCCCCGGTTGGTGGCTCCAACTTGGTCAAATGAGCCCCATCTAGATGAATTGTGGTTTCTTTATTTCTATATTGCCGTTTAATAGAATTCTTTTTTTCTTCAAATCCAATTTTTTTATTTTATTATAAACACTACATGACAGCGTTTTCCACCCCTCATGCCACTCACTTTTTTGGTATGGTGTGCTCACTTATTTTTAGCATCCAGGTGATTTGTATTCGGTCGATGAACCTTCAAGGGGGATGTAGAACAAAACAATCGGTATCGCCCTCATATAGCCCGTCCGTGGCTATTGAATGCATATATGCATATCAAAATAACGTTCGGCAATATGATGGCGAATCCGGATGATTTGTATTTTGTCGATGAACCTTCAAGTGGGGATGTAGAACAAAACAATCGGTATCGCCATCATACAACCCGACCATGGCTATTGAGGTCATATATGCATATCAAAAGAACGGTCGGGCGTATGATGTCGAATCCGGATGATTTGTATTTGATCGATGAACTGAATGATGTATCAAACTTTAAAGTTAAATGTAGAACCAAACAATCGGTATCGCCATCATACAGCCCTGCCGTGGCTACTGAGTGCATATATGCATACCAAATGCACGGCATGATGTATGATGGCGAATCCGGATGATTTGTATTTGGTCGATGAACTGAATGATGTATCAAACCTTAAAGTGGGATGTAAAACAAAACAATCGGTATCGCCATCATACAACCCTGTCGTGGCTACTGAGTGCATATATGCATACCAAATGCATGGCAGGACGTATGATGGCGAATCCGGATGATTTGTATTTTGTCGATGAACTGAATGATGTATCAAACCTCAAAGGTGATGTAGAAGAAAACAATCGGTATCGCCAGCATACAGCCCTGCCGTGGCTACTGAGTGCATATATCCATACCAAATGCACGACAGGCGAATCCGGAAGATTTGTATTTGGTCGATGAACTGACTAGTGTATGAAGGTGGGCTATATATAGGGTTCTCTGGCTCACAAAGTGTTGTGCTAGGGTTTTGATCCAACGGATAAGAAACACCACTGATCCAACGGCTCACAACCGCTCGAAAGAAACACACCTAAGATCCAACGACTCATAAGCGCTTGAAAGAAGCACACGATCCGTGAGATTCTTTGTGATTGGTCCTAACGAAACCGTAACCCTTTAGCCCCGGTTGGTAAAACGGTCCGGGACTAAAGGGGTCTGTTTCTTCTCACTATATATATGTATGCATGCATTGCCACCATTGGCATAAACACATATAAACTCCCCACTCTCCCATGGCTTCTACCGTACCCACTCTAACCTTCCAGCAGGCGGCTATAGTGTCCCCGCCGGCTGGATGTTGAGCGCCGGAGGAGTGCCGGTCGCTTCTGTTCCTCAAGGTGTGGTGCGTCGAACGGTGAACATTCCGTTCAGGCAAAAGATTGAGACATAGTATAATCTCACGAGGGGAAGACCGGAAGACCCATCTCTCAGCTACCGTCCTTGCACAACCACTAAGCCAGGCAGTAGCTGGGATACATACCACAAGCGTCTGCACATGACAGTAGGGTACGAGTTGTTCGATGTAAGCTATCTGATGTATCTGAATATCAAACGACTGTTGCCAAGTGAAACACACTACTTCGCCTGAAACCTCCCAAGCCTGAAATTTACATCTACAGCCGGTGAAATCTCCGGTACCGTGCGCGAGCTCGCAGTAGAGACCATCCGAGGGGAATCAAAACAGTGGCACCTTGTGACGGTACGTGCCCATTGTATGCGAATAGGTTTGAGTTGATTGGCAGGAAGAGGCGAGTGGGAAAGTGCCACCATGGAAGCGAAATGCAGCGGTGGTGGGGGCGAGGAAAGTGCCACCATGCATGGAAGCGAAATGCAGCGGTGGTGGGGGCGAGGAAGTGGATGGTTCCGTGTCTATGCCCTTATATGGTGGTGGTGGTTGGAGATCGGTGTCATTCGCACAGGTCGCTCATAATCATTGTAGGAGTATTTATTTAATACTAGTGGTTGTGCACCTCCGGGTAAATACATATAATCATTTGTAGTGGGTACTCATAAGTAAAGACAGGGTTGTACTAAAGGCCAAAATAAAGGGGAAAACTGAATCTAAAGCCCTAGGGCGTGTTTGGTTGCCCGCATTAGAGTCAGCCAGGCCAGCTCGCTCAAATTTTTCTCGTTTGGTTACTTAGCCCGGTGCAGATTTTAAGTTTGGACGAAATTTAAAGCAGTGCTCAGCCAGGCCCAGCAGGAACGCTCGATTCGGCTGTTATAGATGAGCAAGGCCCGGGAGAGCGTCGCGTGCCTGCAACCCGCACGCATCTGGAAGCGCGAGAGACGCCACTTCTTACCATAACTCCCACACCCCTCACCGCTAACTCTTCACTCCACCTCTCTCCGTCGTTTTCCTCGCTCTTAATCGATGGCCGACGCTCCTCCTCTCGAGCGCCGCCACACCCGCCTCACCGCACCTTCTATTTTCTCCGAAAAAAATTCACGAGATGGAAGGGACGACATACCATGGGACACGGGCACCACTTACTCTGCTTTAATAGTAAAAATATACCATCCTTGTAGGTGCAGTAATCATTATATAAAGATTGATAACATGACAAGAAAAGATAGCACCCTGCTCTAGAAGCACAAACAAACCACTACCTGATTTTAATTTCAGAAGGCCAATTGTTTGCTTAGAATATATGATCAGTTCCGGATATGTGTAATCAAGGCAGGGGCCCCCTTTGAGGAGCCAATAAAGAAATCATTATTCAAATGCACTCACATAACCAATGAACCGAGTTTGGCATAATCGTCTGCATATAGAAGAAGATTCGGGCATATAAAAGTTATGTGGTATTAAAAAAAGCTCGCATTATATTTAACTGGAGTGCCGCATCCTTGAATCAGTCAGGAAAAAGATTCAAACATAGTATAATCTCGCGAGAGGAAGCCCCGTCTCTCAGCTACCGTCCTTGCACAACCACTAAGCCAGGCAGTAGCCCAGACACGGAGCGTAGCGCAAGACAAACGGTGAGTGTCTGGACAAGACGGTAGGGTACAAGATGTTGGATGTAGGCTACATGTTGCATCATAGTATTGAACGACTCCTACCAAATTAAACACACTACATCGCCCGAAACCTCCCATGCCTAAAATTTGCATCTACCACGCGCGAGTCCGCCGATAGCGTTCGTAAGCTTGCAGTAGAATACCATCCGAGGGAAATCAAACCAGTCGCACCTTCTGAAGGTTTCGTGCCCATTGGATGTGAATAGGTTCAAGCTGGAGAGGCGGAAGAGGTAGAGGATTGTGGCTAAGAGGAGTGTGGTAAAGTTGTTTCTGTCTCATGGCCTTATATAGTGGTGGAGATGGGCATTTTACACACATGTCCCTCACGATCATTGTATTTATGTAATTTTATTGGTTCTGCACCTTCGGGTAAATACATATAATCGATTTTAGGGGGTACTATAAGGAGTAAAAAAAGCGCGTAGGAGCCGCTAGGAATGCAGGCGGACGACCTCTGAGCGTGTGGAGATGGACTGCCGGTCTAGAGAGGGAGACGGCGGCGCTTCGGAACGGCGGTGCTGGGCAACCAAGACGACGCAGGCGATACGTAGACCAAGACGACTGTGAGCCCTCATGTTGCCTGGTCAAGGTGTGGACGTTGATGACGGTGTCAGCATGCTCCAGATGTCGAGGTTTACTGACGGAGAAGCGGTTAAGCCACCGGTGGGCGTGCTGGCGCTCGGCAATCGTGAACTAATATGGCAAGAAGTGGATGTGCGTGGGAATTTTCAGGTAGAGCTTCAACCGGGTATACACAACGTCGTGCCCCCTGGCCGCTGCTGCGTGCCGTGCTGATGAAGATGGGCGAGGTGCATGCCAGGAGGTTTTTGTCGCCGAAACCGCATCTATGCAGGAGACGTTGCGGGGCGCTGCCGCGTGCACCCTGGCGGCATTTTTTTTTGAAAAGGGAAACCCAGCCTCTGCATCTGGTTGATGCATACGGCTTTTATTAATATGTTATCCTCCAAATTTATCTTACAACCATGACACACTTACATAGGGACTCAACAGGACCTACAAAGCCTGATAAAACGGAAAACCGATAAGGGGCAACAAAATGCCAAACAACCAACTGCATCGTCATAAGACTATCCAGCACCAATACGTTTACTACGCAACCAGCCACCCTGGCTGAAGATAGCCTGAACGACCGCCATCAGTCGAGTGCATGCACCATCCAAACAAGCACGCTGGTCCTCTGGCAGAAGAATAGACCACTGGTGCATCCAATAATTGGCCTGATGAATAACCTGCAAAAAATTCCCAACTTTCTCATTGTTAAAAATAATATCATTTCGATGTTTCCAGAGATCCCAAAGCAAAGCACATACTCCTATGCATATAAGTGCTTTTGTAACTTTATCAACCCCACATAACCAATTACCAAACAAATTTGCAATATTAGACGGGGTGAAATACTATAAGTAAAATGCAGCAACCTCCAAATTTTCTTAACAAAATCACACGAGATGAAAAGATGAGTCACTGTTTCAGGCTCCCCACAGAAAACACACTTATTACATCCATCCCATTTTCTCTTAACAAGGTTATCTTTAGTCAGCAATTCTTTCCGAGACATAAACCACATAAAAATCTTTATCTTCAAAGGGACCTTTAGTTTCCACAAATACTTGTGAAGAAAACTAACATCCACATTCATTATCTCTGTATAAAAAGATTTAACCGTATAAATTCTAGAGTCGGTAAGGGACCAACTATAGCCATCTTGATTATCAGATAGATTAATATTCATTAGCCTCTCCATTAGATGCAACCATCTTTCCCATTTATCTCCAGTTAGAGCACGACGAAAGTGCAAATCAGGAGGTAACTGACGAAGGACCTTGGACACTAAGATATTCTTATTACTCACAATTGAGTAAAGCGAAGGATATTGGTCTTTTAGAGGTAAATCCCCTAGCCAACAGTCTTCCCAAAATCTGGTCCTCTCACCAATGCCAAGAGTGAACTTAATATGCATGAAGAAATCATCTTGACCACGCAAAACACCTTTCCAAAAAGGTGAGTCAGTGGGCTTGGCCTCCAACTCGGCCAAAGTTTTTTCACCCAAGTATTTGTTAGTTAATAATTCATGCCACATGCCTTGTTCAGTTAATAGTTTAGATAACCATTTATTAATAAGGCATCTATTCTTAACTTCTAACACTTCAATGCCTAGTCCACCTTGATCCTTAGGTCGACAAACAATATTCCACTTTGTCAAACGATATTTCTTTTTTACATGAACACTCTGCCAGAAGAATCTTGACCTATAGAAATCTATTCTTTTTCGAACCCCAACAGGAACCTCAAAGAATGAAAATAGGAACATGGGCAAACTAGACAGTACCGAATTTATTAACACAAGTCTATCCCCGTAAGAAAGTAACTATCCGGCCCACGAGCTCAACTTTTGCTCAAAACGATCCTCCACAACCTTCCATTCCTTAAGGAGTAGCTTCCTATAGTGAATAGGAATACCAAGATAAGTGAATGGTAGATTACCAACTTCGCATCCAAAAATACGACGGTAATGATCCATATGTTCAGTAGCTTTCCCAAAGCCAAAGATCTCACTCTTATGAAAATTAATTTTTAACCCAAACAATTGTTAAAAAATTGAGAGAATAAGTTTCATGTTGACAACTTTTTCTAAATCATGTTCCAGAAAAAGGATGGTATCATCAGCGTACTGGAGAATCGATATTCCCCCTTCCACTAAATGTGGTACTAAACCACTCACCTGATTGTCCTCCTTAGCCCTATTAATTAAAATTGTCAACATATCAACCACTAAATTGAAAAGAATTGGAGACAACGGATCTCCCTGTCTTAGTCCTTTTAGAGTTTGAAAGAAATGACCAATGTCATCATTGACTCTAATACCTACACTCCCTCCTTGCACAAAACGGCCAACCCACTCACACCATTTCGAACTAAAGCCTTTCATACGCATGGTTTGCTGCAAAAAAGCCCAATTTACTTTGTCATAAGCCTTTTCAAAAGAAATTTTGAATAAGACCCCATCCATTTTCTTCCTATGAAGCTCATGAATGGTCTCATGTAACACCACTACTCCCTCAAGTATATTTCTACCCGGAAGAAAATCTGACTGGGATGGATTAATCACTTTCTGAGCAATTGAAGTTATCCTATTCGTACATACGTTAGTAAAAATCTTGAAACTAACATTCAAAAGGCATATTGGTCTGTATTGCTCAATCCTACATGCATCCTCCTTCTTAGGCAAAAGAGTTATAACACCATAGTTAAGTTTAAATAACGATAGATTACCCGCATGCAATTTGAGCAAACATACCCATCAAGTCTACCTTGATAAACCCCCAACATTGCTGATAAAATTCAGCTGGAAACCTGTCGGGACCCGGAGCCTTATTATGTTCCATCTGAGAAATGGCTTCAAAAACCTCTTCCTCAGAGAACCCAGCAGTTAAAAACTGATTTTCTTCTGGTGATACCTGAGGTAAATCCTCAGTAATAGATTCCACCATAGAAAAAGAGGATGGGGCCGATGCCCCAAAAAGACCCTTATAATATTGTGAAATAAAACATTTTAAATTTTCTTGGCCCACAATAGTTCCTTCATCCTGTTCTAATTGATAGATCTTTTTCTTCATATGTTTACCATTTGCAATTAAATGGAAGTATCTAGTATTATTCCCTCCCTGATGCACATGTCTCACCTTAGCACGTTGAGCCCATTTCGACTCCTCTTCTCTACGAAGTTTAGTCAAGAACTCATCTGCATGTCTCTTTACCTCACATTCCTCCTCGCTAAGAGGCTGGCAGAGCTTAGAAGAGTTACGGGTCACACCTACTCGTTTCCAGTTCGCCGTCTACGCAGTCCACGCCGCCGCCCCCCGACTGGCATGTCGTCCTCATCATGGACCGCTCGGCCGCGTCGGTCGATATCGTGACGAAGCAGTTCAGGCTGATGTGCCTTCTCGTCCACCCTGACAAGAACCCTTCTGCCACGTGGTAGGCAGTGACGCCAAGGTCCAGGGCGCTCGTGAAGGGGAGCGACCGGAACCTTCGTCGCCTCGGGGCGGCCGGTGCGGGGTTGAAGCTGTGAGGAGAGACCGTCGCCGAGGATGCCTCCGACGCGCCGGGAACATCCTGGCCACGCTTGTGAGTGGCCATCTTCTTCGCTCTTGAGGGCAAGTCACACCTCTGCGTCACGTCCAAGGAGTCACATGCCTCGCTCAAGAAGCTCGTCTCCGGCGACGTCGCCGCGCGGGCCGGCACTTCCAGCGAGCTTGGGTCCTTTGCCGACCTGCCTTCCCGGGTACGGCGTGGCTACCTTCCAGCATGCCGCAACCTCCCCTCGTATTCGGCACGCATGGCGTGCTGCCACAGCCGAGCGACGGCGACCACTGCGTCCTATGCGTCAGCTCGCATGGGGCACAAGACTTGGTAAGTTGGGCGATACTAGCAGGTTCGTTGTTGGTGTGGACTGGAAAACCCATTTGACCACCATTGGCCCCAAAACGCACCGCACTGACCCAATCCGTTTTACGTGTAGACCCACACCGCACTGCTCCATTATATTTCTCAAACCATTAGAAGCCAATCCAAATGGAACGAATCGAGGACCCACACCGAAAAGCCCATACAAGGCCGCACCATTCCCACCGTGAACTGAGATGCTTACACTATAATCTGAAAAGTTAGATATCGATCAAAGAGGAGTGCCAAGTTTCAAAACAAAGTATCCATTATATACTAAAAACAATAAACCAGTGTCTAATAGATACACTACATAGATCCATATAGGTTAATATTATGTACTCGATCTGAACACCATGGTTCATAATTGTAATGGACAATATCTGATGGTTTTATGTAAACTTTGCACTCACATATCGTTTTGGACCTACAAACTATGTCACCTGACTTAGTCACATATATGTTTGATCTATATGATATTACGGAACACATGAGAACAAAAGGTAAAAGGCTTATTTGGCACGAAAAATCAAATTAAATTGTATTAGCAAAGTACACAATCATAACTATATTGGGTTCAACCAAGAGACAACCGCTAACATTGTTAGAACGACACTGAGTCAGGTGATTCTCTCACTCCGTTCGGCGGCCGTTGCGCGCATATGTACGTATTCCTTGAAAGAGTCTTACGAGAGGAAAATTGACCGGCTGGTGCTATTGCATAAAATCAAACGATCTCCCTCTTACTCTAGCCGTTTTAGATTAAAACATGCGGCTAATAATGGGTTAGGTTTTTTCAAAGGTGAGCTGGGCAGCCGGGCACATAAAAACAGAAATGATGAGTCATGTTGTGTTCGTAAGCAAGCTATAAAAAAAATTCTACTAAATTCAAATATTGAAGTTATGTGGATTTTATAGTTACAATACATATATGACAACATTTAATTGTAGCTATTAAAAAACTGTAAAAGAAGATAAATTCAAATACAATTGCATAATCAGTAACAATTCAAAGATATTCCATCTTTATTAAGTACATAAATTGAATATTAATTAGAGATAACATAATCAGACACAATTCTCACCTGGAATGGCCAATTTGGATAACTTTGAGATTTAAATCTGAGGGGCAAAGGAAAGTGTTTCCATTGATTGGAGAATCACAACAATATGGTGTTGGGTGCACATGTGAATTCCCCTGAATTAATATATAATAAATGTGAATACATGGCATTAGTACATATTATTTAGATGAGTTCATACCATAAAATTATGATTTGTCAAGATGTAGAAATTATGCGTGACCTGAGACGACATTTTTAAGTTACATGGCAGAACAAGTACAAGTGATTCGTAGCGCAAATCATCTGGATTAAAGAGAACGGTATTAAGGGTGTAAAAATACATCAAATTGTACTACACATGTTACTCAAGAGGAATACTATCATGAATTTATGAAATATACAACAAACATTTCACCATAAATTAAACGGATAAAGAAAAAAATGGTGTTCTACTAAATAACATGGAAATTTTGCTGACCATACTAGCATATAGTTTGTAATTCCATAAATTTGGTCCTATGAAACAATAACTTCAGTTGTGTGCATCAATTTGATGCAGAGGTTGGTATTTCCAATTTCAAAAAAAAGAAACAATAACTTATACATACACTAGGCCGCACCATTCCCACCGTGGCGGCCACGCAACGATGTAAGCATGGATGCCTCTCGCCTCTGCCGCATTGATCTTACTTCCATGGCCTCAACAATATCCTGAAGATATCCTGAAGAGGAGTTTACGGACACGGTAGAGGCAACGGGTGACAGCCCTCTGTATATAGACATGGACGTTGCATATTACTCCCTCCGTTCCATAATGTAAGCCTTTCTAGCAAGCTAAACTAGCTTGCTAAAAAGGCTTACATTCACTAGTAGAAAACAGGGCATTGAGCCAAGCACAATGGAACCGGATGTGATACAAACCGGTTCAGAAGGGTCTGTCCCTGGGCCCCACCAATGCAGCAAAATGGCCGCAAGGCCTTTAGGACCGGTTTGTAACACAAACCGGTCCTAAAGGCCTTGCGGGCTATTTGCTGCATGGAGGGGGGCCCATGGGACATACCCTTTAGAACCGGGTTGTATCACAAACCGGTTCTACAGGATTTCTCATTTTTTGCAGCCGTTGCGGGTCCCGCTGTCATATCCTTTAGAACCGGTTTGTAACACAAACCGGTCCTAAAGCCCTCCCCTAAGCCCTACATACCACCCCGAGCTCAGCTCATTTTTTCCAGCTCGAGCTCAACTCCATTTTTGCTCTCTCCTTCCTCTTGTGAGGTCTAATCCATCCCC
Organism: Alopecurus myosuroides; assembly: GCA_028641055.1. Taxonomy (NCBI): domain Eukaryota; kingdom Viridiplantae; phylum Streptophyta; class Magnoliopsida; order Poales; family Poaceae; genus Alopecurus; species Alopecurus myosuroides. The sequence goes on along the minus strand of CM054060.1, from coordinate 432,817,876 downwards.
ATTTTCTCCACCATTTGTCAAGATTGTTGGTACCCATCGGTTCTACGGTTAGCATCAACGTTCCCTCTTCCGGCATTGCAGGTTTTGCTCGTTTTCTTGCTCATTTCATTTTTGTTGTGCTAGCTAGGTGTTTGATGAAATGCCTAGCTAAGCTAGAATTTGTTATTCATTTTGTTATGTATACAAATTGATGTAATTTGAGCTCAAAATTAATTATGATTTGTGCTTTTTTTAGTGTCGCGCGCCTTGTCCCCTTCCTCACTACCGTCGATCGCCCCATCACCGACACAACCTTGGTGAGCCTATTGTTTTTATTTACCAAAACAAATTTTGATTTGTATGATTTACGTATTTACTTGTATATAATTTTCTAGAGCCATGGTTTTGATATCCGTCCCCGTTGGCCCTCGTCCAGTCTATGATTCGGATGTGGTATATTATCTTTTTTCACTACATATTTTCATTTCCTGATTATACGACAATTACTTACGCTGACCAACTTGACATAGATATTTTTATATAGGAGGTAGTGGAACCGGAAATGCCAATCGACCCTATTGTTGAGAAGTTATACTTAGTTGAACAAGAAAATATTGGCTTGAAAGAAAGATTGAAAAAAACTGAAGAAAGGTTGGAAAAAACTGAAAGAGAGAAGATGACCTTGGAAAAGGTTCTTGCCGGTGTCGTCGATGGTCACAAGAGCGAGATGGACGCAATGAGCCTGAAGATTAGAAAGATTAGGAAATATGCAATTAGTAAAGAGGCTTGGTATCATTATGTCGTCGGGTCAATTGTTACCTTTGTTGCGATTTTGATCGCATTTGTTGTTGTTTTTAAATGCATTAATTAGAGAGAGTTTTTATGGATGGTTTCAGTGTGTATTTTTCTGAGAACTATATATATATGTATGGTCACTATACGCTAGTTTGGTATTAACGTGTGATGAACTTTTTGTATTAATTAATGAATTTAGTCATAATGATTTAGCATAATGGTTGTTGATAAATTTATATAATGCAGATGAACCGGCAATGGATGTACAGTGATCGACGTCGTCCCGAATTCCTTAATGGCATGCATAGTTTTCTCAATGTGGCTGAGAAAAACAGGCAGAATGGATTTATTTTTTGTCCATGTAAAAAATGCCAGAATAAGAGGAATTTCCCTAGCTCAAGAACCGTACACACCCACCTGTTGCAAGAAGGCTTCATGCCCAGTTATTTTTGTTGGACCAAGCACGGAGAAAGAGGGGTTATAATGGAAGACAATGAAGAAGAAGAGGATAATGATAATTATCCTATGTTCGATGAACACGGTGATACTGAAATGGGGGAAGACGGGCCTGAACTTGAGGACATTGTTGATGAGTCTGATGATGATCTTCGTCAGGTCATTCGTGAAGAACAGATAAACTGCGCAAGTGAAAACGAGAGGTTGAAGTTGGAGCGCATGTTAGAAGACCACAAAAAAAATTGTTGTACCCAACTTGCGAAGATGGCCAGAAAAAACTGGGCACCACCCTTGAATTGCTGCAATGGAAGGCAGAGAATGGATTATCTGACAAGGGATTTGAAAAGCTGCTGAAAATAATGAAGAAGATGCTTCCAAGAAATAACGTGCTGCCCTGCAGTACATACGAAGCAAAGAAGGTTGTCTGCCCTCTAGGATTGGAAGTGCATAAGATACATGCATGCATCAATGACTGCATCCTCTACCGCGGCCAGCATGAGAATTAAATGCCTGCTCGGTATGCGGTGCATTTCGGTATAAGATCAGGCGAGATGACCCTGGTGATGTTGAGGGTGACGATCGCCCTAGGAAGAGGGTTTCTGCCAAGGTGATGTGGCATGCTCCTATAATACCACGGTTGAAACGTTTGTTCCGAAACAAAGAGCATGCCAAGTTGCTGCGATGGCACAAAGAAGACCGTAAGGAAGACGATATGCTGAGACACCCCGCTGATGGGTCGCAGTGGAGAAACATCGACGATAAATACGAGGACTTTGCACATGACGCAAGAAACTTAAGGTTTGGTCTGAGTACAGATGGCCTGAATCCATTTGGGGAGCAGAGTAGCAGCCATAGCACCTGGCCCGTGACTCTATGTATCTATAACCTTCCTCCTTGGTTATGCATGAAGCGTAAGTTCATTATGATGACAGTGCTTATCCCAGGCCCGTCGCAACCCGGCAACAACATTGATGTGTACCTGAGGCCACTAGTTGATGAACTTTTAGAGTTGTGGGCTGACGAAGGTGTACGTGTGTGGGACGAGTACAAACAAGAGGAATTTGACCTACGAGGGTTGCTGTTTGTTACCATCAATGATTGGCCCGCTCTTAGTAACATCTCAGGACAGTCAAACAAGGGATACAGCGCATGCACACACTGTTTAGGCGAGACAGAAAGTATACATATAGGCAAGAATGTGTACCCGGGGCATCATCGATTTCTTCCAGACAGGCATCCCGTAAGAAAGAAAGGAAAGCATTTCAAAGGCGAGGCAGATACACGGAGGAAGCCAACCCTCCCTAAAGGTACTGATATATATGACATGGTCAAAGATATAAAAGTAATCTTTGGAAAGGGTCCTGGCGCACAATCTGTTCCAAATGACGCCGACAACCACGTAGCCATGTGGAAGAAGAAATCTATATTCTGGGAACTACCCTATTGGAAATTCCTAGAGGTTCGCTCTGCGATCGACGTGATGCACGTGACGAAAAATATTTGCGTGAACCTGCTAAACTTATTGGGCGTGCATGGGAAGAAGTCGAGAGATACACCAAAAGCACGGCTGTACCACTAACGTATGCACGAACGAGACGACCTGATGAATCCAGAGAATTTCAAAGGTCCTGCCAGCTACGCTCTTACCAAGGAAGAGAAGGAGATCTTTTTCCAAGTCCTGAGTAGTATCAAGGTCCCGTCTGGCTACTCGTCGAACATAAAAGGAATACTAAACCTGGAAGAGAAAAAGTTCCAAAACCTTAAGTCTCATGACTGCCACGTGATCATGACCCAGTTACTTCCGATTGCATTGAGGGGGCTTCTGCCAGAAAACGTGCGAGTACCCATTGTGAAGCTATGTGCATTCCTCAACGCAATTTCTCAGAAGGCAATCGATCCAGCAACTCTACCAAGTTTACAGAAGGACGTGGTCCAATGTCTTGTCAGCTTCGAGTTGGTGTTCCCACCAACCTTTTTCAATATTATGACGCACCTCATAGTTCACCTAGTCCAAGAGATTTCCGTTCTCGGTCCTGTATTCTTACACAATATGTTCCCCTTTGAGAGGTTCATGGGAGTCTTGAAGAATTATGTTAGAAACCATGCTAGACCAGAAGGAAGCATGGTCAAGGGCTATGGAAGAGAGGAGGTCATTGAGTTTTGTGTTGACTTTATTCCTGACCTGAACCCGATCGGGGTTCCTCAGTCGCGCCATGAGGGGAGACTGCGTGGAAAAGGCACGCTAGGAAAGAAATCAACAACATGTATGGACGAGCAATCTTTCAGTCAAGCACACTACACAGTTCTAGTTAATTCCAGCTTGGCGGCTCCATATATCCAGGAACACACGGATATTTTACGCTCGGAATATCCGGAGCAACCTGAAGATTTCATTGCTAAAGAACACGCGAAGACATTCGGAGGTTGGTTGCAAAGACGTCTGATTAATGACAACATTGTTGAAGATGAGCTATACTTGTTGGCCAAGCAACCATCTTCGACTGTATTGACCTTTAAAGGGTACGAGATAAATGGTAACATATTTTACACGGCAGAACAAGATAAAAAGAGCACCAACCAAAACAGTGGCGTCCGGTTTGATGCAAAAGACGACAACGGGCAAAGGGTCACATACTATGGTTACATAGAGCAGATATGGGAACTTGACTACGGACCTTCCTTTAAGGTCCCTTTGTTCTGGTGCAAATGGTTCAATGTGTCAGGCGTGAAGGTAGACCCGAAGTACGGAATGACAACAGTGGATCAGAAGAATCTTGGGTACGGCAATGATCAATTCGTCCTAGCCAATGATGTGGCTCAGGTTTTCTATGTGAAGGACATGTCTAGCAGACCGAGAAAAACAAAAGATAAGGAAACGAATACATCAGACGATGAGCCAAGGCGCCACATAGTTCTTTCAGGGAAAAGAAACATCGTGGGAGTCGAGGACAAGACAGACATGTCAGAAGATTACATTAAATTTGATGAAATTCCTCCCTTCAAAGTCAAAGATGATCCTAGCATTCAGTTAAATGATGAAGATGTTCCATGGTTACGGCGCAATCAGAAGAAAGGCAAGAAGAAAAATAGAAACGGATCGTCCCTTTAGTAAAGGCAAGAAGAAAAATAGAAACGGATCGTTCCTTTAGTACCGGTTGGGGACACCAACCGGGACTAAATGGGTTAGGGTTTCGTTTGGACCAATCAGATAGAATCACACGGATCGTGTGTTTGTTTCAACCGCTTGTGAGTCGTTGGATCCGGGGTGTGTTTCTTTCCAGCTGTTGTGAGCCGTTCGATCAGGGCTACGGTGTGTTTCTTTCGAGCTGTTGTGAGCCGTTGGATGAGATGTTTCTTAACCGTTGTATCAAAACCCTAGCTCAACACTTTGTGAGCCAGAGGACCCTATATATAGCCCAGCTTCATACACCGTTCAGTTCATCTCCCAAATACAAAACATCCGGATTCGCCAGCATACGCCCCGCGGTGCATTTGGTATGCATATATGCACTCAGTAGCCACTGCGGGGTTGTATACTGGCGATACCGTTTGTTTTGTTCTACACCCTCATTTAAGGTTTGATACATCATATACTCAGTTCATCGAGCAAATACAAAACATCCGGATTCGCCATCATACGTCCGGCCGTGCATTTTGTATGCATATATGCACCCAGTAGCCACGGTCGGGCTGTATGATGGCGATACCGTCTGTTTTGTTCCACACCCCCCTTAAGGTTTGATACATCATATACTCAGTTCATCGAGCAAATACAAAACATCCGGATTCGCCGTCATACGTCCAGCCGTGCATTTGGTATGCATATATGCACCCAGTAGCTAGCCACGGTTGGGCTGTATGACGGCGATACCGTTTGTTTTGTTCTACACCACCCTTTAAGGTTTGATACATCATATATTCAGTTCATCGAGCAAATACAAAACATCCGGATTCGCCATCATACATCCAGCCGTGCATTTGGTATGCATATATGCACCCAGTAGCCACGGTTGGGCTGTATGATGGCGATACCGTTTGTTTTGTTCTACACCCCCCTTCTGGAAACAGAAAGAAGAAGAAAAAGAAATGTGCGCCCCCCTGTACATGCCTTTAGGACCGGTTGCCGTTAACAACCGGTGCTAATGACCCTTTCGCACCGGTTGCCGTTAACAACCGGTTTGCCGTTAACAACCGGTGCTAAAGACCCTTTAGCACCGGTTGTTAACCGCAATGGGTACCAAGAAAGGCAAGAGTAAGATTGTGACGACCGGTTGTCACAGAGGCAGACAGAAGAAGTCACGGTATGGCAGTCACGTATTCAACATCAACCAAGAAAGGCAAGCGTAAGATTGTGATGAAAGGTTGACAGAGGGAAATACTCGCGATATATGTATGTACTTTTTAAAAGTGAGAAACAAAGTACCAGCGGGCTAGTATACCAATCGCTAAATCAATCTACATGTATGGTATCTCGCTAAATCAATCTATATATATGTATCCACGATATATATGCTCGATGTATCACTTGCGCTCTCACTTCTCGTTGCCTTACTCATTACCCACCCTAACTTACCACAGGCGCATAGACTACAATATGCGCCTGGGGTAACATTAGTGCAGGCGCATAGACAAAATATGCGCCTGGGCTAAGAGCTATACCACAGGCGCATAGTGTGTAATGTGCGCCTGGGGTAAGTGATCAGATTACATTAAATTTGATGAAATTGCTCCCTTCAAAGTCAAAGATGATCCTAGCATTCAGTTAAATGATGAAGATGTTCCATGGTTACGGCGCAATCAGAAGAAAGACAAGAAGAAAAATAGAAACGGATCGTCCCTTTAGTACCGGTTGGGGACACCAACCAGGACTAAATGGGTTAGGGTTTCGTTTGGACCAATCAGATAGAATTACACGGATCGTGTGTTTGTTTCAACCGCTTGTGAGTCGTTGGATCCGGGGTGTGTTTCTTTCCAGCTGTTGTGAGCCGTTCGATCAGGGCTACGGTGTGTTTCTTTCGAGCTGTTGTGAGCCGTTGGATGAGATGTTTCTTAACCGTTGGATCAAAACCCTAGCTAACCACTTTGTGAGCCAGAGGACCCTATATATGCACCCAGTAGCCACTGTCGCGCCTCGAGCGCTTCTTCTCCATCCCTCTGCACCGTCGCGCTTCCACCATGCCTCCGAGGAGGAACAGCACCACCGGTTTCCGCGGCGTCCGAGCACGGCAGAACGGAATGTTCAGCGCAGATATCCGCTGGGGGGACGACCGCATCCCCCTCGGCACCTTTGCGACGGCGGCAGAGGCAGCCCGCGCCTGGGACGCGGCGGCCTGGCGCCTCAACCGCCCGCGGTCGCTGATGAACTTCAACGACTGCCACACAGTCTGGGAAGCGGAGGCCAGGGCGACGAAGCCACAGATCATCACTGCCGCCGACCACCTCCACCTCCGCCACCGCGCGTTTCAGGGCCTAGTCGACGCCAGGGAAGACCGCGTCGTCCGCGAGTATTACCGGAACAACCCGGGGGAGGAGAGCGCCGACGAGGAGCTCTGGCAGACCCGCGCGGGTCAGCGGGCGGAGCGCCGCCTCGAACGCCACCTCGCGTTAGATGCGGCTCGGGAGGCGAGGACGAGGGCGCTGCAAGAGCTTCGTCGGGCCGACCGCGCCGGCGAAGTCTGGGCCTCCGACGATCCGAGGTGGGGGCCTATCTCGGACATACCATCATGCACCTCCGATGATGACGAGGAGGTCACCGACGAGTTCGGCGACGATGATGACCCGGAGGAGGTCACCGACGAGTTCCCCGACGACGACGGCGAGGAGTAGTGTTCGTCTGTTTTCCCTTTTTAATAAAAGAATTTGTATTCCGGCGACACTGCGGCAATCGCTAAATCAATCTGTATGGTATCTCGCTAAATCAATCTATATATATGTATCCACGATATATATGCTCGATGTATCACTTGCGCTCTCACTTCTCGTTGCCTTACTCATTATCCACCCTAACTTACCACAGGCGCATAAACAGCAAAATGCGCCTAGGGTAATTTTACCGCAGGCGCACAGTCAAGAAATGCGCCTGGGATAAGAGCTTTACCGCAGGCGCATTTTGTGTAAAGTGCGCCTGGGGTAAGTGATCACATATACAGAAACAGTAGTTTTTCTGTTTTGTTTTCTTGATGTGTTTTTGTTTGTTTGTTTTGAAATGTGTGTTTGACATAATATAGAAATAGTATAGCTAGGAATTAATATAGAAATAATATCCATTACATAATAATATATACATTACATGCTAATATATCCATTACATACTAATATATCCATTACATGCATATATCGAACACAAGATGCGGTACACAAACAACATCTATGGATCCGTCGAGTAGAAGCGGAACAACTCGTAGGAGACGTATGCATCTATGGCTGCATACGTGATGTTGGTCCAGTCTAGTGGGTTCTTCTCCCATAATCAGTGATTCTTCGAGGGGAAATCAGTCTTCATGGTTTCGTAGCCCTCGTGGATGAAGACAGTTGCCATGAGAGCCATCCCGGTCTTCGGCCTGTTCAAATCAGCAAAATGGATAAGATCCTGAAGATCAATGTAGTGATCTTCAGGTATCACAATACCCAAGCGCATCAACTTCGGACGGTCTTGCGTGTTGTCAATGCTGCAAAAGTCATACCCCTTGTTGACAAGAAAATCAACAAGTGCCGGAGAATGCTTTGAACTACTGCAACAACAAAAATTTGATACGTGTACGTGTTAGATATATTGCAACACATGTATTCTTCACATGCAACAAACAAATCGAAGATGCAAGATTGTACGTGTGCGTTACCTTGACCATTGGAAGACCAAAACGGCCTCCTTGAATGCAATCTGGATGACTGCAACATTCCGTTTATCCGCCGTATACTCTAAATCAAGCCCGAAAAACCGGTGTTCTTCGGGAGAGGAGAAATACAGATCGGTCAAATACCCAAGAGCACCGGGGAGCTCCTCGCAATTGTTGGTGTAGAACACGTCGAGACTTTTGCCGCATGGTGTGGCCACATCATATCTCTTAGAAACTTCAGCCATGGTGCTTAGTGGAGGAAGATCAAGAGAGGAAGAAGAAAAGACAGAGGAAGAAGAGAAGAAACAGAGACTCGCGATCGGGCCGGTGCGCACTGTAGCAATAAAACCGCCGCGCGCGGGAGGCGAGCAGTTTGTATTAAGACCTTTAGCACCGGTTGCTAACACAAACCGGTGCTAAAGGCCTGTAGTGGGCGCGCAGTCTGGGTGTGGCCCCAACTAGAGGCCTTTAGCACCGGTTTGTGTTAGCAACCGGTGCTAAAGACCCTTTCGCACCGGTTGCTAACACAAACCGGTGCTAAAGGCCTGTAGTGGGGCGATATCTCCAGGACTTGTGAAATTTTGTGCTCATTTCTTTCGCGCGTCTTCTCCTCTACCTACGGCGAAGCCCTGCTCCGCCTCGTCGCCGTCCGTCCGCCTCATCGCCGTACGCCTCGCCTCGGTCCGCCGCGCCTCCGTCGGCCTCGCCTCCGTCCGCCGCGCCTCCGGCCGCTCTCTGTCTCCGTCGTCGTCGATCCCCCGCGCGGCCCCGCGTCCGTCGCGCCTCCGCGGTCGCCGTCCGCCTCCGTCGCGCCGTCGCGCCGTCCGCCTCCGTCCGCCTCCGTCGTGCCTCCGTCTCGCCTCCGCCTCCGCCGCCCCGCCTCTCGCCCCTCGATCGCCGTTGCCGGCCTAGCTAGGTAAGTTTTATTTCGGGTTTTTTCAATTTTGTTTTACTGTTAGAATTTTTAGAGTTAGTGTTAGTGTTTAATGTTAGAAATTTTTAGATTTAGTGTTAGATTGTTTTTAGAGTTAGTGTTAGTGTTAGAAATTTTTAGATTTAGTGTTAGATTTTTTTAGAGTTATTAGTGTTAGTGTTAGAATTTAGTGTTAGAAATTTTCAGAGTTAGTGTTAGATTTTTTTAGTGCTTTATTTTGTTTTTACAATTTTGTTTAGTGTTAGAATTTTTCTATTAGAATGTTGTGTTAGAAAATTTCACTAAGTTAGTGTTAGAAAATTTCAGAAAGTTAGAATATATATATAATTTCAGTATGTTAAAATTTTTCACTAAGTTACCATATTGTTCCTGTTTAACTTTCATCTTATTTCTGTTATATTTCTCAATTTACTATTTTTTACTAAGTTAGAAAAACTAAGGTATTTTACTTAATTATGGAATATTTACTTAGTCCGGGCAGGTTTTTAGTTCATGTCTTTGTTGGACCCGCCGGGGGATGTCCGGGACTGGGCCCCGCCAGGCTGGCATTGGGAGCTCCTTAGTACCGGGGCACGCGGCTTGGTGAGAAATCCGGGTGACGTGGTCGACCCGGATATTCTTTGGTGGCCATCGCGTGGGCCACGCTCGGTGCGGAGAGAGCCGGCCCCTGAGGAGGTGGTACAACAGCGTATCAGGGAGGAGGACTAGCACGTCCGTCGCTACATGTACTTGCTCGATAGGCAGTATAGGCAGTATAGCAGCAGTTGGTCGATTATTCGGAGGGTTCCTTACCACGTGAGCTATGACCCTATGAGGGTTCCTTATCTATGGATGCGTAGCACCCGTGACTCAGCACCCCGCGGCTTAGGACCCGGTCGGAGTTAATTATTTTGAGAGATATCACGAGACTATGTATAAGTGATATTATTCGATCGTGATGTATTAGGGTTAAAAAAATCAACCCGAGCTATGTAACTCTTGGTGTGTCAAGAACTATTATTTCATTAATATGTCCAGAACTATTATTTTATTACTGTCCGATGAAATAATTTCGCCAAGTGCCCGATGAAAATTTCGCTAAGTGTTCTTCATTTTATAAATTTTACTAGCAGGTGTTGAGCTATGGATCCCCAAGAACCTGCACATGATCCGCACGCCGATCTACTCGCGGGAATGGGTGAGGCGGAGAAGGAAAGATACATGCGCGAGATGATTTTTAATAATGCAACGGCCATATATCGTGATGACGACGATGGACAGGCGTTTAGCAATCAATTTTTGAACGACTCCGGTGACGGAGATGAGAATATAGAAGATGTAGTAGATGATGACGACGACAACGTCGAGGATGCAGAAGTGCCCTCCAGAACAAACTCTGCCAATGTATATCTCAAGTCACTGTTCACGCAACAATTAATTTGTATTGCACTTACTAACGAATCATTATTTTCCCGTTTAGGCGCCCTCCGGAACAGCTACCGCAAGTACTGAGACAGAGTCCAAACGAGGCCCGGCCGCAAGGTTGAAAGATACCGCAAGGTTCTCGATTGATACAGTTGCTGCTGATGGCAAACCACTGCAGCCCCCAGAAACTTATCGCAAACTCGTAAATCAGTGCGGAGTTGTTGTAAGAGACCTGGTCCCGATCAACTTAATAGAATGGAATAAGCCGAAGACCGGGGCCAACGTTGGAGCTAGTTATGTCGATGAAAGATTGAAAAAAATTCTTTGCGAGACGCTATGGCTAAATTTCAGCGTAGCGGAAGATAAGAAGAAGAAAGTCGAGAAGTGGGCTTTGAAGAAGATGGCCACACAATTCCAGAGGTGGAAGAAAGAACTGTGGAAGAAATATAAGGAAGAAGATCCAGTTTTCACTGGGAACCTAGTGAAGATAAGAGACGCTTGGGATGAATTTAAGGCGTACAAGAAATCGGGTGTCTTTGCATCCCGATCGGCCACAAATTCGGAGAATGCGAAGAAGAAGCAATATCACCATATTTTGGGGTCAGGTGGCTACAAGACTGCCCTGCCTAGGTGGCGAAGCTATGAAAATGTGCTTGTGAAAAGAGGTATCATTCCACAGACACATGACTGGCCCGATAGGTCCAAGTTCTGGTTGTTCGTGCATTGGGCAACGTTGGATCCTGAGACTGGGATGATTGTTTCTCAGGGACCATGGTCGGAGAAAATAACAAAAGTCGTAGCAGAGCTAGAGAAGGCAATAGAAGCTGTTCGAAAAGGAACTTTTGTTCCCGATAGAGAGAACGACGAGCTGACGAGGGCACTCGGGAACCCCGAAAAGTAGGGACGAACACGAGGCTTTGGAGCGGATACCCCGTGGAGCCATGGGTTTGCAGCGGACATTGCCACTTACAGAAGCCGTGATAGAAGCAAGAAAAAGGCGAGTGAACGGTTATCGACATTAGAACAAAAGGTGGATTTTCTCTTGAAGAAAGGGGGACACCCTTTACCTGACACTGAAGAGGAGGTAGAACATCGTCCTGCTTCTGATCAGCTGCAAATAGAAGACGATCATGCCGTCCCATCTCAGCATAGAAGCAGCGTGGGTTCCACGCACCTGCAGCTGGAAGACGGTCGTGCAGTCGAACCGTCGACGCCTCACTACCCCGTGGATGATATCACGGAGAAGACAAACTGTGAGAAACATATGCCAATGGGGAACACATCCTTCAGGGTGGCGTCAGGCTATGCTTTACCGAATCAACCTGGAGCAACCTACCATGGTGGTCAGATTCCAGCATCCCATGCTCGTGTCGGGTTGTCAACAATTACGCCGGGATGCCATTCAATGGAGCTCAGTATTCCTGGAGGTGAAGGCGAGAAGACACTGGGAGAAATGGAGCTTGGTATCATCTTGTGGAATAAGAAACACATCGTGTTCCCTAACTCGGCGCCAAGGCCACCGACTCCTCCAGGTACGAATGCACCATACCTCCATCAATTACTGAATGTTGCACCACATGTAAGCTTATTTTTAATAGTTTTTTCACTTTCGTACAGAGAATGCACGACCTCCAAGTCCACCCCCCAACGAACCTCCAAGTCCACCCAACAACGAAGATTGGCCGGAGCCCGAGGCCGAGGGTCCATCGCCCGTGCACTCCCGTGAGCCGACGGATGCGCCCACTACGAGTACGACAAAGCGGAAGCTGCAGTTCAGAAGAAACGGGACTCCTCCCAAGAAGAGACCAAGGAAATCCAAGAAATTCGAGAGTCCCCCGAAGTTACCAGGCTTGATGACTCAGGAGGAACTAACCAATGCAGTGAAAGCCAAAACCAAGGCATGGTTCGCACAGTTTCCCCTGAAGGCCCCTCCAGACCACTGGAAGGAATCTCTGAAGGACATCCCAAAGTGGAAAATTGAGCGGACCATCGACAACTTATATTATCCGCAACCGCCGCCACCGCCGCCCCTTTCAGACTATGAACGGTACATTGAAAAGAAGCACGCCGCACAGATGAAGCAGGCGGAGGAGATGAAGCAGGAGGAGCACCCGAAATGTGGGAAACAAGTTCCCCAGCTCGGACAACAAGAAGTACGGTCAGTTGCCCCGCTCAAGGTGTTAACTGACCAGGCTTCAGTGTCCGGTCCACGCATGGGCGACGCGGGTTACGCTATTGCTGATGTGGTATATACATACAAGCGCGGGCACCCTCTGGTCGAAAATCCTAGTGCTCTAACAACCCAACTACGGAATTTACATGATTGGTACTTGGAGGCCGCAAGGAAGCAGAGAGATTGTATCATGGCGACAATTCAGGATGAACACTACTTCGGAGATTACGGTGTCGAGCTTGGGTTCGATGATTTCTTCCAGATGTACAATCAACGTGCCCTCGACAAGTCTATCCTCAGCTGCTACTGTTTGTAAGTGATTTAATTGTGTAATTTAATTATTTAGTTAAGCTCGCGTTCATTGCCCGTATAATTATCACTCACGACATTCTTTTTGTACGCTACTATGCAGAATGAAGATTCGTGAATGCAGGCTGGCAGGAATCTGGGACTTTGGGTTCATTGACCCGTATTCGTATCATCAAAACACAGTAGAAGTGTTCAACAAGGATACACCGGATGATTTGCTAAGGTTATTGAAGCGACAAAGTACCAAAAAAGAAATACTTTGGCCCTACGGATTCAAGTGAGTGTTACTGTCTTGTAGACATTCCATTTTGCTTACCTGATGTTAAGTGTAATTGATGAGTATGCATGACTGCGTGTGTACACGTGCGCAGCGGCCACTTCATATTGTTCATCATTAGAATCGATAAAGGACAAGTTGAAGTCTGGGACTCGTTAACCTGGGGCCCTGACACATGGAAGAGCGCGCGTCAGATGCTTCAAAAGTATATATATATCGGCCTCTTTCGTTCATCGGGCTCTTTTTCGTTCATTCCCTGATATCAAGTAAGTAATAATTAACTCTTCTATTCATTTTTCTTTTGTCGCCCAGGGTTTGGCAAATGTTCATCAAGGAAGAACCCGGTACATGGGCAGACAAGCTCAACTTTCAGATTAACAAAGTAAGTAGTACTACGTACCCTGATTTAAATACCATTACCATTCTCTTGATTATTATTAATTTGACTGAATTATGTTTCTCGTATATAGAAAGTCCCGCAACAACCACAGGGAACTGATTATTGTGGATACTACGTTTGCGAGTTCATTCACAGGACGATCAATGAGAAATCCCGTACTACCAGAACTCTAGAGGTACGTAACCGGATCTTCACAACTTTATTTATGTTGCCATTAATTATGTTTAGTTTTGTTCATAACTTAATTGTTTTCATCTACTTCTTTTCAAGATGGCACGAAAGCGGGCGCAGCTCAAACCAATCGACCGTTGCAAGGCTATTGCAGAGGAATTGGCAGGATTTCTTCTCACGCAAGTCGTAGCAGAAGACGGAGAATTTTTCCATCCTATGAACCAATTATAGCTAGCTCCCTTCTCTATGCAAGTATACAACTATTCAAAACGAACTTCAGATTATGTAATTCTCGGTCGATTACTTCGTGTTACATGTATATATGTATGTACTACTATTTGGTGCATCAACATTTAACCGTAAACAGAAACGGAAACACTAAACGGAAACCCTGAAAATACGGAACACGCCCTAAACCCTAAACCCTAAATACAGAATTGGAAACCCTGAAAAGAAAAGAAAAAAAAAGAGAAAAAAAAACTTTAGTACCGGTTGGTGTTACCAACCGGTTGTAAAGGTCCTCCGCCTGCGCACTCTCTTCGGCGCCCACGTGGAGGCCTTTAGAACCGGTTGGTGACTGACCGGTTCTAAAGGGGGAGGGGCTTTAGTCCCGGATACGTAGCACCGGTTTTGTATCCGAGTCCAAAGGCTCTTACAAACCGGTGCTACTGGCCTGTTCTCCACCAGTGATTGTGGAACGGAGGTAGTAGTCATTATTGTCCATGCCCTATTGATCTAAGGGCTCTTGATCTTCATAGCTCATTGCCGTGTCTCCACAGCCGAGCGTCCTCCATGTCTCCCTCCTCTGGCCAGTGCCGAGCCCGAGCGACCCCAGCTCCGTCCCCGGCCGCCATGACACGGTACACTGGTACAAACAGGGGCTTTAGTCCCGGTTTTGCAATCGGGATGGGGCATCCGGGACAAATACCACTTTCCCATTGGTCCCGGTTGTGCCAGGACTCGGGACAAATGGGGCTGACCATGTGGCTCATGAGCTGGAACCTGGCCAGAGCTATTAGTCCCGGTTCTTAATACGAGCCGGGATCAATGCCCCTCCTGCCGCGGCACGGCTTTTGCCCTTTTCTCTGCCGCGCCAGATTTTTTATGATTCTTGTTTTGCAACCCCCAGACCTCCCGGTGGCCCCTCACCGGATCCCATGAGAAGAAAGGAGCCCCGATGGCCCTTCCCCGGACCTCCCGGATCCAACGAGAAGAGAGCAGCCTCGGTGGCCCCTCTCCGGAGCTCCCGGATCCCACAAGTAATACATGTATATAGCAGAATAAGGAACACTTAATTATATTATAGAAGCAAAGTATATCGAGCATATTACATGACCGATGGAGTGTATTACAAAATCAAATTCAGTCCCAACCAGGGTTATAGTACTTAGGATCTCTACATCTAGCAAGCCCGCAATTTCCTCCTGAATTGCTCGTATGCGGTCCCTTGGTGGAAGACCGTCCTGTAGCCGTTCGATCTAATATAAAGAAGGGTGGTCAATATATATATATTAATAAAACTAAGTAACTAAAATAGATGGTAATTAAGAAGAATTGATGACTAACGTACATGAAGTTGCTTTAAATTTCTGCCCTTGGGACGTATCGTTTGACGAATGAACTTGCAAACGTAGTATCCGCACAAGTGATTCCCGTCTCCTTGTTGCAAGCACTTTACGAGAACATGGTTTCAATCAAAATAATAATCAACCAGCCATGATAATGGTATCGACACTAGAATCAAGGAGATGCGCGCGGATCTAGATAGTACTTACTCCGGTAAGGGTTTGCGTCGTATGCAGTGGGGGACCCCGGCCGCGCCACTGCAGAACGAATCCGACGATTTTGGTCTATCCATGGAGATGTCGGCTGATCAGTACCCTCGCCCCAAAGGACTCCCTTCTACAGGTCGAATCCCCCGCTAAAGCCGGCCTCCCTAATATCGTCGTCCACCGGCCTGCCTCGTACTGCCGCTCTGCCCGATGCTCGTTTCTAGATGTCGCATGCCGAAGGTATATACACACAACCAAATCCCGTTCTAATTTTTTTTAATAGATTATCAAAAATATTAGTGTACTGATTTTGATCTGCAAAGCTCTTCATGGCCTCAGGCTACAAAAACCTGTGAGATTTGCAGTGTTTGGTCCAATGTTCAAGATATCACTTATCGGGAACTTATCGGTCAACCCCCGATAAGTGATGAATCAGCCGATTTATCAGGATATCGGTCGAAACATCACAATATCGGCCGCAATATCGGAATATCAGCCGAAATATCGGCCAATTTATCGTATCGGCCAGACATCGGTAAGCGATAAATCAACCGATTTATCGGAATATCGGCCGATATCCTAAACATAGGTTTGGTCACCTAAATGCTCATACGTAATGCTCATACTTACATGGGGTTGAGCTCGATGATCCTTATAATGCTTAATTATGAAAATTGTTAGCCCATTTAAGATCTGGTCACCTAATGCTCATACCTCCTTATTATTGTGAAGGAAAAAAATATTGGGCTGTTGTTGTTTCTGGTGTGGGCCACGCTGCCGCAGATCGGATTCCCTGAGGTGAGCTCGGCCCAATTGTACTTGTAGAGGTACAATTTTTGCTGCGCTAATCAAGATAAATGTTGTAGTGATTTAGCTCTACAATTTGTACCAGTAACTGAATCTTGTTTGAACATTCTCGAATTTTTATGCCGTAAGGTTGAGTTCGTAGCTTATATGTCTCTACTCAAGTACATGATTAGTCTGCCTTCCCATTTGTCGGGCGCTATACTCTTTGTGTATGATATTGTCAAGAGAGAACATATAGTTTCCTGCATGGTCTAATAATGTCGATTTAGTAAATCGTGATGAATGTACAGCTAGTATTTTCATGGCATTTTACCTTGTGTGGAAAGTTGGGTAGGTCTATAGGTCTATTACTTATTTTTCTAGATGTGTTGCCACGAATGACTTATGATTGAAGCGCATTTGCAGTTTATCGCTTTCTTTAGAGGTCTATATTTCTTTAACTTTTTTATCTACCTACGTACATTGTACAAGTCAAATTTGTTATGATATTATTCTGAAAACAAATTTGGCACAAACATGCTGTTCCTGCTCATTAATGCAATTAGCTTACATATTGTGGCAATCTGGTCATTAATGCATATATGATTGGGCAGAGACTCTGCATTATGCAATTAGCTTACATATTGTGGCAATCTGGTCATTAATGCAATCTTGTGTTCGTTTGGTCCATTGTTACCCTGATGTTCCAGCGCGGTGATGTTCCTGCTCCTAGGCCGGCTGCGGCCACACCTCTCGTGGCCGCTAATGCTGTTGCTCCTGCTCCTTGGCTATGCACGGCTGATCCAGCTCTAGCGTTGATGCAGCTAGGCGTGGAGTGCATGGAGCTTGGTGTTACCCACTAAAGTAATCACCTTCCTTGCTCTCTTTTTCCCTCCCCAACTTAATTGGCTTGGTTCTATGTTAAACTGATTAGTGAAATGTGCTATGCTTCAATTGCTTGTACCAAAATGCAACCATATGACACGTCATTCTGAAAATGAATACGGTATCTACTGTCAATTTTTGTTGGATCGAGATCATATGAATTCTGTTTACTCACATGTACATATAAGTTTGAAGTGGCTGACATTCTTATTGTCGTGTTGTTTGCTGGGTCTAGCGGCAGCGTCATTCCACAAGGACACTTTCGGGGAGGTCGAGTCCTAGTTCAATATATTGTTGGGTCTCTTGTGCAACGTAATTGCTTTTTGTGATGTAATTGTGTAATTGAGTGAATTTTTTTTGGTTACTTTCAATTCCATTTCATATAAGTTCTGATTAAAGTTAATGTTTTTGGCTGTCATCAGTTTGACTACGTATGTTTAAAAGTTAATGTTTCTTGTGAATTTAATGTTATCGGACTGGATAAAATATCTCATGGACTTCAAAAGGGCCCTGTCCTACTCAATATTTATCCTAAAAAGTCAAAGCCCAGAAGTGAAAACTGCTATAAAAAGACAAGGCCTCAATAAAAAATTTATTGAATATAGACAATAAATGGACCGTAAATGCTCAAGGCAAAAAAAAATCAGAAGGACATAATCACTAGGCTTGGCCCATCTATCGACAAGAATGGACCGAGTAAAAAATTATCAATGGGCTGAATTGCTGAGATTGGCCTCATATAGACCACCAAACGGACCGAGCTTATTTTTATCCAGGACGATTTGATTTTGTCATAATTTTGGCACATATGACTTGGCACGTAGGAGCTAATATGGCCTAGCTGGACGACCCTTGATTTTGGATCGTCATAATCTTATGACGGTCTTAAACCGTCGTAGATTTCCAGGACGATTTCCAAAAATCGTCGTCGTGGTTCATTACTGACGCTCGGTTTTCAACAATCTGTTTTTGTTCATGGGATCGCTGTGGACGACATAGAGTGACAAAAACTGAGCGTCGTGTATCAACGAATTTCTTGAAGTGAGTAAATGGCTTTTTAAGATACTTCATGAAAAGGGCGTTTCACAGGACTTAATCTATAAAAAATAATGTATGATAAAACCCTAGCTCGAGTTGAAGCAAAACATTTAGATTCTTCTTTTTGGAGGGGGCTTATGGAGGTTAAGCATGATTTCTTTAAACCATGATCTTTCAAAGTTGGTAATGGCTTGCTCCCTCGTTTTTTAGAAGATACTTTTCTTGGGAATAAACCGGTAGCTATTCAATATCCTTCTTAATTTAATATTGTATGCATAAAAAACGTGGTAGTGGCAAACGTTTTGTCACACAATCCATTACAAATTCAATTTAGAAGGTTTTTTATGGGAAAATATCAGGAGTCTTCTAAACGGCTAGTTGGTAGGGTAATGTGATTTAATCTTTCCAATGAGAAAGATCAATTTGTTTGGAATTTAGTAGAAAATGGTTTATTCACGGTTAAATCTATGTATATGGATTATATGCATGGGAATACTCCATATCTTCATAAGTATATATGAAACCTGAAAGTTCCCTTGAAATCTTAAGTGTTTATGTGTTTCCTCCAGCGTAAAGTCATTTTAACGAAAGATAATCTAGTTAAAATAAATTGGAAAATATGTAAAAAATGTCTGTTTTGTGATGCTGGTTAGTCTGCGGATCATCTATTTATATCTTGTGACTTTTCGCGTCATATTTGGAGGTTGATTCACTTTACATTTTCTATTTCCCCCCCATTGAGTGTGACTAATATTTTCCGTCATTGGCTTGATATGATTGATAAGAAAACCAAGGCACGGTTACAAACTAGTACTTGTTCTTTTGTGTGGGCTATTTGGAGTTGCATGAATTATGTTGTGTTTAACAAGGACAAAGGTCCTAATTTTTTATAGGTCGTCAATCAAGCAACCTTCTGGATATATATGTGGTCCTTCATTCTGCCATAGAACCAGCGAGCTCTTCTGGATACTGGATGTACTCGCTTGATGGTGGCCGTTCGGTCTATCTTAACTCGGGGTGGATGGCAACATACTAGACGACTTAAAGGTGTGTCATCTTAGAATGGTGGCATTTCTCTTTTTATTGATTCTTGAAGTCAATGTGGCTGTCGCTAGAGTGTACTCGTTGTAAACTTCAGACATTTTTTTACCTTAATATAAACGGATGTGTGCATCATCACAATATTGAGGTTGCGCATGTTCTCTTTTCGAAAACAAAAGAGAAAGGAAAAATGCACTGTTATGAATCATACTGGGCAACCAATATATTGTTATTGAGGTCGACATTAATAGCACAAATACCGTTCTTGTAGATTCATCACAACAAACAGGTAGATGCACTATTCTTTAAAGATGGATACCATGGGAAGAAAATATAGCAGCCTGTTGTAATTGTCATTTCACATGTGCACATGTTTGCTCACAACATATGATTAGCTTATGATGTCTAATCAAGGCAGGGGCCCTTTTTAAATGGCACCTAGCACCCATACCTTCCTTTGTGATTGATCACAACAAAGAATCAAATAGAGAACTCATGCTTAGAATGAGTTGAACACTAACCTTCAATAACAAATAAACAAAGTGTGGCAGATCGCTTGCATATATAAAAAATATCGGGCATACGATTGA